>JAHWFO010007655.1:125834-210029 GCA_023313115.1 Rhysida immarginata | reverse complement strand
ATTTGCTTTTAGAGAATTATCCTTTTTTGCTTTGATAAAGGATAGTCTCTATCCGAAACGTCAGCTTTTTATTTTGATTTTGATTAATTATTTTTGTTTATTATATCTTATATTTTATTTAATTTGTATTTTTAATTAATAACTATTATTAGCTGTAGCAGATGAAATAGTGGCTTCTCTTACTTATCTCTGTGGATTTGTATGAAAATAGGACTATATTAATGAAGTTATACTAATTTCTTTATAAAATCGGCAATTTTTCTTAAGCTTTTGAAGGCATATTGACCTCATATTGACTTCATATCAGCGTAAATACTTAGGTAACCATAAACGTTCTTGCCCTTTTTGAATTCCGAAAAGCAAAATGATGTACACAAAAAGTAGCGTATCGCTAGTCCCCAAAGTAATCCACATTGGTATCTAGCACCTTCTACTAACATGTCTCCAGTTGATAAATCCCCTGGCTATAAAACTTACCTGTCTTGGATTCAAAGAAGTCCGTGAGTGCCTTTCGCAGGTCTGTATCATTGGTGTAAGATTTTCCATGAAGATGGCTGTCCAGAGAATGGAATAGGCGATAATCCGTTAGAGCAAGATCTGTGGAGTAAGGTGGACGACACAATGTTTCCCAGCTAAGCCGCTCTATAGTTTCCCAACCACTTGCGCCACATGTTGTCAGACATTGTCATGAAGGAAGAGTACCCCTTTGCGATTCACCAATGCTGGTTCCTTCTGCTGCAATGCCTGTTGCACATGTTCTAACTGCTGGGAGTAGAGGTCCCCAGTGATGGTTTGGCCAGTTGATAGCAGCTCTTAGTGAACCATTTGACGTCTAGTCCACCAGACACACTAGACTACTGGCTTTATCAGAAATGGCAAATTCTCCCGAACTGAATTTCTGGAATCAATGGTGTCTTGCGGTGCGTTCATTCACAGCATCATCCCCAAACGCAAGACACATTCAGCGACTTCACGCTGCTGCTGAATAGCCCGCCTTGTAGTCATAAAGCAAACAGCACCTAACCAGCTCTTTCAATATATCCATTTGTCTTCACTTCTGTTCAACCTTCCTGCTCCCAGTGACAGATTTTGGACCACGCTGTACACTCTTTTGCTTATCTTCCATCACTTCTTTTTATGGCAACATAAAAACGGCAAAAACTTTTGTGGTTACCTAGTAGAAGAAGTTGATACTGGTGTCCGCTCCAAAAATAATAATTTGGAGAAAACTCCTTCTTGCTTTGTTTATTTTTGAGAGAAACTGAAATTTAACTAATTCTTTCTGCGATATCTCTCTGAATTTTCGGGTCTTTTCTGAATTTCTGATTTCGGGATTGGGCTTTTTTAGCAGTAGCTCAATCAATTTGGCTAATAAATTATGCAAATTAGATTTTGATAGCGCATGCGTAATTAAACTTCATTTAGTAAAACTGCTCATATTTCATCTACTATTTAATAATTTTAGGGATGTTGTCTCTGTTGTAGTTTTCAAGTTTCCTGAAAATTGCATTGCATTTCTTTAAAAACCTGCATGTTATAAACAAAAAATTTATGAAAATATTTCGACTTTTTTAAAGAAACATTTATATCTCCATGACTAGACGTGCTATTCTCATACAAATAACCACAGAAAAGTAAAGGAGCCTCATAATCATTTCCTACAGTTTCAGCGCATTTCAAGCATTATTTATACAGGGTGATCCCAAACATTATTTACTATTGAATCTGTTGCTGATCCCCTACTGCCTTCAGGACAAAACCTTCACAAAAATATATGAGGAGTAACATGCTCTTTACATCCCTTAAGTTTCAGTAAAATTCGTAAAGTATATGTCAAGATATTCAACAAAACATCTAGAATCGAAAGCGTCCAATTACTTTTGGGTAGATAGTGTATGTCGAAACGTCAGAAATAGAATCAGCATTTAAAAGTAAAATACCGGGTGATTCAGTGAATTACGTATGATTTTATTGGTTCAGCAATCACGAACTAATAAACATAGGAATGTCATATAGATCTTACAATACACATTACGAATTGGAATTTCACTCAACAGATGGCTAAACTGCATATGAATACGTTATCTCAAGATGCCACCTATCCTAAGCATTGACCAGGAAACATGCTTATCGGAATACTGTAGTTTTTCGTACTGAAATCAATTGTGAAAATGAAACGCATGTTTTAAAAAGTGTTTTAAACAAAGAAAGCACCCGCAAGCAGCGCGACAAGAACCTTCGTGAAAAAATTTCATTTCACTGGACACGTTGAAGGTAAGAAGGAATGAGGGAACAAGCTTCGTGCTCGTACACCGCAGAAGGTGGGGCAAATTCGTGCGAGCATAGTCGAGTCACCAACGAGAAAATCATTTCACTTGCTTGTGGAGACTAACATACCCTACAATGCAGCATGAAGAACAGTGCACAGAGATCTGCGGATGTGTCCCTATAAAATACATCTTATGCAGCATTGACCCGCGTGTGCGTGTTGATTTTGCTAGACAATTTGGGAACGGAGTTGATGTTGAACTCCCGAATAAAGCGTGGTTTAGTGATGAAGCTTATTTTCGTTGAGTGGAGAGGTAAACCGGCAAACATTATGATTTTGGGCGACAAAAAACCCCTCACGAAATCCTTGAGACCACTCTTCATTCACAGAAAATCTTTGTCTTTTGCGCCCTGTCCCGTGTAGGCTTCAGTGATCCTTATGATTTTGAAGGCTACGTAATCGCAGAGACTTACCTGGATATGCCCCACACGTTCTTCCATCTGGAGCTCCATAAGCAGCAAATGGCACTGCGAAATCAGCGGTTCCAGCGGGATGGTGCTAGACCCCATACCACAGACGACGTTCTCCATTTTCTTCATGGCAAATGCAACAAGGTTTTCTCGAACCGTTTCCTAAACCTCTTTAACGACGGATTCAGTTGGCCTTCGACCAGTCCTGACCTTTGCCCCTGTGACTACTTCCTTAAAGAGGTGTTCAGTAGACGCCCCCGCATTAAGAAAGAGATCCGTAAGACAATCACCGAATCTTGTGCACTGGTTGACAATGAGATGCGAGGGGCAGTGCTGCAAAACCTTACCCTCAGGCTTCGTCATGTTGTACAGATGAATGGAGCTCACATCGAGCATGTTGTTCATGAGGTGTAAAATTCCTATGTGTAATGTGTATTGTAAGATCTACAGGGTCTTTATAATTAAAGTTCCATTCTGACATGGCCATAAAAAAAACTACTGGACCAAAAGCTGTAATACTTGGTAATATTATACAAGAGGGCATGAGAAGTTCATACCCACCAAAAAAACATTAGTTCAAAAGGTTTAGTTCAAAAGTATGGAATGGCGCTCTATGCAATATTCGTATACGAAATTAGACACGAAGACACAGGTGTAACCGGCTTTCAGTAAATGGTAGAGGCCACATTCAACATGTAACTAATTTTAGTAACGAGTAAAGACTTGTTAACCTGTGTCTTATGTCTAATTTCGTACAGGAATATTACATAGAGCGCCATTTCATGCTGGTGGTGACCTTTTGAACTAATTGTTTTTTTGATGGATATGAACTTCCCATGCTCTCTTGTATAAGATTACCAAGTATTATAGGTATTGGTCCAGAAGTTTTTTTTATGGCCATGTCAAAATGGAACTTTAATTATAAAGACCCTGTATATGATATGCCTATGTTTATGAGTAATAAATCATTAGAATTGTACGTATTTGATTAAATCACTTTATATAAATATCTAATTAACATACGTCCAAAAATCAATGGTTTTGAACTTATTTACCATTTTGAAGCCCCAAGCTCACTCGATTTGTCATCTGTCGAGTTCTTTTTAAAGGGATTCTTATTATTCTGATACTTATTGAGTGGGTCGGTTCATCGTTGAAAATTTACGACGATATCGTTGGAACATATTCCAGCGAGGGCATTTTGCACCAGACCAAGAGAAAGAAAAGCCTGCTTTGCTGGGAAATAGAGTCAGACTTCTACAGGATTCTGGTGGATGCCTAAAGTAGAGAATTACAGCTCAACTTCGCGTGTCTGATGTGTGCCAGAGCAACACATTCAAATAAAATATGTTTGGCAGTTCCTTCCTCCAGATTATATTTTCTACACAGTGGCACATACTAATAGATGCCATCTTCTGTGAAGATATACTGAGTGACCAAGAAATTAGAGACACCCCTTATTTGAAAGTAAACCAGTCCGAAAGTAACGTATAGTGACGTAACAACACATATCTGCTTTTATAATGAACGCTCAGCTTTGGACGATGTACATATGGAAGTTAATCTCAAAATGGTTAAGACGAAAGATTTAAGTGAGTTTGAAAGGGAAATGATCATCAGTGCAATAAGAGCTGGTTCCTGCATCTCTGAAACGACTACACTTTTAGGATTTTCTCACTCAACAGTATCTCGGGTGTTTAGAAAGTAACAGTTAAGAAAAAAATTCAAGTGAAAAGGACGATTCTTGTGAAAAAGGCTGGTGAACGAGGCTGCTAAAAGGCGAGTAGCCAGCACAGTCCGTAGCAACAGAAGGGCAACAACACAACAAATTGCAGTTGAATCAATGCAGCTGAATCACAAAGCATATCCCAATGCACAATAAGATGGACTTTGCAAAGGCTTTAGCAGCAGAAGGCCACCCAAGAGTGCCTTTGGTATTACAGAACATTAGGAAAAAGCGCCTGTTGCGGGCCCAGGAACGACGTAATTGGTCACTTGAGGAGGGAGAAAAAATAGCCTGGTCTGATGAGTATCGTTCACTGGTCCATCATGCAAATGGCAGGATGAGATTATCGTGCAAAAAGCAGGAGCTTATAGACCTCTCCTGCCAAATGACTACTCTTCAGGCTGCTGGTGATAGTATTATGGTGTGGATAATGTTTTCCTAGAGTATACTGGTGTAAGGTCACACCGAGGTCCTGTATACAGCTTGACCCAAACATATCCAGCATAATTATTTAGGAACATTGTATGGTTCAAATGGAACAAAAATTGTCCTATAAACATTACATCTAGTTTCGATCATGTGTGACATATCGACGTCTGAACGACCCTGTCACCCTTCAAACTTGGTGTACCATCGAAAACACCTATGAGGATGGCGCCTATGAGGAAATGTATCCGCGTACAACCTGCTGGTTTCTGCAGCGTTACCAGCAGCAAGCACATAGTAAAAATGACTGTCCGCATATTCTTAATTTGTGAAAACAAACGGCATAATGAACTTCGGCATTGTGTTGCACAATATGAGCAACTGCTCAAGTCAACCACGAAGTCAATAAAATACCTGTCACACATATTACAAGTATGATGAATCCTCTTCCTGTTTGGCATATGCAAAACAGGAAGAGTACATTTAAGAATAAATAGGTAAACCTACGTTTTTTCTAGGAAAATACTCTAAATAAAAGAAAAACTTCGAAACTAGATGTAATGTTTATAAGACATTTTTTGTTCCATTTGAACCATACAATGTTCCTAAACAATGATCCTGGATAAGTTTGGGTCATCCAGTATATGCAAATTAGCCAAGATAAAGAAAATAACATTCGGAATATTTAGGTACCAATTAACTAAAATAAGAAAATAGTTTAATGCAGAGTATCCATTAATCATCAGGTCTAATCTGAAATTATTAATATCAAAATGTTTACATTTAAAAGACAGATTACTAAAAAATTGGATATGTTTTATTAAAACCTTTCTAAAGGAATCCTGAGTTGGGATATATAAGTTTTTTCATTCAGTTTCCTGGATGAACGATTTCTATTAATTGGTTATGACCAGCCAGATATCTGGTTTCCCTTCTTCTTTGTGAGAAACAGAGTTGATGACCATCTCCCTGTGCTCTGTTCTTTGGAAATTGATTCTAGGAAAGCAGTGAAACCCTATACAAACGAACCAACAGGGTTGAATAATGAGAAGGAAACAAAGAACTATACTCTGGAATGTGTGGAAGGAGATCCTAATTGCTTCCCAAGGGGTCTCAGGGACTCTAAGATAGAGACAGACAGGTGGAAGAGAAGGAGGAGAGGGAGGCCCAAATGAACTCAGATTGACCCCTCTAAGTGACCCCGTGAGATTTAGAATGTGACATCACAAGGTTGTCACGTGATTCTTAGATGCTGCCAGCCTCCTTTAACTATGCAAACCCAAGAGGAGAAAATCAGTCTATTCATCAAAGATGAGACGTGCATCATTGATATACTAGCGGCTTTTAATTATTAACTCTGCTCGAGTTCTGCAGGCAATGGGAAAACCCATTGCAGTCCACCCAGCTGTCCTCTAGAAATTCGGCAGAAGCATTCTAAATTGTTTTAGTTTATATATTTCATGATTTATTCATGTTACATAAATTTCTTATGTTCACTCGATTCCGAGGTCTTCTTAGCAAGTTAAAAACCATGCAGCGACCTGCTATAATAATGATTCCTCTTAAAATGCAAGTTTTTAAAACCACGCTCATTCGTGATACTCAGAAGTAAGAATCTATTACAAAGTAACGAAGATACCATTCCCAGACGGAAGCAAGATCCACAATGCAGATGCTCTACCAGTGTAGGTGTGGTTTACCCCCTTTGGCCAAAAATCCATATTCTTTTGATAGGTTTTGAACTGATAGATAGATGGAATTATTATTTTATTGGCCTATTCTTTTTATTGGTTATAGTTTATTGGTTCTTTGTTAATATCCAAATACTGGTGCACTCAAATATGCAAATATTCTTTAATTATTCAATCCTTCTTTAGAATAAATTGATTTGTTATTGTTTGAATGAGTCAATTTTGCTTCTTGAAATCTTTCTAGGCACGGACCTCATGCAGAGAAATAATTAATGTAGGCCGAACTTAATATTTTAATTAGTAATCAAAAGTAATGGTGCAGTGGTAAATGCCTAATTAGGCTTTCAAATCCATACCTTAAACTCGGAACATTAGAATCGGCAGCAGCCAACAGGATATTTGCTATTAGAATTACGGGAATAGTTGGAAAGAACTGGGTAAATAAATGAAATAGGTAAATTGCATACTTTAGCAGATTAAATTAAGATTCTAATTGCATTAAAGACCAGGCAAGAAAATAGGGGAGGCAAATTTAAAATTCGAGGTAATAAATTGAGAGGTAAATATGGCTCATCAATCATTCGCATTAACAGGTCAAATTAACACCTATGATGGATCAACTGATCCTGCGTTGTTCTTTCAGAGAATTGATGAAATTGCAACTGCATGTAATTGAACACCAGCAACAAAATTAAATATAGCAAAAATTAAACTCAAAAGAGTGTTCAATTTTATTGTCAGGAAGATCAAGCTATGGTAGCAATACATGAATATGAAGAATTTAAAAATAAGATGATAGAGAAATTTAGAAAAGTACCTAGAGGAAAGAGTAAAAGATTTTTCTCAGAGTGTGGTCAAGGAAAAAATGAAGCAGTAAGAGATTTTTCAACTTTGATACATGCATTAGGGAAAAGATTATGATACATGTGCCAGGCAAAGGCCAAGTGATAAATATAAAGAAATACTTCACAAAACAGATACTAGAAGAAAGAATGAAACATAGATTTATGGATGGGTTACTGCCGAAGTTAAAAAAAAGTAGTTTTATTTAGGAAACGAGAAAATTTAGAACAAGCTATAATTTATGCAGAGGAGGAATAAGAAAATCATTTACTTTATGTCACAAAAAATTATGGCTTTAATACAGTGGAAGATGAGGAATAGGAATTAAGAACTCAAAGACTATAGATCAGTATTTAAAGACATTAATTAAACGATGAACTGATGCAATGAGAGGGAAACAGAAACTTAATTGAGCAGTGAGTTGAGACAAATGGAGCACGAATAGATAGAGGGGGTAGAAGCATGCACAGACAACAAAGAAATAGGCTAAGACAAGGAAACATTTAAGGTATTGAAGGGAGAAATGAGGAACGTAGAATGCAAATGCAGGTTGGTTGTTTTAATTACCATCAGCCAGGAGACGTATCAAAAATGTGTAACAACAATCGTGATAATAAGAAATTAAAGTGCTTCTTTTGTAAACGTGAAGGTCATATACAGTGAAACAGAGCCAGTGAGATGATCAGGCAATCAAGAGGGTAGATCAGAGGATGCAAGAACATGGGGAACTCAGCCATAAAACGTAATGGTGTCCTCCCCCAAAAGCAAGGGATGATAGGGCAGTAATTAAGAATGGATCACAATCAATAAGGAAATTAGCACTCTGCTTAAACCTCTGAAATTATAAAGCAGAAATTTATTTATTGTACAGTCAGGTGCATAAAGGTTTTTACCTAGGTCAAAATTGTTCGACTTCCTTACAATACTTCAATCCAATGAGATTACTTTTTCCAGGTATCTAGTCGAACACGCTTACTATGGAACGATTCCATTAAGTTTTTGCTTAGCAACAGGGGTAGGCAAGTTTTACATCACGTGCTCAACTATGTTGACAAAAAGATTATTTTGGCTGTTCTGATGAGAATTTTTGTTTTATTAATAATAAACTAATCTATTTGGTTAATAATGTAACATAAATGGTGCACAGTATCGATATAATTATATGCGTGATCAAGAGATAAGCTGAAGAAGCGCTCGTTATGGTGTGATGTGGAAACGATTTTCAGGTGTATGTGGAAGCTATTTTCTTTTCACTGCTCGAAAGGTTACAAGTCTTATTTTGTGTGTGTATATAAAGTAACTAGCTGAAGTACCCGGCGTCGCTCGGAGAAAAATATATTTTTTCATATTTATGTATACAGGGTAGTGTACAAACATGGAGGGGGGGGGGGTGATAGAGGGATCAAATCCATACAACATTAACTTTCATTGTTTTCTCTGGGTATTGTTTTTGAGATAAAAAATGTTGGACGTCAAGTAGACGCAATATGCCACTCAACCCGTACTTCTGTACCACGTCAAAATCATAGTCAATCATGTAATAAAAAGAACAAAAAACACATTGCGTGTAGTACAATAATGTGACTTGTTTTTTATGAAACATGCAAGTTTTACAATAAGTGTTCTAGATAAATAAATGAAAAGTCATAACGGGATTTTATTTTCTTTTTTTACCTATTATTTTTTTCACGCCAAACCCCAGATGTTGAAATTATTGATGAAAATAGGACAGAAAATTCCACAGCCTGGGTTCGAACCAGGAACGATTATACGCATTAGGAAAGATAGTCCCAGCCTACGAACTGGGTACTGCTCCAACCAGCCCTAAGGACATATAGATAGCGTTAATGCTTCCATGTCCACAGTGGCGCAATTGGTTCCTGGTTCGAACCTAGGCAGTGGAATTTTCTTTCCTATTTTTATCAATAATAAATGTTCTAATTCACTCCCTCTGGCATGAATGCATGCTTCACAACGTCTGACATAAAAATTTCAAAAGTTCTGCTTCTTTGCGAACCTGATCCGCAGCTATGGCGATTGCGGCTACCAGCTCTTCATCGTATCCCACTGGTGTCTCGTATACCAATATCTTTAACTGTATCCACAGATTCCAAACAACTGTTTCCTGCAGGTAGGATTTCAACATTTTTTATCTCAAAATCAATGCCCCAGAGAAAAAAATGAAAGAGGTAAATGTTGCTTAGATTTTATCCCTCTGTCACCCTCACTTTGAAGCCGAGAGAAATATACCTGCCAAATTTCAAGTTTGTAGGCTTCATAGTTCTGGAGATTTCGTAATGAATGAATGAAGGAGTGAGTGTATACATTTTTCGCTATTTCTTTTATACATCTAATAGTATCTTCCCCCTGAAAAAATCCTCGTCATCCTCGGCTGGGATCGAAGCCACCTAGACAGAAGGCCTGATAACGGAAACGTCATACACTGTTACATCATCATTAGTCGACCATTGTTAATCCTATTTCTACCAATAATAAGCCCTAAATTTGGTCGACTAATGATGATGTAAAAATGTATGACGTTTCCGTTATCAGGCCTTCTATCTAGGAGGTGTTGATCAGAGGAAATCACGCAACTACTGAGCCATATAGGCCAATAAGGAAAAGTAAAGTCGTCTGCTAGACAGAGAGTAATGCCCATGCAAATGGCCAGAGAGCGCAGTGAAAAAAAATCACGCTTTAAACAATGGAGTTTCCCATCCTGTATTTCTTCATTCATGAGAATAGCCAAAGTAATTTTTTATGGCCTATTGTTGCAGAAACTTTACTCTGCATTGTAGGACATGACATATATTGTTGGTCCGCGCATATCGTAGGCTCATGTCAGACAAACAGATCAAGCAAAATATTATTTTTACCCTTTCCCCTTTGGGCCAACCTGACACTCGGCACATGTAAACCTTACCCTGAATCTAACGAACATCTCGTGCAAGTATAAGCTCAAAAGGAAAAGTGGTTCAAAAGTTTTAAGAACATTTACAGACGCACCCTGAATTTTTATATAGACCTTTCCAATGAAACCGAAACTGGAGTAACTGCGCAGAAACAGGACAGCAAAAAACTTGCGTTTCCTCTTTTGAAATGTGCAAACACTACTACACATCCGGAGGAAAATGGAAGTTTTTTTTGCTGTCCTGCATCTGCGCAATTAGTCCAGTTTCGGTTTCAAAGAAAAGATAAACTCTGCCGCCATCTCTTGAGTAAATAAACAAACATAAACCAAGATATATGATTTTTACCCCTTCCCCCCCCTACTTTAGAGACACGTAAACCTTACTCTGGACCTAAGGAATATATGTTGCAAATATGAGCTCAATCGGATAAGCGGTTCAAAAGTTTTTAGAACATTTACAGACGCACCCTGAGTCTGAATTTTTATATATAAAGATCAACGACAATTATGCCAAAACCATCCACATTTTTTTTTAATTTATTAAATAACTAGATGGATCCCTTCAAAATTTGACGGAGAACAGCCCATCTTATTATTAATCCCCATCTCTTTAATTAAAAAATAATAAAATAAAAAATTGTCAAAGCAACAAATAGAATAACCGGAGCTTAAGTATCTTATTATGCACAAAGAATAAGAAATGAGTTAATTAAATATATAAAATCAAAATAGCTTTAAACTAAATTTCTCTGAAATTATTAAACTGAGACATAAGGTGTCAGTGGATAAAATGATCAGTTTTTAAAGCTCTTTCTAGCCAGCTCGGTGGCCAGGTAGTTTAGAGAGTGTTGGTTATTGCACAGGTCTTTCTACTCTCGATACCAGGGAGTCGCGGGTTCGAATCCCGCTGAGGGCATGGATGTTTGTGTTTGTCCATTCATAATTGTCCTTTCATCATCATTGGGGATAGTACAATAGACCTGAGGTCGCCTTTCATGATCATTGGGGATAGTACAATAGACTTGAAGTCGCAGTGCTTCGTTCTTTGACAACCACCCCTTTAAAATTCATTATTCATTACTCAAAGCTCTTTCTAACGATATAACATTTAACATAACATTTTCAGAGTTTTTCAGTAGTCACTAGGAAACGTCATAAAGGCAGGATTTTCTTTCTGGATGGATGGATTTTCAGCCTGCATCTCCCCTGTTGTCCAAGAGACTAGGTGTTCGGGATGAACGGATGATGTTGAAATAGACAAACACAAACATCAATGCCCTCGGCGGATTTTCTTTCTGCAAATCTTCAGTTTATTTAATTCAAAACAATGATTGAATATTGTCTCATTACAACCATTCTTTTGTTGGCTTCAGATGCGCATGCGAAGAAGTGCCAATATTGCTCTTACAAAAAATGCTTTGCGTTTTAATATATAGGATTATATATTTTACTAATAGAGAATATTAAATGCTTTGAACAAAAGAGGATTTTTGTAAAAGTAAAGGTGATATGAATTACTGTATATTTAATTAAAAACTAAAATATAGAATAAAGCATGACATGATAATTAACATGAAAAGTTTTTTAAACTCTCAAATAAACAGATCAAAGTGTACACTTGTATGAAAAATTTTTAATCTGTTTATGGTGTTCTTTACATACACTGTTTAAAACTTAAACGAAATCAAAAACGCGATAATTAACTCTATCCATATCGGATTCGAACTCTGCCATTCGAGGCAGTAGGCAGAGAGAGACTTTAAAGATACTGCTGTCAGCCGCTCTCACTTATTATTTTCAGGAGGGAGCACGAGACAAGCACATCCCAAGCATATAACTGCCATCCTTTTTTCATTTAGAAGGGACAGATCCATTATAATCTGCCTTGACTCTCAGTACAAGTACCTTAATTTGGAACCGATCAACATCCAAAAAGCTCAGCTGCTACGGAGCAGGTAAAAACCTTTTTGCATCTGACTGTACATTTATTATGAAATGATATAACGACATCCCGGGCAAGAAATAGTTGTCCCTGCACTTCATCGCCAGTAGCTATAACGAGCTTAAAGAGTTAATTGTAACAGGAACTGCAAAGCAGGTTTCAAAAACATTGTTCCTGTTCATATATAGAGTATTGTGTTCGTATATAGAGTATTTCAAGAACACTAAGAAAATATATATAGATATTATGTTATCATGGGACAACAAAAAGTCTTAGATTAATTATGTTTTTTTTAAGTATTTAAGCACAAGGAAAAAATTATTTGTGCTGGCTAGGCTGTAAGGTCTTGGTATTACTGAGGATTTTGGAATAAGCTG
Organism: Rhysida immarginata; assembly: GCA_023313115.1. NCBI lineage: Eukaryota > Metazoa > Arthropoda > Chilopoda > Scolopendromorpha > Scolopendridae > Rhysida > Rhysida immarginata. The sequence goes on along the minus strand of JAHWFO010007655.1, from coordinate 197,374 downwards.
TTTATAATTTGTATTAGGTTCACAGGTGTATGTGACCAGATATACATGGTGATTCTGAAAAAGTGTGTTTAACTGTAAGCAATGACAGAGGTGACCAGAATGAACATTTTCTTTTAATACAACTTGGGTCCAACTTGTGCATGTATTAAAAGAAAATGTTCATTCTGGTCAACTCTGTCATTGCTTACAGTTATGCACACTTTTTCAGAATCACTCTGTGTAGGTTTACATCTAGGTAGCCCTAAAATACTGGAACTATATCTCTCACAATAGAATTTATTTGTCTATAAGGAGGATTATTTTTCTTATTCTGATATTCCTGTTGTGTTATGTAGGCAGAGACTGTGACTCATTTTTCTGGGAAGATTTTGCCTTGTATGTGCTAAATATTTAACACATATAAGCAGCAACTCTTGGGCAACTATATAAAGGTTAAGAAAATGTTAGGCAAACTATGCTTCCAGAACATATAAGAAGAGGATTGGCTTTGGGTTAAATCGGATTCCATAGTACATATACGATGATGTTATCTGCGTATCCTTGGGCATAGAGCCACTGAGTGACCAGTTTTTTAGAAACATCCCCCTAATACTGTGTTGCACCACCCCTAGCAACTATAACAGCACAAATCGCCAGGGCATGGATTCAATTAGCCGCTGGAAGCAATGTTCCGTGATGTTTATTAATGCGGATGCAACAGTTGCTTCCAGTTGATGCTTATTGGATGGTGGTGGATCCATGCCTCGAATAGCCCATTCCAGCTGATCCTAAAGATGTTCGATTGTGTTCAAATCCGGGAACTGTGGCGGCCAGAGAGATAAGTTGAATTCACTATTTTGCTCCTGGAAACATTACATAATGATACGATCCTTATGACACAGAGCATTGTCCTGCTAGTAGTATTTCCCATTGGGGGAAACACATGAAGGGATGAACGTGGTCGGCAATGACGTTCTAGTAGACCTGACCATTAAAGCATTGTTGTACAGGTATGCCAGGAAAATTTCCCGGACCATTACAAAGCCTCCACCAGCCTGAAAGTGGAAACAAGATAGGTGGGGTCCATCGTTTCGTGCTGTTGTCTCCAAATTCTACATCGGTTATTTGGATGGTACAATAGTAAGAGGGATTCATCCGACTAGCAGACCTTCTTTCAGTCACCAGCGATCCAGTGTTGGTAATCACAGGCAAACTGGAGACGTTTTTTGCGGTTTTGGGTGGTAATCAAAATCACCCGTACTGGCTGTCGGCTGTTGTAGCCCATCCTTGCCAATGTACGGTGTGTAGTGCATGCTGAGATGTTATTCAGCGGTCAAGTGTTGTACCTCATGATTAGTTAATGAGTAGTGACGTTTTCATTTGCATGAATAAGCATTCCCATCCTACGCTCATCCCTTGTTTTGTCGTGGATCAACGAGTCGTTTGCGACCACAGGCTTGTCTCTGGCTGTTTTTTTTTTGGTTGTTTAACCCGTCCTGGTAAACCTGTGAAATGGTTGTTCTGAAAAAGCCTAGAAGACATGCGAATTTGGAAATATTCATGCACCTCACCTAGCACCAACCCGTGCTCGAAGTCGCTCAGATCCTTTGTTTTTCCTCCATGGTGATGGTCAAAACCACTTGCTGTTGACAGATGCGAACTCGCTTTATATTGGTTTCTGACTGTCAGTTCACCAACTGATACGTAGTAATTGTTATGCCAACGAATTTGCATAGTCATAGGTGTTCCTAATAAACTGGCCACTCAATTTATTTTGTTGGGGATACATGAAGAACCATATTTATGAGACACCAATTACTCCGGAAGACGTCTTTGTGGAGGTTGAGTCAAAAGTAATAGCCGATCACCGTGTAAACTTTTAAATGGCCACCAGACTGGACCACTCATTGCTAATCTTCAAAGTAGCGTCCATCATGATCATGGTTTTCATACAACGATCAGCCAGTTAGCCGATGCCCTCGCGAAACCACTCCTCCGGTTTCTGGGCAGAAAAATCATGCACGGCGTCATGACATTGACAAAAATCAACCTCACTGACATTGGCAAAGTGTCGTCCATGCAGAAAGTGCGCCATGGACCGGAAGAGATGGTAGTTGGAAGGTGCCAGGTCGGGGCAGTAAGCTGGATGTGGCAGAACCTAGATGCCCTGCAACTCCTGCATCATAAGTGATGTTCTTTGCGCCTGCTGCAGTGGAGCATTGTCCTGCTGCAGGAAGGTTCTCTTTCAGTTGACCAGGGCAGGCGTGCAGATTGTTGAACCACACTCAATTGTGATGTCCCAAAGTCCACCGCTAGTCCAAGGGTGATGCTGCCAGGGTTGATGTCCACTTGTTGCCATAGGGCTGTGTCATCCACTTCTTTTGGTCTCCCATATCTCCAGACGAAAAGCAGGAAAACCACCATCGTGCAGTCCGTTCACTGGTCACATCCTGATGTTCCACCCTGCAAATTTCGGTTGCTGCTGCTTGCACACTGGTCTCCTTTTTCCAATAGTGATGAAGAAGCACACATATCACCAATTTTTCTGCTGACGCAGGTGGCACAATGTTTATCGCATTCAAATTCATACCGATGTTTCTTCCCACTCTTTTCTCCTAATAAACTGCGATATACCCTTGTGGTAAATGGTCTTTGCCTAGAATTCGCCAAACTCTAACCGCCCCCCTCCTGAGTCGGCCACAACTTTTGACTCAACCTCTGGGGTACTGTGAGTGATTGTCTTCTTATAGCCTGAAATGTTTATCAGAGTCTAATAAAAAATGACATTTAGATTTACTCAGAGCACTAGAGCATAAAAGGAGAAAATTTTCATATTTCGCGTGCACTAACACCTCCGTTACACAATACTGCAGTCCAGAACGGGAAAAAACAATTCATAGCATAGCAAAAGATACTCCTGCTTTCGATGTCTTAATTATTTATAAATGGAATTAGAAAATATTATAGTATTTCAATAAAAAACCGAACCCTTGCAATCGTACTTCCCCTGTCGCTACGTCACTTTTGGCTGCGCCATTGCATTACGCCATCAACCTCCCTAAGAGACAACAAAGGAAACTTGAACTTTGCGCCGTTTTCTCGTAATAGGGGGAGCTAGTCACGTGGGCTACGCACGCGATAGCTGTTTGATGCTATCAAATAACGTGTTTACGTTAGCGAGCTCAAATAACAATTTGACATAAATTCAAATGAAACTTCATAGAATAATTACTTACAAATTTATTTAAAAAATTTCTTCACCCCTCTGTCATGAATAAATCCACCTAATATGTGACTATTTTCATTTTTTGTGAACTTTCATGTAAGAATTGTGAAAAAAATTTTGAAACTGCGTATTTCATTTCTGTGACGTTATTTAATGATTTCTATTATTTTGTAAAAAAATTGAAATATACTATATGAAAATGAAATATATGCTATAAACCAACAAACATTTCTGATTTATTACAAAAAATTTTAGTCCAAAAAGATCATTTATTAATTTGCAAAAAAAGTTTTCTGTATTATGACAGAAATCACTTTTACCTTCTCAAATGGCATTGCCTAAGACTGTTAAAGTGAGGTGACCTAGCAATCGCATCAAACATTTTATATTTAAATTAAATATCTGAAAGCAATAATAGCACAAAGTATATATGTGATATTTAAGATGGGACAGATGTAGCCAAAGATAATATTCACGTATACACAAAAATTAAGTTCTTTATAAGTGAAGAATACTTTTGAGGGAAGATTTTTTTTACATTTCAAAGTTCTCTAGTTGAAATAAAAGTCCTCTTTTATAAATTGATTTTGGAAGAAGATTGCAAGTATATTGTAAGGTTTTTCATTTATTTATTTTGTTAAAAGTTTCATCCATAATGGAAAACTATTAGAGATAAAATCTTATTCCACATTTAATTTCAATAACAATAAAATATTTGCTAATTTCACCCATCATCATTAACATGAAAGTTTTCGAGTACTTCGTGATAATCATCAGATCCAATGGTCTTTGAAATACGGGCGTCAGTGGATTTTATTTTTGAATGTTAGAAAAGAAGAACTTTAGAAACCACAATCAGGGAAAACATTTTACCTGACACCCACATAATGTCAGATGGGTGAGTAGCGTAAAAATGTTGTTTAACTACTCACACAGTAGGGTGGTGTACAAAACCAACTTGTCAACCCAAACAACCTTGAAGCCCGCATGCAAAACATTCAGAGTATGTAGATGCATGCCAAACAGAAATAGAGAAGCAGCATGGAACAGGCAGCGACTTATTTCAATGTTATTTTTGTAAGTTCATATACAGGGGCACTGGGGCTGAGGACGTTATTTCCAAGCTTTCTACTGACACTGAGAGAAAAATACGAAATTTCAAAACAGCCCAAAAATTGTATTGTTTTAATAATCATTTTGAAAGAAAGCAGTTTACTTTAAATTCATTGGATTTGTGCGTTCTAGTTTATGCGTTTATCATTCAAAGTTTTTAACTGGGTGCAAATTAGATCTACTTCCCCGAGTGCGTCCTGTAAATGCAAACAGCCGCTTAATGTTCTAAAATCGACCGTCCTTTTTCAAAACATTACATCAAAGCCAAAGGCCAACATTAAACAAATTTGTTTTCAATGAACTCAGAGAAATCAAAGACTTTATATGTAAAATACAATATTAACATTGGGAAAGAATTCTAAAATACCAGGTGTTTATAATTAAACTTTTCCTATAAATGGCATCCAACAACACAAATGGGTGAACAATCCAGAACAAGAATTATGAGTAATAAAATGCAAAACCGCGAAAAGCTGTCAGTTTTAAGAGAAAAATGTCGAGATTTGCATGCTTGGGATGAAAAGGAAGCTTTATGCAAAACAGGTTAGGGTATAAAACGTTTGCAGACGTTGTCATGCTTAAGTCGATGTTTCTGGCAAGGTGATCAGAAACTAATCAATGAATGGTAATATTGTTTCTGTATTCCGTTTTGGTCGTTTATTGTGTTAAATTTCATGTTTTTCCCGAAAAGACGTCCTCATTTTTTTTCGAAATTCCGTGAGTGCATTTTGTGTATAGCCCATGTACAAAATTTCGTTGCATTCCATTCACCCGTTTGTGCTGTAGGATGTCGTTTATAGTGGAAGTTTATTATAACCACCTTCTAAAAAATTAAAATTATTTTAAAAAATCCAACATAAAAAATTAGAATATGAGGGCTGGTTTTAAAGCAAGGTCCTTTTTGTAATAAAAACAAAACTACTACACGAGGCTGGTTTGTAAAGTATCCGGATTGAGACTACAAAAAACGTAGAACTCGCTGCCCCTTTTTCCTATCCGGATCGTGTGATGACATTTCTGCTGATGATGTAACGAAATTTGCAACTGTAAAGAGTGCTGCGTCCAACTGTTGTAACACGCTAAAAAAGAACGTTTTTTCCCCTTCGTCGCATGGTGAAAATGATAGAAAACATTGAGCAATGACATTGCATCAAAACAGCACATTGCTCAAATCAGGCAGCCTCCTACTCACCTGAGCTAGCTCGGACCGACTTCTTTGCATTCACAGTTCAAGAAAGCGCTCAAAGGATGGAAATTTGAGGATGCAGACGTGACAACACAAAATGTGATGGCGAGGCTCTTGGCCATCCCAAAGGAGACTAAATGCGTTGCTGCAGACGGTGCTTATTTTGATGGAGAGTAAACTTTTATGTGGGTTCGAACCGTAAATTTTTTTGTAGCCTCATTCTGGATACTCTCTGGACAGGCCTCGTATATATTTTCGAAATTTTTTTCTTTACCAGATTATATGTACCTTTAACTATTTTTCCACATAGTTTCTAAGTTTATTAGATCACTTGTCATTGCACTCAATGGAGTTCTGTATCATCACTTCATAGAGGTCTGCCGCCAGTGAAGAAATGCAGGCTGCACAGTTTTCACTTGTTCATCGTCGCTGAAATGCAGGCTGCCAATGAACTCGATCCCGGTAGAGGTAGTAGTCATTGGATGCGAGGTCCGGACTCTGAAATGGGAGCTCGAGTTGTTCTGAAACAAAAGTTCTGATTTAAAGGAGTTCATCCATAAATAAATTTTAAATAAAATCTTCCATACTAGAAAAAACTTTCTCCTAAATAATTCACATTATTTGGATAAAGCCAATTAATAAAAAATGAAAATAACAAAACCAAAATCACAGTTTAATTTGATGAGACATACATGTAAAATTTTAAGCCAACCTACCCCCCAAATTTAGTATCACTTAACTGAAATGGAAACATTTTAACGGGAAAAGTTCCAATGTCATAAGTGCATTAATTCTTGGCAAAACAGTGTTCCATCAGTTTCTAAAGAGTTGGATAGAACTTGACACACAAGTTACAAGAAGAAACATCTCTGCTCACGAAGGATGAATTATGGAGCTGAGAAACCTCATGCAGCTCACTGATGCAACGGGCAAAATCTAACAATATTATTGGAGAGGACAACAAAGATGAAAAACAGATGAAAGACAGATAATTTAAAGTTGTGAGAACAACAGTGCAAAAATTATGCCAATATAAAGAACGTCTCGAAAAATAATTATATGAATACATAATTAGGAAAAACTCCTCATAAAAATGTATCATGGCCGAAAATTCGAACCCCAGGTAAGGGACATTGTCAACCCTGAACGCGCATTTACTTTTTTTTAAGAAAAAGCGAAGCTGCAGCAATCTTTCTAGCACCTTATGCATTCTTTTACACAGCGCAGACAGCGTTGGGGCGAAGACCAGCACATTATCAAAGTATACGATCGCTTCTTTAATAAGCAACCCCCATAAGGCCTCATTCATAGCTTGTGTAATTGTAGAGGCTGCTCCTTTAAGCCCAAAGGGCATAACTTTAAATTCGTATGATCGTATGGGGGTCTCTAAGATATAAACTTCATGTGTGCTGGCCTCACTCTAATTTGGTGATAGGCTTGAAGGATGGCGAGCTTCGTAAAATACCTCGCATCCTTGAGTTTGTCAAAGAGGGCATCGGTTCGAGGTATCGCGTAATTATTATCATAGGTCTTTTTATTCAGCTTTCTATAATCCAACACACATACGAAGAGTGCCCGTCATCCTTCTTAGTAACAAACAAAACGGGAGAAGGGAAGGAAGAGGTGGAAAGCTGAATAAGATGCTTACTAAGCAGGTCTGAAATTGTTATCTCCAGCCCTTCTTCATCTTTAGATAGAGGACAAAGAGGCGAATTGAATGGTTTGAAGAGTGATATCTCATGCTGCGTGACTCTAGCAGGCGCTAAGCCCTTCGGTAATTCCTCCCTAAAGAGGTTTTTGAAATCTTCGCGCAGAATCTGAAAAGAATTATGGCAATCATTTTTTTTTTAACGTCCTCGCTCTCCTCGTTTAATTTTCCTCTAATAGAAATACTGGTATTTCTGGCTGCCATAATAGAATGTAGCAGAGATCTGATGCTGAAATTGAGGCCATAGACTGCTCTTTCCATTGCGTCAACCATACTTTTTCCCCCAATTTTACTGACAGCACACCGCTTTGAATTCCAGTCAAAGTGGATCTGATTATTTTGGATCCATTGCATTCCCAGGATCGCTTCGAAGTTGCCAAGTATTATAACTAATTTTCTCAAAGTATTTACTGCTTTTGACTGGAACCAACAACGCAGATTTGCTGATTTGCTGGTGTAACATTTTATTAATTTTTGTTGTCTGCGTGGCTGTGTGTGACCCCGTACCCCCAGCATTGCGTCAATTTGCATGGGTTCTTCCCCAGCATATACTCGGCTAACTCAAGGGCGTGGTACCATCGCTCAACATATTCAATAGCTTCCTCCAATGATAGCTGTTTTTTCATCCGGAGTTGCGCCGCTATTTTACCGGGTATGGCCTTTAGAAGAAAGTGGTGTTTTTCTGAGCCCGACGTATCGCTTAATCCGTTACACAGAAGTCGGAATTTAGTGATGAACTGAGTGACTTTGTTTCTTTTCAGTCGTAATTTGTGTAACTCCGATTGTCTAGTCATTTGCGTTTGTCCACCGGTAAATCTACTGGCCAACTTTATAGAAGAGACCCAGCTAGCCGCAGCTCCCTTAAGGTAGATGGGGACTATCTGTACGCAATAATCCAATGGAATGCCTTTGCAGGCGGCGACCAGGTCGAATTGTTTACAAAATTCCTCTGGAACTTCCTTAGGAGTTCCCGCAAAGAACGGAAATTGTAGTTGCCCTACAGCTTCTGGCATTGGCGTGCGTTTAGGCATGTGCACCACCTAGATAAGAGCATTAAAGTCTGGCAAGTGGGCTGCTTCATTATTCATTTCTGGCAGGGCGGCTGCTTGTGCTTCGTCGGCATCTTGCTCCATAATTAGGTTACTTACTATTTTCGTTCCACAATCTGCATAATTGATTTGAATATAATTATCGTTCTAATTACAATTTTAAAATTCACAATCACCACTAAGCGCCACAATATAGACTAACTTTTTTATCCAACCGCAATAAGCGAAAGAAGCTTTTAATTGTAGACGCCCATCGAAGCCTTAACTGTTTATGATAGATTATTATTTTTTTTCTTTTTTTAACACCAACTTAGCACAAGCTTCTGTTAAGAATCCTTAGAAGTATCGACGGAGAAGTCACTCATAAATAATTTATGCAATCATGAAAACGCTTAAAACTGTATACCAGTATCAAAGGACTTGTATGTTTCCCTAAGTATTTACTTTTCCTACTTATATGAAGAGACGCAATCGTACTCCTTATAAAATATCTGCTCCTACTCACATGCTGCTGCAATAAATTAATTATGCGAGTTAGAAGCTTGTCTAGAAACAAGAAATTTACACCCCTAATCAGGTAAGACCGGTATACTATTTATTTTTCTTATGAAGTTGGCCCGTAGGCACGCACGCCAAATCATCTGTAACCAAGCCAACAAAGAACAATGAACAACCACGAAAAGAAAGAGAAATTTTTTTTTCCTTTAGGGTAGATTGGGCAGGTAAAAAAAATTTCTGATCTGAAACCATGGAAGCTACCACGTAAAATATATGCTCTTTGTCACGGACACGCGCAGTGGAAGAGTGTGAGTGTACAAAGAAACCATAAACAAGGAGCATACAGTAATTAGTTTTTAATAACCATTAACTAAAAGAGTATAATCCACCAATAGCTTAAATTAAATTATTTCAAAAAATAATGACCGCTCTACTTAAGGTGAAGTCGAAATCAATAGTACAAAGAAAAACCCTCTATGATTGTATGGTTTTATGGAGTATTCTTCTAACACGAAGGAAAAGCCCCATACACACTGAGCAACGGGTTAACTTGCACTCCCTCAGTGTAACATAGATTTAAGACACAAATTGAGTATATGTAATTAATTAGAGTTACTTAATTAAGGCCTCTAGCCTTCACTACAATTTGACCCAAAAATCTTTACCAGCCTAAACAATTAACTTAATATTAAAGCCATTAACAAATATAATTATTTATGATTCACAAAACATTCAACCAAAAGTCTTGAACAGGAGATTATGCCACTAGTTGCTGGTCGCATTCTACTTTGCGTTTACCAGGGCGTTGAATATCCTGGCCCACTCGGCAAAGGGAAGCTACGTAATAAATTTGAGTAGCCATTAGCAGATAATGACAACAACTCCAGAGTAGTCAAAAATAAATAACAAAATATCATTTGATCTAGAATAGCGCAATTTTACAAGAGCGCAAAAATAAAGCAATGTCCATCAACTCCACACAACGCTCTCTCAGAAACAATTTACTTTAACACAGACATTATTAGTAAATAATAAAATATCTGAAAGCTACACACAAGGCTGAAAAAAAATTAATGCTCAGAATGCAGAGCGGACACTGGGGAGCTAAAAAAAGTGGAGATATGCAGATTATCTGCAGGATAAAGTGGAGATATGCACTGTTACCTAAGTAAGGTCGCAAAATCTTTAGATTTAACAACTAATGGAAATTCGGTTTACCTCGAGATTAGGGCAAAAGTGCCGAGGCTCTCTGTTATGTACGCTCGAACAGTCCAGGGAAATATACCGGCGACTACATCGTTCGTTGAGTAGGTCGCTACTTCCTCTGTCAGAGATCTGAAGTTCAGATATCACCACGGGTGCGGAACTTATCCTCGGCGGGAAAAAGCAGTGTCATACCCTGGTCCAAAAACTGGAGGCGCTTTATTAGGAAAAGATGCCTTCTGCTCGGTAGGAGCGTTATCTTTTAATGTGTCGTGTAGGCCATCACTCTTAAAGAACGAAGCGGTTGCAGGAAATGCTATCCTCGGCTCTGTATGAGCATGGCTCGGGAAGCTAAGCTGACCTTCTTCAGAAAATGTAGATAAAGACCAACTAAATGATTCACCTGTTACGCTAGCCTCTATCAAAAGTGCTGGAGAACGAACTAATGAATTTGAAATATTAGTTACATTAGTAATGAGCGCAGTCTGAACGTCTAAGGACTTGTTCAAGTCCATGCGATGCCGATTCTCACTTTCTCTGTCACTCTCTGTGTTCGACAAGTTTGTTGAGCGCTGAAGTCGCATGGAACCTCTTCGGACTTTTCTTTTTCTCCAATTCGAGAGCAAATTCTCGGGCGACTTTTCCTTGACAATCTCAGAGGCCGAATTCACTAATTGAAGCTCCCGCTCGTCCGTCTGACCATCACGCAAGCGTTTGCATCGCTTTTTCTGCTTCCTTCTGCAATCAGGGATCATATATAAGCAGTTGTCTCTTGATTGCAAAAGGTGACATCGGTTGTCAGTAGATGGCGACCGACGAATTCCAGCATTATTTTTTAGCTTGTGTCGGCTGATAGAAATACTGGAGCCTGTAACAGTCGCAATCCTTTGTGACAACACCTCTTGATTTCTTCCTTTGGGGTGGCTTAAAAGGTAAACTGTATGCAAACAATCTGCACACTTTGCCTGAGCTGATAGAGGAAATCACAACTGAGGTTCAGTAAATCTCACCAGCCATATTGAGGCAGAGTGTTTCACAACATGCAACTGCGCACTAGCCGATGTCGTGAGGCCGTTAGCTTTCATTTCCACCTCTGACCAGCCACTGTAGAGTAACCTTTTAATCGTCTCATTCTGAACAGGTGATTTAGATAAAGGTACCGCCGTTTGACAATTTCTTATCCATTTCACAATTCTGGCTGAATCGAATCTATTCTGTAAACTTTTTTCATATGCCTGTATCTCTTCCTTTAAAACTTAATGGAAATCGCATAAATCCCTTGGAGTTTGTATTTGATTTTCTGGGGGCATTTGAAGGCTGGCTCTGGCAGATAATCTTTTCAGTGTTACTCCTAATCCGTCACTTGTCCCCTCCCCATGAGAATTGGTGAAATAGAGCCCGTCTGCAGAAAGTCGTCGAGGAAGTCCGCGGTTATGTCGATAAAAAGATTGAATGGCATCCTTTATCTCGTCATCAGGGATTGAATGTCCCTTAAGGTGCTTTTTATTTTTTGGGAAGTAATGAAAGGCGCAAGGTGCAAGATCTTTCATTTTTGAACTGTAGTTTTTCATCCATAAAGTGTAGGCGCTGCAACAACTCCTGTGTGTGGCTATTGTTTGCAGGCGAGCGTTATCGTGCTGCAGAAAATGGCCCGTAGCTGCTATTCAATCCTGGTGTCGAAAACAACCCTGGAATTTCTTTCCGACGGGTTTATCTGAGTGGTAACACGTTGGTGCAGTGCGTCAAATGGGATAGGGACTATGTCGAAAAGTGAATAGTGTATTGCATACTAGACAAATGTAATTATTAGATAAAAAAAAGAGTTTTGAAAATCGGTAAACAAATAAAAAAGTTGCAGCCAGGGAGGCATTACTTTTTGACCAACCCTCATATCTTCTCTATATTATGACGTTACAGTGTAGGAGTCACGTGTGTCTGATGGCAGGACTATATATATATATATAGAAAATTGTATAGTAGAAAATTAAAATTTGTTATTATAAACTTTCTTTTTTTATTATTATTATTAGTGCGTAGTCTTATAGTAAGTATGTTCATTGTATGAGTGGTATTGTTTGTAGTGCGTTAAGTTATTTTGTTTATATTGTCGTTTTGATATATATATATATGCCGTGAACGATCGTTAATAGTCCTCTGTTGGAGCTGCATTGTTAATGTATCTTCCGAGAATGTAGCTCAGCTTTCAGCGGAGGATTGTTGCGATCGTTTTCGGCGAATTTGAAGAGCGTGTTTTGCCGTTTTTGTTGTGAAAGTGAGATATTCTTTTAGTCATCATTGAAAAGAAGGCTAACAAGTAATGAGAGATGCATTTTGCCTTTGATGTTGGAGACGTTCGAATTGAGGAAACGACAAAAATGTAACGGACATTGTTGTTGTTCAAGTAACAGTCTATCCCACGGAATCAATTATGAAAATAAGACCACATAATTATGGAATTCGATGCCCAATAACGCCTACAAGTCTGTCAACAACAGGGACGTAATAAAGAGGAAAGCAACAAGTAAAATGTCGTTGAAAGTATAAACTGTTTTATTGTTCATATTATTATTATACTGTTTTATTGCTCATACTTTTCTCTTAATATGGTTATTCGTCCGGCCACTGATTGTACGAGCGAACCAAGAAGCGGACCATAATTCCTGATGGAACCTGTGCAGTACGACCAGCATTGAAGATACAGAACGTTCGAATCCAATGACGAAATTGAGAGCGACAGGCATGGGATATGGTAAATCAGCGTGATTACAGAGTAATATGAAGTTCCCGGGTGAGTGCGTTATGATGTTTGTTTGTGCAAAGGCCACAGATGCACGCCCAAACTTTACAATTATCTATGATTGACGATTTTTCCTCGGAGTTACGGCTACATTGTATGGGATATATGGAGACACTCGCGGACCTGATTTTGGTGTTCAAAGCTCTTCAATTAATGCGAATTAGCAACTGTTTAAGAAATAAGTTAATTGATAATTTTATTTATTCTTATTAAGCACCCAGTCATCTCAATTGGGACTCCGCAAGAATTTGGTTATGGGTATCGTGGTTGGTGCGACTAGCAAGCTTGACTGATGCTACAGTAATGCACAGAACGCATATGACTATAATTTTTAAATTAGTAGCGCGCTCCGTAATTGAGTTTTTTTTTGTAGGGGCATCTACACTTACCAGGAGGGGTCACTGTTCCTCCCCCCGTTCATTTTATAGATGATAACAAAAAGTTTCTTGAGGTTTCCCATCAAAAATGACGTAAATTTAGTGGATGATATAAAAAATTCAATTATTTTCTTTATGAACATTAAAACAATTACAAACAACCTCGCCACCTCTGGAGTGTTAACAGCGCACCAAAAGTAACTTAATCAATAATACCAAAAACTTACATTTATGCATAAGAATGGACGGAAAGCAAAAGCAATGTGTCAAATCTCCGGAGGGGAGAAGAAGCAAAACAGAAGAGCTTCGAAGTTTTTACTCAAAGTAAAGAGAAAAAAAGGAAGCTGTTATGCCGACGTTGAATAGAACAACCGGAGAGAGAAAGAAGCAAAAGAAGAAAGACCATTGGCGGATCTGGTGCGCAGAATCTGCCCAGAATCCACCGAAGACAAATAAAATGCGGAGTTCAAAGCATAGAAATCGGAGAGAAAGTGACAGTGACCGACAACAGCCTAGGAACCGAATAGATGTCCTGAATGCTTCAAGGAATGATTCTGAAAGGATTAGGAGGAGAGATAGCGGACTGAAACCTTGGCAGAGTAAGAATTGGAACTTTGATAAATTTTCATGTTTTTCTTCTTTGCAAAATTTTAAAGAGTCCGCCGACGCCGCCCGAAATCCTCGCCCGAGAAGAGTTGCCGAGACGGCCAATCAGGAGTCCACTCGACGTCGACAGCCACGAAGGAAGAGGCGGTACGAGTACGAGTTGCAGGCTGAGCACCGTCAAGGTGCTTATCGAAGTAGTTCAAGAGGGCCTCATCCTCCTCAGTCCATTCCCGAAGATAAACGCCATAAGGCACAACAATACAGTAAGAAGATTTCATAATCGGAACATAATTGTTGAACATTTCAAAATGAAATTCCATCTCTCTGTTTAAACAATCTAAACTCCTCTCTGCATTTACCGACCGACAAATGTGTGCAAGGTGTTAACGGATGACTCGACACTAGACGACTCAGCGGGATCAGTGAGCAGCACCCCTCCTGAGTATGCCGAGCCTGTCACCACAAAAGCGGACGGTGAATCTCCACTACTGGATGAAACGCGACACACAGCGACATACCATTCCTACAAAGCCACTACTAATAATCCTTTCCCGCGGACGTTGGAGGCCATCGAAATAACCTTTCCATTACCTGACTTAGCCAGCATTTGCATTGGGTGCCTGTGCGAATGTCCGCGCTTGGACATCGGACTGCCTTTGTTGGGTACTAAGCCAGCAACTACGTTATAGTCACTTAACTCTTAAAGACTAATTCTTTGACCAATGCTTAATTGTTATGATGTTATGCTAATGGTTGGTTCTGTTTACTACAGTTTCCACATCCTGATTGACTTACCTCGAGAAGTTGCTGCGCTCTGAAGTTGCGGTACCAGTAACTGCCTTAGCTGTTCATCTCCAGGCCGATATCCGTAGCCCTGCAGACGTTGCATCTCGTCTTCGGATTCCGGCGATCGGAACGGCCTTAGCTCGAACAGGAACTAACGACTTCTTGGACTCCTTACACCTGGGCCAAAATGTTAATCCAATAAATGAAATACAGCGGCGACAGTAATTACTCTTGGTTATTGGAAGACAAATGTCAGAAGCAGATCGTATAAAGTCACTACATTTATCTAATTGATTACTAATAGTAAAAGGACAAAACAAAATTAAATTTCTTTAGGAACTTATAGACAAAGGAACAAATTTGAACAAAACGGATCTGTCGAATAGTTGGAGTTTTAAATAATACAAAATAGTGGGAGACAGATTGGGGCATGCGTGACTTCATTAGGAACCACTTGTGTAATTTTCATTATCTATTCATGTTTTACGAGGTAGAAGAACCCAAAAAATTATACAGTTACAAAGAGAGGAGTGTATCAGAACATAATAACGTAGTAACAAAAGATAGTCCGGGAGATAGCTTAGCCTAGAGATCATTTCTTTTTACCTATTGAGATTGCTTAATAAATTTGCCTTGTACTGATCTCAGGTCACATCGTGTTTCATAAGTAAACCAAGGTATTTTAAAGAATTGGAGTAATTGAAAATCATAAAAAATAGGAGGCTGAATTGGGATATTGAGCTTATTCCGCTGATAACAAAACTAAGTTAGGTTTTAGAAATATTGAGGATTTAGGAATTCGCTTAGTACCAATGCTTCAGTTAGGAGAGGGCGATGTTAATTTCGTTTACAAGTTGAGAAATAGTCGAACTTGAGAACAATAAGGTCATATCGTCTCCTTACAGAATAGAATAAGGTATACGCAAAAAAATAAGGAAAATCTTTAACGAACGAATTGAAAAGAAGTGGCGAAAAAAAAGGAGCCTTGCGGGACTCCAAAGTTGCGTAGCAGCATTGTAGAGGTTGAACAATCCATACGAATATTATAAACTAGCTGAGGTACCCAGCGTTGATCGGGATAATTACACTTGTAGGTAAAGACAAAAATCTCAAAAAATTAAGTTATATCTTCCAATTGGTTAAATAATAACTCAATCAATACAACACCGAGAAAAGGGACTATCCATTCTACGAAAAATACGAAAAAAGGAATTCTAGGTGATATACCGAGACTTGTTCTAAACTCTTCTTGACTTGCCTCACCACTGCGGAGCATCACCAGATACTTTAGACTCAAGTTTTTCTTGCCCTGGATGTAGAAGCTTTTATACCCTGTTGCTCTATTCGAAACTCACGTTGTTCAGATGTTTCAAACGCCCGTATAGTTTTTTCTGTTTTAGTTGCAGAGTTTCCTCTGACCAATACTCGTTCTTTCTCTTTCCTTTCCAGACACATAAATTTTTGTCAGTCGTTTAGACGTTTGATAGGGAGCTCAAGAGAGACACGCTTGACTCTAATGCCTAATCAATAGACGCTAACTTATTAATGTTCTGTCACTGCATCCTCACTTTAAGCTCACTATCAAATTTCTTATTGAAAATTCAAAAAAACTTTTTTCAAGGCTCACAATGGATAGACCTCCAAAGATGCCATTGCTAGCCTAAATAATTTCTTACTCACGTAATCTTACTTTAGATGTACACTTGATGTTGTTACAATTTACACTCTTCTCTCGATGTGTTGAATCAAAACTTGGCCATTAATCTATTTGTGGAGTTTGGCGATCGCCGATTCTTCTATTGGCATGCTTACCATTTGCTCAACACAGCACGGAGCTAAAAGAGTTCTTTCTCTGTCGTCTTTCCACTCTTTCTCAATAGTCTGCTAACACTTCATTATCTCCAGTTTGTGATCACTCTTAAAAATTTCCAAGATATTGTTAAGGACTAAGAACTCTCTTTTCTAAGAAAAGCCTGAATAACTGGAATTCTATGCATTCTTACAAATTGCACAAACTTTGCCTTGCATTGTTGGTCATGAGATATATATATTGTTGGTCCGTGCAGAGAGTTTGTGAATTGCGTGTTGATACCATTGTTGATACCTATTGTTGCATAAACTTTGCCTTACAGTGTTGGTCATGAGATATTTCTCATTACTATGCCCTGCCATAACCATGAATGTCTATTTTTATTGATAATTATTATTTTTTCGAAGTCTGAGGTAGACAGTCCTCATGCTTTGAAGGTCAAGTAAGCAAAATTTAATCAAGATCGGAATAAAACTGTAGATTTGTATACAAAACAAACCCACAAACAAACCCACAAACCTCATTCTCTATATATATAGAAGAAGATGTGAAAGTGTGTTTGTTTGTCTGTTTGTCCTTTCACGTCGAAACGAAGCGGCGTGCCAATGTGGTTTTCTGATGGAGACAGTCGCGAGGCTCGAGAGTGACATAGGCTACTTTTTTCAGGCTGAGTGTCACCAGTTCAGAGGCAACTTCTGAAATACTGGAACAGTCACACGCGCGTGGAGATGAAAATGCACAACACAAGCGGAACGTCGGCGAAATTTTCAAAGAAACACCTGGTCTATATTTTATAACGCGGCATTTAATGGTCCATTCATTCATTATAAGAATCAGAGGTTAGTTCTTATCGGACTAATTCACAAGGTGTGTCGACTTTGCTATAAAAATGAAAAGAATAGACCGTGGAAATATGCTGTTCCAATGGCGAAGTTTCCCTTCCTTTACTCGCTAAGTCAGAAGAGCCTTTAAAAACTCTCTGTTTATATAACGCTGATGAGTCATCGCGCTTTTAAATATGATCCGGAAAAACAACACATGCTTCCAAATAACATCTTTTGCAGTTGAGGTAATATTTTCGCCAACATTTAGTGTACAAGGGCAAGTTTATCATGGAATAGATTTGCTTTTTCCAGCTGATAATCAACAGCATAAATTTTTGCAGGTCTATTTTGTGGGTGACGAGGAAGTTGAAGTAACCGTCGCTGCCAATTTATCCAGGGAGTTGAAGAGAGATACGGTGTTAAAAATTCAAAGAGTGTTGCATGAACAAAACATCTTAATCAAAACATTAAAAGAGCTTTAGAGAACCTGCCTCTGTTGGATTGTTTTGCATATCATATGTGGCTCTGAGAAAATGATTTTAAACTGTTACCGCGGTGCAGACATTTCTTTCATCAATTCCTGGTCGACATGTATGTAAAGGTAGAAAGCGAACGTCTTCGTTACATTTCTTCAAATCAAAAAAAGCTGCGTGTTGACAATTACATATATCTGCAGGATGCTTTACTAGCGATGCTAAAGTGAACCCAAGAAATTTAGGTAAAATGGTAATTCTTCCGTCGTCCTTCGTTAACAGCCCCCGCTACCTGCACGAATTCACACAAGAGGCATTCGACTATGTTAGAACTTACGGCAGACCTGATCTATTTGTCACTTTTACCTTCAATCCCGCGTGGAAAGAAATAATTGGATTCACCAGAACAGCACACAGTCTGGTGAATCTGTCTGTAGCTAATGCCTGATCAAAAAAGTGGCTATAGACATGATTAAATTACCAGAGTATTTAGATAAAGTTCCGAAATTTATTAATGTTATTACCAAGTCAAAAATATCGGAGAGGTACAGTGTTTCTTGTATTCCATTGAATAGCTAAAAAGAGGACTCCACTTGTGCACATTCTAATATGGTTGAAAGAGAAACTACGCCCCTTTCAAACAGACGACTTAATAAGCGCCGAGATTCCGGATGCGGAGCAAGATATAGAATTCTATGATACCATAGTCCAAATGGTTCACGCAAGATAGAGTTTCATCACTGTCCAAATCAACATTAACAGCATTCTTTCAACTTTGTCAGATCGATTCTTTTGCATAAACGTTGTTGTATGCCGAAGTCCCCAGCTATTACACTTGGAACACGTCAAGAAAAGAGTGAAAACGCCGCGTTCAAGATGCGCCTGTTGAAAGATGGCCCAGAGTAAATTCATCAGATGCCCTTGGTCGTGTCTTCACCGTTCATGTTACTAATTTTGAACGTTTCTGTTTACGTTTGATACTGCACCATGTTCGGGTTCCACAAGCTTTATAGACCTTAAAATTGTCAACGGCCGAGAATGCGCATTGTACACGGAGGCATGTGAAGCTCTGCATCTGTTAGAGAAACATAATCATTGGGAAAAAAACCATGGAGGAAGCCGTGCACTGTTAATCACAAGGCAAAATCAGGGACCTGTATACAACTCTGATATTCATCTTGCGGACTTACCAATCCCCAGGAATTGTGGGATAAATACAAAGAGTACATGGCGAAAGATATTTTGCGAAGGCTACAGCAGACACACGCGGACATGACATTCAATGAAAAAATTTATAACGAATCCCTCGGAAAAATTGAAGACAAAGTAATGGCAATGGTGGGTGCAAGGTTAAACGGTTTTGGCATGATTATCCTTCGACGAGCAAAGGCAAACGAATAAGGTGATGAAATACTACGGGAATTAAGCTGTGATGTCCCAGCTTTGCAGCAGCAAGTGGCCAAATTGGTACCCCGCGTAATATCAGAACAAATACGTCTTTGACCAAGTGTTACGGCAAGTAGAATCTGGGAAAGGTATAGTTTTCTTTCAATAAGCTCGCGGAGGAACTGGAAAACGTTTGTTGTTAAATTTATTGTTGGCGCTAGTAAGAAAAGATAAAAACATTGCTGTAGCCGTAGCTTCCTCCGTGGTAGTCGTCATGTTGCTGAACAGAGGCCGTACAGAGCATTCAGTTCTAAAATTACCATTAAATCTCGCTCAGAAAAAATCGCCCATCTGCAACTTCAGTAAAAATAGCGCACGCCGTGTGATGGTGCGACAATGCAAGCTGTTAGTGTGGGATGAAAGTACTATGTGAACAAAAAGCTATAGAAGCCCTAAATCGAAAGGTCCAGGATTTTCGCAACAATAGAGACATTATGGGAGGAATGATGGTTTTGGTGACTTCCGCCAAATTCTACCAGTTATTCAAAAGGGCACATCTACAGACGAAATTAAAACCCGTCTCAAGACGTCAACTTTATGAGGAAGCGTAACAAAATTCAGCTTAACAATAAATAAGACGGTGCATCTGTACAATGACATTCATACTGGAAACTTTGCGGACACACTGTTTGGAAACTGATGTTGAGGGCTGAGATTTTTGTAAACTATTGCAGAGTAATTCAGAAATAATTGAGAGCGTTTACCCAGACTTACAAAATAATATTAATAAGGACCAATGGCTATGTCTTGCACCATAAATGACGTTGTGACAGAATAAATTCTGATATATTGAGTAACATAAGAGAGTAATTGTCAGTAGACACAGTCATAGACACAGAACAGACCACTTCATACCCCATAGACTTCACTTAAGCTCCAAATGAAATTAGGCGTTCTTGTCATGCTCATGGGAAATTTAGATGCTCCTCGATTATGAAACGGGAACATAATTCCCGTGTCACACACCTTCGGCGGAAGATAATGCGTATCACAGGCGTTGGAAAGGCCAAAAATGTAATCATCCCTCGAATCCCTATAATTCCGACAGATTTTTCCGTTTCAATTCAAAAGGTTGCTGTTTCCCATTAATCTTTGTTTTGCTAATACACTCAACAAAACGCAAGGATAAACAATAGAAGTAGTGGGGGTGAACTTAGAAAAACCATGCTTCTTTCATGACCAACTGTATGTTGCAAGTTCGCGGGGGTCCAATGCCCAGAAACTCTACATTTTGTTAACGAATGGAAAAACATACAACATTATTTACAATAGCGTCTTTAAATAGTGCTCTGTTTTGTGTCCTGATCAGTGTGTGTGTTATGTCATCGACACCTTCGTTTTCCCTTACATTGCAGACATTTTGATTCATACCATGCACTTAAAATGTGCAGTGATACATAACCGATAGTTACTTCTCATTTGACCACGCGGGCGAGGCCGCGGGTAACAACTATTAATAAATAAATAAAATAATTGAATGTTTTTTGTTAAATGAACATGCCGTTTTTAAGTTTGTATGTGCTACTTTGAGAAATTTTTTCCATATTTATTTTCTTCGTTTGTTTTATTAAATGCTTACAATCGTGCAACGTTAGGTTTACATACAGATTAGGCTTATTACAAAGTTACATATTAAAACTAAAATATCGATACATCGAAAAATTTCTTATAGCTAATATTTACATAAACTGATAATTATATGATAACAGCACAAAATAGATTCGAGCACTTTAAAACAATGAAAAATTAACTTTTCCTACTTGCTGGTGATGACAAATGTATGCTCCGTTACTGAGTGATCCTAATGTCCACGACAAAAGCGATGGAAACGAAACGAGTAGAGATCGCTGCTCTCCTGCGCGCGGGCCACACGAAGTCCGAGATTGCCAAGCTCCTCAAAGTCAGCCGGATGACCATCCACAGAGTTGCGGACAGGCTCAAGAATGGGAGAGACCTTAAAGATCAACCTCGTTCAGGTAGACCTCAAGTCGTCAACCGTTTGGCTGTGAGAAAAGCCTTCGAACAAGACCCGACGCTCAAAATGACTGCGCTCGCAAAGAAAAAGAAAATTTCGGTGTCCACAGTGTCCAGAGCGGTCAAAGAAGAAGGTGGAAAGAGCGTGAGGCCTCTGCTGACGGATCGGATACGGGAACAACGTCGGGAGCGCTGTCGCCGTCTTCTCAACGACTTGAAGAGTCATGGCGAGCGAATTGTCATCTTCTCTGACGAAAAGACCTTCACGGTCGATCCTGTCGTCAACAAGCAAAACGACTGCGTGGCAAGCTTCGGCCAGGACATCTCCAAGGTCTGCTACGTGTCTACAACCAAGCACCCGGCCTCTGTAATGATGCTCGGAATCGTGGCGTCGAATGGCGAGAAAATGCCACCCGTGTGGTTCCCAAGTGGATACAGGCTAACGGCGGCTGATTACAAGGACATCCTGGCCACAAAAGTCCTTCCCTGGGTGAAGAAATGCGGACTACATCTTTCAACAGGACGGTGCCCCTGCCCACACGGCCAACACTGTGCAAAACTGGTTGGGGTCCAACTTGACCTTCTGGTCGAAGGGCTTTTGGCCTCCGCAGTCGCCAGACCTCAATCCACTTGACTACAGCGTGTGGGCGCATGTCGAGGGGAAGGCCTGCAAGGTCCGTCACAGCAACGTCGACGAGCTGAAAACATCTGTCAACCGTGTGTGGACCAGAATGAGGAAGGACTACATTCGCAAAGTTTGCAAGGCTTTTCGGCCTCGTCTGGAGCGGGTTCTTGATGCAGATGGTGGCTACATTGATTAAATGACTAATTACAATGTTTTTCTACATGATGGCACAATAAAAACATGTCTAACTGCATCGTGAACATCGTCGTGTCCATTTCTTTGAGGGTCGTCACGAGTGTAACAACTTTTGCAAAGCCCGGTAGAACAATGAGCTTGACTGGCTTTTTATTCTAAGGGGCTATGTGTATTTACGGTAACTTTTTGTTTTTTTGGCCTTTTGCAGATATACATGGCGGATTTGATTCCAACTGCTGTCGTTTACAAGCTCGAAACTTTCTTACGCATACTGTAGAATTTTTAGCTTCCGTTTTATTTATTTATTTATTTTTGTTTTGCTTGGAATTGCTTCTTCAGTTCTTCTACGAGCTTTATACGCTTTCATGCGTTCTGTAGCTGCTTTTGGCGCCGAACTCTCCATTTGATTCACATAACTACAATCATAAAAATAGTAATAACTTAGTCTTATAATTCCCTTGTCGCATTCCACTACTACATGAAACATCTTTGCAAAATGTCGCGCATACTAATGTATAATGCTAAACTTGAGCATTGAGGGAGAATGGTTTTAACAATACAAATGACGTAACATTGATGCGAGTTTCATCGATGTTTATGTAGTTGAAAGCATCCCTGATCTGTGCACAGGCACTGAATTCCATTGTTGTAGTCGAACAACTGGATTGCTGTATCGTGGCCTACGTAATATAATAGAGGCCTAGTCATCGCCTTCAAGACCTTAACTAGCTGCAATTTCAATTTTTCATCACTAGAGGTAGCGATTTGGGTCTAAAAGTTTGTAATGGTATTCATATTCATATTAAGAAAGGGCGCATTTTTTAAAAAAAGAGATAAGGTATTGTTCTGTTCCACGTTGTAAATCATATTCGAAAAAAAATAAGTCGTTTCACCAATTTCTTTCAAAGCTTGGTTGAAAGTGATTAGCTGAAAAGGTATTTTAAAAAGGTACCTCAATTAGAGAGTGAACTGAAAAAATTAAAAAAATATTACTGATAAATATTTTTCCTATAATAAATGCCTGTTTAAAAATGTAAACAATATAACATGCCGAATGTTTAAAATGTTGTGTTTACGGCAGCTCCTGCAAATACAGTTATAACTACAGCAATGGCTGTAATTGCAAGATACTTGGTGATAATTTCAGAAAAAAATATTGTTTGCCAAGATTGCCCTTAAATTGCTGCGTAGTCCAGAATCACAGTTACCATCTTCCAGTATTATAAAAGTAGTGGATAGAGGAGAATTAAGGCAAAATTTAATTAATCCATCTAGATTTTCTTTTAGGTATCGCCAAAACTTACATTTTTGAGCTTTCTTATGGCATTGGACAACATATTGGTCAAAGCTGCAGTCCCCCTCCCCGAAATTGGCCACCATATCAACTTAATCTGTTATATGGGGGACCCCCCCCCTACAAGCAGGATAGGGCCAACCCCCTTCTAAAGCTCTATATACACGGTCCTGCTATAGAAAGTCATTGTTATACACGCATGGAGTAGCTCATTATTCCAGTGTCCAAAATATAAAAACAATTCCAGTATTGAACAAAAAGAAAACTTTGTTGAAATAATTCTGAAAAAAATATTAAGACCATACATGCGTAACGTGGCAGCTGGAATACCAGATAGAGATGTGAAAATGAAATCACTCCATTTCCGATGTAAACCTGTGTCCAGAAAATTTTTTTAATTATTATTTTACTCAATAAAACAAACTTTCATATGCAATAAAACAAACCCGCTTTAGATCTTCAGTCTTCGCTTAGGTAAGTTTTGTTGCTTTTGGATAAATTTATGTTGAAATTTGAGTGAACAATGCTAAATTTAGTAAATTAGGAAGTACATTTTATTGTTAAAAAGCCAATTTCTTACTTAATGCTTACTGTTCATAATGCATTTTTACACCCAAATCGCGACGTCTGGTGATAAAAATTTGAAAATGCAGCTAGTGACTAATGCATTGCAGTGCTGGCTGACGACTAGGCCTCTATGGTAGCCTACGAAAAAGACAGGCCAGGGCACTTAAAAGTCACATGACCAAAGTAGATCGAGCAGCAATCCAACTTCATTGTTTCGATCTTGGATTTCAACAATCAGTGTGTTTTTCGTTTGTTGGAAACAATGAAGATTGGATTGTTGCTCGATCTACTTTGGTCATGTGACTCTTAAGTGCCCCGGCTTGTCTTTCTAGTTGGCTTTGGCCTCTATTATATTACGTAGGCCATGGCTGTATTTAATGAAGAGATATTTTTGCCCACTCTACTGCATAAATTTGGCTACAGATCAAACTTAACAATGTATTTTAACGATCGTACAAGGTAAGAAACTGTTCTGCAACTGTTCTGCAACAAGTACAGAATATTATCTGGAGAGTTATCTTACTTTGTACGATCGTTAAAATACATTGTTAAGTTTGAACTGTAGCCAAATTCATGCAATTCAGGGGGTAATAATGACTCTTCAGTAAATACTGCAACCCAATTGTTGGACTGCAACAATAGAATTCAGTGCCTGTGCACAGACAACGCCTCCTAAAGATAAGGCCTGAGCGCGAAAACGCCTTACATTGTTACATCATCATCCGAAGATACGTTTAATTGCATTTCAGGGCTTATTAGTGGTAATAAAGAGTTTAAGTTACACGTTAACGTAAAACGCGACGTCCGTGTGCAACGTCATCGATGACGAATTTCACGTTCACGTTCACTGTCCGTAGAAGTTGTTAAGTTTCACGTAACGAGCCTCGGATGTTTTGATTACGTGATCAGTGTTTTCTGTTTTATAAACCATAGCCTACAACAATGATCAGTACTTTCTTCTATTGTTGTAGGCTCTGCATTAACAATGACACTTCAGTTAATTAAATTAGTTTTGTAGGACCTTAAAATAATTTAAAATACTGTATATTTATATGTAAATACAGTACATTAAAAAAATAAATGCATAAAGCAAGCCATGTTTCTTTTATTTAACTATTCATATTATTTTGTAATTTGGATGAGTGATATGTAATTCGTATAAACTTTTTAATTTTATTGAAATATTTTAATAATAAATGTTCTATTTTAATAAAAAATATTATCATAAATAAAACCATAAATAAAATTTTAAATATTGTTAAACATTTTACTTAAAAATGTTTGTTGAGAATACCTCTTAGGGCTTTTATCTTATGGATTTTATAGTATTCCATCTTCATGGGAAATAGATGTATTATTATTATTATTATTATTATTATTATTATTATTATTATTATTATTGTTGTTGTTGTTGTTAAAATTATTGTCATAAATAAAAATAAATTTTTATGTATAATATTATCATAAATAACTTTTTAGATTATTGAAATACTAGAGTTTAAGTGACACGCTAACATGAAACGCCCGTGATGTTTTTGTACGCGACGCCTACGAGATAACATAAATAACGTTGCAAGAACATCACTTCCGCGTAAAACTTCATATTGACTCGTACGTGTAGAGTTCACGGAGCTATGTGCACGACGCGAGTGACGTTTCCATTTTGTCATTCACGTTGCCTCTCACGGCCGTCTATATCTATCAGGCCTGACAACTGAGGATTGATGACGTCTTGCTAGAGGTCGGTTGCCATGGGAGCCCCCTTCTCAACGGCAATACTTTAACGTTGAAATACTGGAGTAATCGTTTAACTTGATTAAACATAATTTGTCATCAATTAAAGTATTTCAATGTTAAAATATCTCCGTTGAGAAAGGGGTTCCTAAGGCAACCGACCTCTAGTATGAGGTCATCAGTCTTCAGTTGTAAGGCCTGATAGATATAGACGGCCGTGTTGCCTCTCACGGAAAAACGTGGCGAGTTCGGCGTGAAAGTCTAAATATATATCTCTATAAATAAATATATATAAATATTATTAACATATATTAATATATAAGTATAATAAAAACTTTGTAAATTTTATAAAAATGCCTAATCTACCTATTCCCCAATTAGTATGAGTATCGATGAAGACACCCAGACATTTACTGAAAGTGGCATCGCTGAAAATTTCACTGAACATTTTTCTCAGTTATTTGATATTTCAGGACTTGAAATTAAAGAAGAAGAATGGTCTTCAAATACTAATTTAGAACTTAATTACCCTCTGGAAAGACAGGAATTACGGTTGGCCTTTAACGACCGAAAAAATCAACAGGCCCGGATGGACTATTCTCATTTATTTTGAAGAGAGGCCGTGAATTAATTTTTGAACTACGTTTCGTTATTTTAGAGAAGTGCTTGAAGAGAGGATTTATTCAAACCCTCTGGAGAAGACCGACCACGAAGCCTATTAATGAAAGTGATGATATTCATTATGTCAAAAACTATCGTCCTATTTCTCTATTTTGGCTAATATACTTGAACTTATTATGACTGTTAGACTAAGAAAAGTTATTGATCCCTGGATATCTGAAGATCAACATGGTTTAAAAAAAAGCACTCCACTGAAACTAACCTGGCTTCCTTCTTATGTAAAAATTGATCAAGCGATTGAGCAAACTACCCTAATTAACCGCATTTATATCGATATCTCGAGAGCCTTTGACACGGTTTCCCACCAAAAATTCCTAGATAAATTGGAAGGAGTTGTTGTACTAGGGAAATTTCTTGAAATTTTGAAATCTTATCTTAATCAAAGAACTAGCTATATTAAGATTAATACGAGTGTGAGTCAAATGAAAACCGCAAAACTTTTTTTATAATTTTTAATTACCGAGTAAACGTGAATAGCAACTGTATTATTTTTCTACATAGTCTCCGTTACATTTAATATATGTCTTCCAGCGTTCACAAACTGCATAGCTTCCTCTTGAAAAAAATTCTTTTGGTTGTTGCGCAGCCACTCGTCCACCGACTGCTGTACCTCTTCAGCTGAATGGGGTTTCTTTCCACCCATTGCCTCCTTGAGTGGCCCAAACATGTGGTAAACACTAAGGCTTCAACTGTTGCAATATTCTCTGCGTCACAACTCGTTGTGCCTGACCCGGTCGAGGGGCATCTGACGCTGCTGTCATGCCATTTTTAAACTTCAAACTCCATTCATAAATTGCCGCTGTGACAGACATGCATCACCATATTGAAGAATCATTCTTCTATGGATTTCAATAGGTTTCACACCTTTACTACTCAAAAATCGGATAACTGAACGCTATTCTTCTTTGTTGCATGTTCGAAGTGGGGTGGCCATCTTTAAACTGCTGATGTGACGTTGTTTGCTTGTCTCTACTATCTTGCCACCTACCGGATATTTTTACAACTCATTTTTAACTACGCGGTTGGACGAAATTTGGAATTTTAATAATAATTTTGAGGTTTACATTTGACTCACCCTTATTATATACAGGGTGGTTATAAAATAAGTTCTCCTATTCAGAGCCCTGTATAGCCCAATCTAATGAAGCGATTGTGATGCAAATTGAAATGTATGGGAGATAATTCCAGAAAGAAAAAACTTCGTGCAAATTTACACCACCAGGTGAAAATAAGGCGCTGTGGAATAACAAATGGAGATATTAAACCAGTTTTATTGTTTTAAACAAGCAGTCAAGGTTTTGTTTCATTACAGCATATGTTCAATATGTCCTCCTGCGTCAGTGGCATGTCGGAAGTGTAGCACAGCATGATCAATTGTTGTATGAAGTGTCTTCCGTGGAATGCCTGAGCCATGTCGTCTAATGCTGGCTTTCAGCTCAGGCAGTCTGTACGCTTTGTTAATAGACCCGGTCTTTCAAATATCCCCAGAGCCAAAAATCGCACAGGTTCAAATCCAGAGAAAGTGGAGGCAACGCATCTGGAAATTTTCTAAGTCTAATGCTGATCTTTGAGATCACACGATCATCTCCAAAGTTGGCACGAAGCAGTTCTTTCCCTAGTTGACAAATATGAGGAGGTGCTCCATCTTGCATGAAAGCAGTGGTTTCCAAACATCGTCGTTCTCGCAAGGCAGGAATCACATGCTGTGCAAGAAGTTCACAATACCGTGCACTTGTCACAGAACATCTTACAGGACCTGGATGTATCACTTCCTCAAAAAAAAAGGAGCCTGAAATAAAATCAGCGGTGAATCCATACCAGACAGTCGCGTATTCAGAATGCAATGAATGGCTTTTCATGCACGACGTGGGGGAGCGAGGCAGCCCATATGCGGCAGTTCTGCAAGTTCACTGCTCCTTCTAGGGTGAAATGTGCTTCATCTGACCATGGTCACTGGTCATCAACAATCATCCTCTTCTGAAAGCAATAAACAAAGTCAACGCGTTGAGTGGGATCTTGAGGTTTTAGCTGTTGTGCCAGATGAATCTTGTATGGGTACCAATACAGAATGGATCGCAAACCCTTCCGCACCGTGGACCATGAGATGGACAATTCGCGTGCTGATGCTCGAGTACTTGTTGCAGAATGTTGAGAAGAGGAAGCTCTGTCCACCATTGCAACAGCCACGTCCTCAACAACTTCGTCTGCTATCTTGCACCGTCCTCTTCCTGGTGCGACAACCAAATCGCCAGTCGATTCCAATCAATTTTTACTATCCAGTATCTGACATGGGTCCTTTTCACAGTCCTTTTAGACGACTATATGCTCGCAATGCAGCTGAACTGCTGCTATCATTCTGGTAAAAACTTTACCAACAGTGCGCGTTTTTTCTTGCTTAAAATCATGATCTTTCGTGATAGCTTTTCACTAAACATAATGAATGAATGGATCAATCCATTCCATTCTGAGCATGTTGACTTTCTAATTTGCATAAACTTTCTCCTAATAAGTCCGATATTGAGAACGAACATATGCTATCATCAAACAAAAAACTTGCCTGATTATATAGAACTAGTTTTAAAATCTCCATTTGTCATTCACAGCGCCGCATTTTCACCTGGTGGTAAACATTTGCACTCATTTTTTCCTTCCGGAATTCTCTCCCCCATGATCTGAATGGCCTACATTTCAATTTGCATCACAATGGTTCATTAGATTGGGTTCTAGAGGGCTCTGGTTAGGCGAACTTATTTTATAACCACCCTGTACATAAGGAAGGATATAAACAAACAATAGGAATCCCGGAGGGTAGTCCATTGGGATTTTATTTATTTATAATATTTATAAACGAGCTTACATATAAATTAAAAATTAATCATCTTCTTTATGCTGGCAACATGAAATTATCAAAAGAAATCAACTCACATATTGACAAAATACAGTTAGATGTTGACAGCTTATGCACTTTGTATAAAAAATGGATTAAAATGTAATTTAGCAAAAACAAAAATGATGACTCTTACAAAGAAAACACCCCATTTTCTTACAAGATAAACTTAAAGGAGAAAAATAATAGTGTATATGAAATTAAAGACTTGGGAATGATCACTGATAACAAATGCTTATTTGGACCCCAAATAGATGGAGTTATTGCCCGGGTTGGGCTGGGTTGGGCTTATTGGCAGATTGGAAAGATATATTAGGTTCACTACATATGATGATGTAACAATGTATTACATTTCTCAATTGCTTTCTCTCTGTCTTTCAAAAGCTTTACATTATAAAGCCTTCTTTCTCGGTGATCACGCTCCATCTTTGATGCTAATAATAAGTGCTTTCCGTATATTGGAAACAAGGAAGATTGTGGATTCCTGGAATTACGTCACTTCCATAACGCGAAAAAGTTTTCATGCTAGCATTTCACTCCCCTAGTTGTTGGCGCCGCATAAGAAGTTTCACTTCAAAAATACTTTATTGTATCTCAGTATTTGACACTGTATAAACTAAAATCTCCAATAATTGATACTATCACATCATACATGCATTGTCGTGCACTAGTAAATATGTGCCAAAACTTACCTTCTCAATACTTAAGCTTTTAAATAAACACCAAACAAACGAAACGGTGCCTTGCAGAAAAAAATAGGTCATCTGGAGAATTGAGCGACAATGGTGAAAAATGTTTTTACTGCACCCAAAAGCGACACTAGTTATCAGCTCTCATAGACATAATTTTGAATAGCGCTATTAAAATTGTTGGAATCAAACAAAATCCTATTGTTAATATAAAGTTAATAATGGTTTGCTGTTGCGTTAAAAGCATTACTTTGTTAATTGTTGTATCTCCGTTGGTTACGATGTTAGGATATAAACAAAAATGATAAAAGTTTCCTAAAAGTCAAGAGGCTTGTGTTATTAACTTGCTCACTGCATGCTTCCTGTGTTTTTCCAACCGCTCTACATTCCAACAAAAATCTTATACACTGAAAGAAGAATTTATTAGAGAAAACCCGCTAATAGCGTGTTGCGCCTCTTTCAGCAGCGATAACTGCCTGAATACGTGCTGGCAGGGATTCTACAAAGTGTTGAACCCGTTGCGGAAGAATAACAGCCCAGGCTGACATCACAGCGTCCCGTAATTGGTGCATGTTGGACAATAGTGTGGTAAGGCGTCGGATGGTTCTTTCCACTTCATCCCATAAACGCTCGATCGGGTTGAGATCGGGTGACCGAGCTGGCCACTGAAGCAGGTAGAAATCCGCGTCATGTTCCTCGAACTAGTCCAAGATTATTCGAGCATGGTGACAGGGAGCATTTTTCTGCTGAAACTGTCCGTCACCACCAGGGAACACAGTCATCATCAACGGGTGCACCTGATCAGCAATAATGTTCAGGTAGTGTGTCGCATTCAGGGATGTGTCTACGGATATCAGATGACCCTGTGTGTCCAAAGAGAAGTCACCCCAGACCAGCACTCCTCCTCCACCAGCCTGTACGGTTGTCTGCTGACAGAATGGATCCATGGCCTCGTGCAGTCTGCGGTCCGCATGCTGAAGTAGGAACCGCGATTCGTCGGAGCAGGCGATCTTCTTCCATTCATCCGGAGTCAAGTGGCGATACCTGCGTGCCCATAACAGGCGCGCTTTCCTATTTTGCGGTGACAACGACAGTACTCACACGGACCGCCTGCTGTTGAACCCAGCTCGGTGCAAGGTGCGCCGCACCGTGTGTTCCAAAACGGGTTGGGATCCTCCCTCTTTGAACTGCGCTACTATTATTTGGGCTGTTCCCTTCCTGTTGCCGTGGATGATTCATGCCAGTTGATGTTGGCCTCGTTCATCCACGGCCCTGTTTCGTCCGGAG
The DNA here is from genome assembly GCA_023313115.1 of Rhysida immarginata. Classification (NCBI taxonomy): domain Eukaryota; kingdom Metazoa; phylum Arthropoda; class Chilopoda; order Scolopendromorpha; family Scolopendridae; genus Rhysida; species Rhysida immarginata. The sequence continues at coordinate 166,360 of JAHWFO010007655.1, read as the reverse complement.
TTGTGTTTGTTGAAGGTTGTATTTTGGCATGACTGCCATTCACGAAATACACTTGACACTGTTGCACGGGAAAACCCGAGGAGGTTCGCGGTTCGCGAAATGCTCAACTGCGCCCGTCGAGCTCCAACGATCTTGCCTCGTTCAAAGTCGGTTAAATCTGTGGATTTACCCATATTCAGTCCACTTCTGCGGCTAACTGCAACTTGTGATCCAATGTATCCCTTTTATACACCGCTACCGCCTGTTCCATTGTTTGAGTGTCACTGGGAGGCTGATCCATTTTCCGAAAGAGGTGTCTCTAATAAATTGGTCGTTCAGCGTATGTATTTCGGAGGTTTAAAGTGAGAAGTGTCCACCACTGATGCACTGTCAAATACTGATGTTTAATAATTTAAATTTATTTAAACTTCTTCAAATTTAAATATAGTTCCTAAATGTTGTTTAATATTATCCAGTGTAGCTTATATTGAAATATTGTTATACAGGGTGATTCTAAAATGAGGGATAAAAATTTCATAGTGTGATTCCATGCGTCAATCTAAGCAAAAAGTTCCTTATCGAAAATGTCTAAAACTCAATGTAAAAATGGTGTCGTTACGTCATTTATGAACTTTCTGCGCCAGCACTTCACATAAAGAACTGAACTATGGCACGAGAAAATGGCGATATGAGTATTAGGATTTAGTGGAATTGTGGTGCATCAGAAGAAACTGCTTTTCGGTTTGGTTTGGTTTGGTTTGTTTGGTATTAACGTCCTTTTCAACTGCCATGGTCATTTCAGGACGGCGTTATAGGGGCCGCAAATTTTGCCTCGCAAGGGTTCTTTAACGTGCAGCCGGCAAACGACTACACGGGACCAACGGCTTTACTTCCCTTCCGAAGGAAGTGCGTGATCTCAGGATTTCCCCCTGAAAAATCCTCGTCGTCCTCGGCCGGGATCGAACCCGCGTACTCGGGTATCAGAGGCGATCACGCAACCTGCTGAGCCACCGAGGCCGATGAAACTGCTTTTCAAGTGGAACAGTGTCTCCGTGTTTTTCCCCAAGCCAGCTTGGTAATTGTCTCCGTTGCGATGGCTTCGAAAGTTTGTTTTTTGTTTACCTTATGGTTGTTTCTTAATGTGATGTCGTTCCAGGCGCATGAATGGAGCCTAATCATCGGTGTTGTAGGCTTGGACCGCTCGAGCCTGCTTAGTTTTTGGGATTTTCCTGCTCTGAAGAATGTTGTGTTCTCCTGCGAGTGGTTCTTCATCAGGTTTCTTAATATCTTTAGACAAATTTCCACTAATTTATCATCTAGGTTATTTTTCTGGATTGTGGCTCCTTTGCACGTAAACATGGACCCCCCGTCGTTGCGATTTGCGAACTGACTGCGTTTTGCCCGGCATTACGTTTGATGGAACTTTTCCTATTAAAATGCTCATCGTTACAATGCTGTGTTGTTCCAGCGTCGTACAGATGCTTTCTGCTAACTCGTTCAATGATTGACTGTTCCACGGGTAACGTTCGCATCACCCGATTTAGTATCCTATTCCTTTATGGCTGTCCTGGCTGGATGAGCTTCCGATCTCAGAAAATTCAAATTTGCTTAAGATTTAGTTTTGCCAATTTTTAACTTTTATGTCATGTGTTATTAGTTTTTCCTGCCTGTTTCTTTTATTTTTAATTTTTCTTTTATTTCTTTTTCTCCAACAATGGAAATTATTTCTTTTTTATTCTCTCCCTGCGCCTTTGTTGCTGGAACCCTACCCCCTCCGTTTGTTGCCACTTAACCGTTTAGTTCTTGTGTCTTTTTCCCTGTGGGCGGGGGTGGGTATACGTTATATTTATTTGACTGTGTACTCTTCTTAAATTAATCTATTTTAGATTAAAGACTGTTTAAGTAGAATAAATAATTTTTCTAGAGACAACCCCCATAAAATTTAGGAAACTCGGACATGTAAAATTAGCCTATTGTAAAAAAAAGCGTGAGTTAAATCAACTAGTTTACTGAATTAACTTCCCAACAGATTTAACTACCATGCATGTCCACAAAAGTATTTTTAATTAAGCCTATACGTATTTCCATCTCTTTGAGATCATTATTCAACGCAATACTGGAAAAATCGATAATACGACAATCGAACAGTGCAGGGAAAGCGAAACGAGCGATCCGAAAGCAACGCTTTCACTGCCATACTCGTCGAGAAAGTAACTTGGGAAAGTACACCGAACTAGGCAAGAAGCCAGATGAAACCTAGTTAAGTCATCCAGAGGATAAGATGGAGTCCTTTCCTATCAGGATGATAGAGTTGATTGTTGATTGACGAGGGACAAGGGACACGAGGAGCTAGGAGATCCAGTATTTGGGAAAAATGACCTTTTGGATGTCGTGGAAATTAATATCCAAGATGTGACGAGCCCTGTGATGCCTGAGGAGGCTTCTACTGGTGAGAGGGTGCTCAAGAATACCTGCAACCAGAGGATAAGAAATAACAGGGGAAATCGACAATCGGCAATTGAACAGTGAAGTGTACATTTGTTCAAATGGAATGAAAGCCGCGCTTTCACAAAGCTCATGGAATCATAAATTCCAAATGAAATACACTGAGGTAATTAAGAAGCCTGACCAACCCAAGCGGTCTTCCAAATTATACAAAACAAAAGAAATTAAGATTGACGATTGTTAGAAACAAAATACAAACGAAATAAATAAAGAATAATAGTAATACGAGAAAGAAGATTATCACATCTTCCAGTAGTCCGGGAAAGAAACGTTGCTGATGTCTTCAAAGTTGTCTAGAATGTGCGTCGGTTTTTGATACTTCATATGCCACTTCATATCCATTGAATTCAATATTCCAGTCACTAAGCCATTGTCGTGAATCTTCATCTTCTGCGCCATAATCAAAAGGAGGTCCTGTATAAACTTTTCGATGTGAGCCATGCATAAATCTGAGTGCATGGATTGGTTTTTCACAATCCTTCTGCCAAGCTGGGCAATGGTTCTTAGGGTAACATTCTGGAACGACTGTAGCTCGCTCCATCTGCTTCTACAGATAGTCACCAGGCATGCCATAGAGGAGTATGGTCCGAATAATCGACTTGTACAGAAGTAACTTGTTGTCGATGCTGAGGGTGCTGTTGCGACCCAGGAGAGGTATGAGTTAACCAATACCTCGTACAATAAACAAAAACGAAAGCGCGGACCTAAGAGTAATACAATCTGCAAAAACGTTTTACAAAGTGAAGTCAGGAAAAAAATCAGAAAAATTTTTTTTCTTCAAAGAATTATACAAAAATACAATCTCAAAAAAACAACAAACTGCCAAACTTAAACAATAGAAAAATCGATATACAACATCCGAAATAGGTTACAAATTATACAATTCTAAAAATCAGCTGACCAATCAATACTTATACAATTAATACAAAGAAGAAAACCAAAAAAATACATACATATATGCAAAAGAAAAATCGATATACAAGATCCAAAAAGTATGTCCAAATTATAAAATTCTAAAACTCAAAGACAAATCCATACTTACACATTTAGTACAAACAAGAAAATCACGTTAATCAAATTATACAACAAAACTAATTGATTAGGAATTTTACAAAGTGTGGAGAAGTTTCAATAAGGCTGAATCGCCCAGGGGACCTGAATTGTTGTTCAGCAATAGTTTCGGCTTCTTCTTTCCTATCTCCAGCGTCTCGTATGCATCCAATAGCAGTCTATTTTTCACTGGTGTAAGTAAGCAGCAATCCCTCTTCAGTACCACATATGCTTTGCGATCGCCGATTTTTCTGGACGGCCGAACCTCGCATGGGCCATATACTCCTTGAACTGCGTCAATACGTTGTGGCACGTGGCTCCGCAGTAAACCTTGGGGCATTGGCTGCACTTAATCTCATAGATACCAACTTGTAAAAGTGGCGATTTGTGGTCTTCAGGATTCCAGAGTAAATTCCTTAAAGAATTGGGGTTTTTGTATGAGATCGCAAACCGGGAGTTTTTGAAAATTGCTTGGAGATTCTTAATGAGGCCTTTGGTTTAGGAGATCGAGATTCTGTTCTTATGCGTCTCCTTCTTTTCTAGCCTAGTTGTTTCCCTGCCCAGTTTTCTGAACCTCGGTTTCTGAACCAAATCATTGATCATTTCCGCCTTGAAACCACTGATGGTGGCCACCTTTTGTGTGTGCTTAATTTCAGCCCTGATGCTACTATCACTTAAGAGGATGTAGAGGGCTCGATCCACGAGGAAGATAAAAGGTGCCAATTTGTGGCTCCAACAGTGGTTGGACGAATTATGAATATATATGTTCGTATGGGTCTGTTTCCGATACACGTCGAATTGCACCTTATTTACTGTACATATAAGCTTGATGTCAAGGAAGGGGATCATGCCTTCCTTCTCTATTTCACCTGTGAACTGGATTGCGGGGTAATGGCTATTCGGAAAGGTGAGGAATTCATTGGAACTCATCTTCTGAGTGTCAATCACGGCGAACACGTCGTCGACGTAGCGTAGCTAAATATCAGGGAACTATGAACCTGAAGAATGCAATTTAGCTTCGAATTTTCTTTTTGCCCATCTGAGTGCCGGAAGACATATGAAAAATTCCCCTCTGAATTGGAAAAATTGTTATTTACACATTATCTACCGAGGCTGAGGACTTCCTTTCACAAAGGATTACGACATTTATGGGCTCCAGCATTTCTAGCAGCCGACATAAGCTAGGAAATAATACTGGAGTTCGTCTGTCACCATCTGCCGACAACAGATGGCGTCTCCCACAGTAAAGGGACTTGTGCTTTTATATGCTCCCTGTGTGTGTTAGAAGGCGAAGGAAGGAGCGCAAGCGATTGCGCAAAAAGAGGACGGACGAGTGGGAGCTTCAATTGGGAAGATTGGCTAGTGAGAGTGAACGGGAAAGGTTGCTTATTAATCGGCGCTCGAATCCATTAGAGAACTTTCCCAAAGGTTCGATGAGAGAACCTTCCGCCACCAATGTTGGCGAGCAAAACAAGGAATGTGCGTTTAGCGAGGACAGTGGCTGTATACTAGACTGCATTAGTGTTCCGTCTCATGATTCCTTTATTCATTCCAATGCATTAGTTTGCTCTTCAGCTCCCGTGGGCATGGATAATCTTAAACACGAAACCTTGCTTTCTTCTGTGCCTGTGCATTGCACTTACAATCAGCAACGAGCATCGAGCAATGCTCCCTCCAAGCAGAAGACCATTTGGCCTCTTTTTGGTCTCCAAGCTCTCTCTTCACCATTGGCAAATTAAAGGGCGATACTCAGGCCGAGCTGAAGACTTCATTTCCCCCAATTCAAAGTGCTACATTTGGGCCAGCAATTTTTCCTCTCGACATGTATCGAACCCTCGATCGTCCTAGTCTCTGAGCTCCGAGTCGCTTCGTGCCACGACGTCTTCCCTGCAATGGATTTGGCGTCTTTTTCTTCGGGCAACAAAGTCGCTGGAATTTTTCCTTGGGCCGTACCAGCTTACATAAGGGAGAACCTCAGAACCTTCGCCCCTCTCACAAGGTAAGCCGATATTTCTCATTATCCAGCGTAAACACTCTCAGTAAAATTTTCTTGAGGACTAACGGCCCTGCCTCTGAGGCCAAACAAATTAGCTCTCACTCTCCGTACCTCACAGGTCGAACCTGAAGCTGTCCAGGGTTAATAGTTTCCTTGTTGTTAAAAGCAAAGGTAATAATTTACTAAAGAGCGTTGAGCTAATTTCAAGCGTAAATTTCAGTTGGCAAAATCTCTGTAAAACATTGCTCTAGATAATTCTTTCTCTTTCTATGAAATGCTTCATTGCCGCATACCGGTGTTATTCTTTACTAAAGGCTACTTATTTTGTATTTTGTAGCATCCCTTGCAGTCCGGTCCAGGTTGGTCAATGCTCTGCGTAGCCACGTGGTTTATTGCGGTCAGCAGTGTTAATTTTCTTCATTTCAAAGGAAGCAATAATTTTAGCTCCCAGAAGGGGGAGTAGCAACAAACTTTCGCGAATAGTCTTGCAGTACTATTTGGGCCAGTAAAATTTGTGCTAGGACTTAGTGCCTTATATTATTATCATTTGAGAACGTCCGTCTCAGTGATCTTTAATTATTCATCTTTGACGGATATGTTTGCCATTTGTTTCTGGGTGATTTTTCACGTGTTAGTGGAATTCCCCTTTAACCATTACTCATTTTATGGTACTCACCTCACATTAAGGGCGATATTCTTTGACCTATTCTTAAATTTATTCATTTGTAATCCTTATTTTATTTATTTATTTATTTATTAAAGAAAAAAAAAATTATTTAACGATATTTATTTATTTATTTTTTTATTTATTAAAGAAAAAAAAAATTAAGACACCACCGGGAATCGATGACCGACAAGTAAATACCCGGTGGATTACAGGAACAATAAACTAAAAAAATACATACAAATTTGCATGAATAATACAGACAAAATCCGAAATAAAAAAAAATAGAAAAAAAACAAGACAGTAAAAACAAACCAGTATCAATGATAGAAAATAAAAACAATACTTTAAAAACTGTCAAGTAAAAATTAATAAAAAAGAAAAAAAGTAAAAATACAATAAATACAAATTTACAACAACAATATAAAAGAAAAATCAAATAAGAAGTTAAGTAATATTGTATCCAAGAATAAAAAGGCGCCCAAAAGGCCAGTGGGCCTGTCTAGGGGCATCCATAAAAAAAATTATAAAATAATTTAAAATTCTATAAATTTGTAAAAGTTTGTATTGCATTAAACGGCAACGACAATATTACCAACAATAATAATAGTAATGATAATTTGTTATAACTTAAAACATTACAATATAACCAATAATAATAATAGTAGGAATTATGATAATAATAATAAAAACAGTAAAATAAACAGAGGCCTGTGAAATCGGTTTTAATTAAGAGTAAATAGACATTAAATCAGAAGTAATTAAGCCTGAACGAATCTTTTTAAGGAGACGACGTTTAAAAAATTGAAGAGAAGGTGCCTCCCGAAGTTCCACAGTTAATTTTGACCAACAGATAGCGCCGGAAATCGAAATAGATCTTCTTAAGTAATTTACTCTATAAAATGGGATTACTATTTTTTTTCTCTTGTGAGATAGTGATGATATGGACTGATTAACATAGGGGGGTTTCTAATATTATATATGTTATGTGTGATTTTATACATAAATTGAGCTAATTGAATAAAATAAAGATCATCAAATTTTAATAAGTTGAAGTTTTTAAATTCTGAACTAACGGAAGAGAAAGCGGGCCAATTTAACAATATTCGTAAAAAACGTTTTTGAAGTTTAATTATAAGATTTTTATTTTTCTGTGTGGTCGATCTCCATAAACATATTCCAAAGCATAAATTTATATGAATTAGGGTAAAATATAAATTTAGTAAGATATTACGTGGAAGATGATTGACTCTATAAATAATACCTAAAGAACGGGATAGTTTAGTAGCTAAATGTTTTATATGAAGGCTCCATGACAAATCGGGGGTAAAATAAATTCCTAAATATTTATAAGAAGAGACTCTAGATAAAATTATATTATTAACGCAAAGTTTAATTTTGTTGTAGTCAATTAGTTTATTACGCTGATGAAAGATCATGTAGTATGATTTGTTTAGGTTTAATGGAAGATGATTTAATAATGACCAATTATAGATATTCATTAGCAAAGACTTCATTATATTTTCAACTTGTACTTCGGAATCGGCTGAGGCTATAAATGTTGTGTCATCAGCAAATAATACGCATTGTGCATTGTCAGTAATATAAGAGATGTCGTTTATAAAGAGAGAGAACAGTAGTGGTGACAGAATGGAACCTTGGGGTACACCCTGATTACTGATTAAATTTGGAGAAAATTTTGAATTAATATTAGGTGAATATTTTCTATTTAAAAGAAAGGAAACTATCCAATTCAATGGTAGCCCTCTAATGCCATATAATGAATTTAATTTATTTATTAATAAAGCATGGGGAACCATATCGAATGCTTTTTTAAAATCAAGAAACAAAGTTAATAAAATTTTTTTTGAGCCATCTGAATATTAATATATTCGGATACTTCATACAGAGCTGTGGAGATGTTTTTATTTGGGCGAAAACCGTGTTGTGCATGAGATATGAAATCATGAGAATGAATGAAATTACTTAAGCGAATATAGAATAGCTTTTCAAATATTTTGGAAAAGAAAGGCAGAATAGAAATAGGCCTGTAATTGTAAAGATCATTGCTATCTCCTTTTTTGAAAATTGGAATGACTTTTGCGTATTTAAGTAATTTTGGGAATTCTCCTTTACAGAGAGACATATTAAAGAGAACACATAGAGGATATGATATATAAGGGGCGATACTAATAATCACATCTTGTCGAAGGCCATATATATCTGTTGTTTTAGAATTTGAGAATTTGTTTATAATTGCTAAGACTTCATTGGGAGTTGTTGGGGATGGAAAAAAAGATTCGCGTGAAGAGGTGGGAGGCTCTGGACATGAACATGAAATAGAATTATTGATAATATTATTTCTTTCAACTAGGGAGCATGGAAAAAGCGCTTCCAAAAAAGACAGAAGATTTGGACTCGAACATTCATTATTAAAGCAGGAAGGGAGTCTTCTATTTTTTGGGAGCGATAGAGCCTTCTGAATTTGATGCCATTTCTCTTTGGGGATGGTTATTAAGGAAAAAAGCTTAGCATAATAATTTCGTTTAGCAGTTTTAATAGAATTTTTCACTAGTTTTGTAATAGCTCTAAGATGATTTCTTTAAATATTTGTAGGATTTTTGATATATTGTTTATAAATCTTGCGCTTCTTATTAATCAGTCTTAGTAATTCTTCTGAGATCCATGGTTATGTATTGGTGATTAAAATTAATGGTTATAAATAATCTAATAAATGTATGCTCCTTGTTTACGTAACTCCTTATTCACTCACATTCTTTCACTGCGCATGTTCGTGACACTTCCTCTATAATGGTTGCTTATACCTTATTATCAACCAAAACCGAGTGTCTTTGATCGGTAAATTGGGGAACAGCGAAGTCACATCAACGGAAACCATCAGACAATGTTCACGGATAGTGATATCTTTTAGTTTTCAACCAATTCAACACTATTTCTGACAGATTAGTCTAAAGGCTCTAATTCTAAACTAATTCTGACAGATTTCTGACATATAAGTCTTACGATCTCTCTAAGTTCTTGACTGGTTTCTTGAGTTATATAGGAAAATCACTCATTCAACATCATAACACGTTTTCACTTGTGATTACTAACCAGCAGTTGTTACAATTTTGAATGCTTAACTCATAAACTTCTCTTTGGAATTCAATCAAATTTTAACGCTATACAGTCTTATGTACCCTGTTATTCTTCCAAATTTCATTAATCTAGGCTTTACAGAACCTGAGTTATTAACTTGTTGATCTTGGTGGTGGCATTTTATTTCGGTTCATATCTCAATTATCGTTCAAATTCGGACACATGTTCATGAGAACTTTTTTGCATAGAATCACCCATACTATCTCCTCTCCAAGTTTGTAGAGACCGTTCCGATACGCCCTGCATTTGGATGAAACATATAGGGTGATTATAATTAAAGTTACGATTTCAAAAATCGATAATTTGAAAACTTCTAGTCAGAATGACCTGATATTTTAGCAGAAAAATTGTGAGGCAATGGAATTTTGTTTGGCGAAAGAAAGAAAAAATAGTTCCAAAATCTGCCGATAGATGGCGCTGGCAGGGTAATGTCAGAAGAAAAACCAAAAATGGACTCGTGAAACACAGGAATGTTGTTAGCCAAAAGGAAACAATAGAGTTCAGGGGTTTACGAAAAATTTATTAGCGAAAAGACAAGAATACGTGTTTACAGCCTCAACAGTGATAATGTCAAAAAAAACAGCTTCATGGAACAATACATCTTACTGATGATTAAGGCAGAAGTTGTTCGATATGCCCTCCGCCTTGTTCCGCTACTAATTGGAAGCACAAAATGGCATGCTCCACAACAGATCAGAGGGTATCTGTACTGATGCAATGGATGTGGTGTGTGGTGCTTGCCTTCAAATCGGATAGATTCTCAATCCGCCTGCTGTAAACAACATTTTCAGGCATCCCCAAAGCCAGAAATCAAACGGGTTTAAGTTGGGGGAACGTGGCAGCCACGTTGTTGGAAAATGGCGCATGTCACGTATTAGTAATTTCAATATCCCCAGACAATGTGAACTCCGCCAGCGCCATCTGTTGGCAAATTTGGAAACTTTTTTTTCCTTCGCGAAACAAAATTCCATTGCCTCACGATTGTTCTGCTAAAATATCAGGTCATTCTGACGAGTAGTTTTCAAATTATCGATTTTTGAAATCGTAACTTTAATTATAATCACCCTGTATATTCATTCAATTGCTGTTCATTTTGACAATGAAAATGAAGTTTTAGAAAAAGATTTGTCAATTGCTATTGGCCTCGTAGCGGTGATTAACATGAAGATATGAATTCTGAGAATTTTAAAAAATAGTTAATAAACAATTTAATACCAAATATTCCAAAAAGCTCCACCGTTTTTTTTAGAAAATGCTGCATATCACAACATTCACATTAAGAAACCTCCAACTTCTTCGACCAAAAAAAGCAAATATTAACTGGTTAATAGCTAACAACATCCCTTTACCTGAAAACCTCCAAAATGCAGAATTATTATTATTATTATTATTATTATTATTATTATTATTATTATTATTATAAAACACTTATTTAGTACAATATTAAAAAATGAAAATATCCTGCAAAAATGAAAATAATCAAAAGAAGACCTATCCATAAAAAGGCAATAAAGAGGTTCTAAACAATTATACACCTATCGCAATATCTTCTTATTTGATGAAAATATTAAAATAACGGATAAAAGAAAAGTTAGAAAAATTTTTCAGTAAATATAATATATTCCATAAGGAGCTGTATGGCTTCAGAAAAGGGATGCCCACTCAAACCTTACTCTTGGACCAAAATGATAAACTAAGTTATGGTTTTCACAAAGGATTATTTGCCACATTAATCTTCCTAGACCTTATTAAGGCATTTGATATGGTTGATCATAATGTGTTGATATACTATAAATTACAAATTTATAGTATCAAAGAAAATTTCCTAGATATTATGAAAAGTTTTTTGAATGATAGAGTATATATTGTATATTTTAAGGATAAAATATCCTCGAAGACTAAAATGGAGTGTGGTATCCCTCTGGGCTCATTTTTAAGTCCTTTCATGTTTAACGTCTTTATGAACGATCTACCTAATTGTGTTGAAGAATCTCTAGTTTATTTATGTGTTAACTTTGCATAGAAGCGAACAACTTTTCTTTTCATTGAAAAGTGTAAGGTTGTCCCCTTCTCCAGGAAGAAACATCCTGTGACCTTCACATACAACATTAAAAACAAACCCTTGCACTCTGTAGAACATATCAATGACCTTGGTGTCATCTTTGATTCCAGAATGTCCTTCGTGTTTCACATTGACTCTATTTCTAAAAAAGCCAACAAAATGCTTGGCTTTATGAATAGACATACCAAATCCTTTACATCTATTTTGGCCTTAAAGACCCTATACTGCTCCCTAGTCCGTTCTAATTTGGAGTATGCATCCATTGTCACAAAATAATCTCTTAATTCACTTTCCTGAAAAACACCTCAAGGAGAGATAACATACAACATTGGAGACAGGAAAATCCTTTGTCTTATACCAGTTTTCATTTTATAACTTGTGACCTCATCCCATTTATACAAAGTCTTCTCAAAATATATTGATATCATCGAGAGTATCCAAAATCGTTTCTTGTATATCGTTCATAGAAAATTGTGCTATTCTCCTACCTTTCCCAACAATGACAAACTCCGTAACCTGACGGGGCTTGAAAACCTAAAAATCCGTAGAGTTCGTACTGATCTTTTGTTTATTTATGACTTATGTAACGCAAATCTTGACTGTCAGTCACTACTTGAATTAATTCCCTTTAGAGTACCAGTTTATAGTACCAGATTAAATATACTTTTCCATATTGAGAAGTCATTCTCATTCAGCAATTACATTCATAACACTTCCTTCGAACGGGCCTTACGTAGTATTAACGACCTTCTTACTTCGTTCGACCTCTTCCACGACAAAAGGAACAAATTGAAGTGTATTAACATTGCATTATAACTGATTTTTATTTTTTTCCCTATTGGACTAACTGAGTTCCTATTGCACTATAACTGAGTTCTTTCATTTTTTCCCTATATGTTCGCTGTTTTTATACCCTCTGGTCATTTTTTATTTTATTTGTGCTCATTATGTATCCAGTTCTTGAAATAATTATTTTTATATGACAATTATATATTGTACCGTTCCTCAGTTTTATGATTGTAGAGTACTGCCTTAATTTGTGTATTTTATCGAAATTTTATTTTCTTTGTCATTATTATCCATTGAATTTTACCTATTGTGTTAATCATCTTTTGATATTAAGTTGTACCTGCCAGATTTTACTTATTTCGTCCTTTTTTATCTTATTGATAATATCATTGTTACTGTTTATATTGATCATGTAAAAGGGGTATTCCCGTATAATTTGAATAAATAAATTGATTATTAAGATAACACAAAAAAATTTAATGAAAATTATTAATTGGATTCGAGCTAGTATGTTAAGCTTAAATATTCAAAAAACTCATTTAATGAGATTTAAGATTCCACACAAAAATTGTATAGATTTCTTTAAAGATAATATTTATATTCATGAAACATACTGTGATAGAACTTTCGAATGTATCTGTCCTAAAATAAACGATGTTATTAATTTCAAATACCATGGAATGTATTTTGATGCTCAATTAAATTGGCATTCACATATTTCCTCTCTAAAATTATTGTTACATAAGGTTTTATGTTTAATATATCATGTTAGTCCTTATTGTCCTATCCACATTAGAAAAATGATTTATACCTCTTTATTCGAATCACGAATTCGTTATGGGTTATCTTTATATATATAACTAGAAGAGGTACCCGGCGTTGCCCGGGATAATTACACTTGCACAAACTTTTCCTTTCATTGTTAGTCATGAGATATTGATTGTTGGTTCATGCAGAGCGTTTGTGAATTGCGTGTTGATACCATTGTTGATACCTATTATTGTACAAACTTTGCCTTGCATTGTTGGTCATGAGATATTTCTCATTAATATGCCTTGCCATAACCATGAATATCGATTTTTTATCGATATTTATTATTTTTCCGAAATCTGAGGTAGACAGTGACCTTCCTCATGCTTTGAAGGTCATGTATGCGAAATTTTATCAAGAACGGAATAAAACTGTAGATTTGTATAAAAAACGTACAGACAGACCCACCCACAAACATCCTTCTTTAGGATGCCATGGTTCTTAAAGACAACCAAGTTGTCACGGTTGTTGATAGTCGAGGTTCCTGGTTCGAGGTTGATAGTCGGGGTTCCTTCCATTTTGCAATTAAAAAATCATTACCTATGCTTGGAGAGCATCTCCAGTTCATAATTATTATTATTTACTTGTGAGTTCATCAACTTTCTGATGCTTTGGAGTGGAGAAATTCTCGATCTGCGGGCCAGGTTCCCGTCTCCCATTGGGCTTTCAAACGTGACAATTTGGTTGTCTTTAAGACACCTTGAGACAGCTTGGCTGTCCGTGGTGTTTGCGAAAGCATCCTTGGAGAGGTCCATCCATTGTGAGCCTTAAAAAAACTTTTTTTCGGTAAATCAAGTCCCGGTAAATCACCTAGAATGGATTTTTTCAGTGAAGAGGTAAATTTTTCCTTTCTTTCAGATTTTTCTTAGAATGGATAGTCCCTTCGCTCTAGAGTGTAAACCGGCATCTTATTATCTTGGTAAAAGGCATCACCTTTGGGGAACAAAGTTTGCAACATCGGATGAACCTGGTCACACAAAACGTTGAAATAGTCGTTGGAAGTGATGTGGCCTTGCAGGGTAACGATAGGGCCGACAGAATTTCACGATATTGCTGCCCAAACCATGACTGAACCTCCACCATGTTTTACTTTTGGCTGCGAACAATCTTGATCATAAGTTTGCTTTGGGGTACTCCAGACGTAAACTCGGCCAGCAGTTGGAAATAGTGTGAACGAAGACTCATCCGACCATATGACCTTTTTCCATTGCTCCAAAGACCAGGTTTTATGAACATGGCACCACTCTCTTCGGATTTCAGCAATGCGATCAGTGATCTGTGGCTTAGGGATTGCAGCACGTCCAGAAATACACTGTTTATGGAATTCCCTTCGAACTGTTTTGGTGCTGACAGGGTTTGTGAGGGTGCCATTCAGTTCTGCAGTAAATTTGCAGCTGTAGTCTTCTTATTATGTACCAGACAATCCTACGCAGTGTTCGTTTGTCTCGATCATCCAGCACATTTTTCCGTCCACGCTGATGTTTATCAGACTTAGTTTTCCCATTCCTGATGTATGCAGTTGTAATCTTGGATACTGTGCCTCTTGAAACACCAAAGATTTCAGACACCTTGGTTACAGAAGCACCCACCAGGCGGGCTCCAACAATTTGAATTCTGTTAGTTCAGCGAAATACTAGGTTCAGACAAACTTGGCGCATCAAATGGGAGGCACTGGAGGATAGAGCTGTGAGGAAGACCTTTGCAGATAACATATCTTCAAGTTTCAAAGAACTTCCCAGTGATCGTGGTACTGTTGAAGAGGAGTGGCAGTTGTTTAAAACTGCTGTGATTACTTCGGCTGCATTGTGCTGTGGTCGTAAGCGGCTGAGTGTGGCGCAGGGCGGTGAGAAAAGGACTGCGTGGTGGAACGGTGAAGTCCAAGAAGCTGTCAAGGCAAAGAAGGAAGCCTATTTGCTATGGCTTGCAAATAAGTCAACTTCGAGCCGAGTGCGGTACACTGAGGCGCGAAAAGCAGCAGCAAAGACAGTATCAACAGCTAAAGCCAAGACCTGGGAGAAGTTCGGGGAGAAATTGGAGGCAGACTATGGTTCGGCAAACAAGGTGTTCTGGCAGACCGTGCGCCGCCTCCGTGGAAAGAAGTCTCTTTCATCACAAACTATTAAGAGTTCAGATGGGAGGCTTCTGAAAACGGAGGAGAGCGTATTGCATAGGTGGAAGGAATACTTTGCATCTCTTCTTAATCCGGTGACGACAACAACTGAGACATACGAGATGCACCTTGGAGCGGAGAATAGTCACGGTAGTATCACTGAAACAGAAGTCAGATGGGCAATTAAGTCCCTGAAGACTGGCAAAGCTGCAGGTGATGATGAAATCCGGTCCGAGATGTTAAAGGCCTTAAATCAGGATGGTATCCTGTGGCTGACTCGAGTGTGTCAGGTTGCTTGGATATCTGGACAGGCCCCTAAGCAATGGCAGACAGGAATTGTGATCCCTATCTTCAAAAAGGGAGACCAGAGAGATTGCAACAACTATCGAGGCATCTCTTTGCTCAGCATTCCTGGGAAAGTGTACGCTAAGTGTCTGGAGAAGAGAAGTCGGGAAATAGTCGACTCCAAACTGTCAGGGGAGCAGTGTGGTTTCCGACCTGGCCGAAGCACGACGGATCACATCTTTGCTCTAAGGCAAATCTTTGAGAAATCCTGGGAGTATGCAAAAGAGGTCTACGCTTGCTTTGTGGACCTCGAAAAAGCATATGACAGAGTTCCTCGGGAGAAGCTCTGGCAAGTGTTGCAAGAGTATGGAGTGGATGGGCAATTACTGGTTGCTATCATGTCTCTGTACGAAAGCTCTGAGATGTGTGTCCGGATAAATGGCATTAAGTCAAGACCGTTCACCGTGGGTGTTGGACTCCGCCAAGGGTGCGTACTGTCGCCCATCTTGTTCATTATCTTTATGGACTGGATAGACAGGGGCAGCCGAGGCGATGAGCGTGTTGGTGTGGGCGACTGCCTGGTGGAGAGGTTGCTCTTTGCTGACGACCTTGTCCTCCTTGGGTCTTCTCGCACGAACCTTCAGCATGCACTAGACCGGCTTGCAGCCAAATGTGAAGAAGCTGGGATGAAGATCAGTGTGGCTAAAACCGAGGTTCTGGTCCTTTCAAGACAGCCTGCTCAGTGCACTCTCCATGTTAGTGGAGCCTCATTGAGACAGGTGGAGAAATTCAAGTATCTCGGGATTGCATTCACGAGTGATGGACGGCAGGAGAAAGAATTGGATGCTCGGATCGGTGCAGCAAGCTGTGTCAGACGTGAACTGTGGCGATCCGTGGTAACGAAACGCGAGCTGAGTAACAAAGCTAAGCTCTCCGTCTTCAAATCCATCTTTGTCCCCATTCTCACCTATGGTCATGAGGCTTGGGTAATGACCGAAAGAGTGCGATCGCGGGTACAAGCGGCCGAAATGAGATTTCTGAGAGGTGTTGCAGGTGTTACCCTACTAGATAGAGTGTACAGCAATACAATAAGGGAATCTTTAGGTGTTGAGCCGCTACTTCTCCGCATTGAGAGGTCTCAGTTGCGCTGGTATGGCCACGTGATTCGGATGCCGCAAACTAGTCTTCCTAGGCAGTTGTTATTTTCCAAGCCGGTGGGTAAGAGACCAAGGGGTCGGCCTAGAACCAGGTGGCTAGACTACCTGGAGAATCTGGGTTCGAGTCGCTTGGATATTACCAGGGAGGACATGCGCCTGATGGCGGAAGATCGCGATCGCTGGAGATCCTCCATAGGGCTGCTGCCCCCGCGACCCTAACGGATAAGCGGGTTTGAAAAGTAAGTAAGTAAGTAAGTTAGTTCAGCTGTATTGCACTAAAAACTCAACAAAATGCAGCATAGACACAAATGAAGCTTTTACTGTACTTGCTAAAGGTTTATTGCCAATACTAAATAGGGATGATAGCAGCACATCACTCAAATTTGCATAAAATTTGCATTTTACTTGAGACTTGCATTTTCTGAGGTGTTTCCATATTTTTGTCCAACCCCTCTATATCTCATGACCAACAATGCAAGCCAAAGTTTCAATTTGTAACAATACATAGAATTCCTGTTATTCAGGCTTTTCTTAGAAGAGAGAGTTCTTAGTACTTAACAATTTCTTGAAAATCTTTGAGAATGATCAGTAACTGGAGATAATGGAGAGTTAGCAGGCTACTGAGAAAGAGTGAAAAGGCGACAAAGGAAGCACTCCTTTAGCACCATGCTGTATTGAGTAAATAGAAGAATCGGCGACTGCTAGATACACAGTGATGAATGGCCAAGTTTTGCTTCAAGCCATCGAGAGAAGAGTGGGAATTGCAACAACATTAAGTGCACATCTAAAGTAAAATTACGTGAGTAAGGAATTATTTAGACTAGCAGTGGCATCCTTGGAAAGGTCCATCCATTGTGAGCCTTTAAAAATTTTTTTTTCGAATTTTCATTAAGAATTATACTGTATTAATTCTAAGCGTTTTCATGTGTTTATTTCTAAGATATTGCAAACTTTAATAAAAAAAATAATTCCGAGCCACAAAGGGGTTATCACCTAGCTTATTTGGTAGCACATCAGATCCAAACATTTCATAAAAATACATTTTGATTATATTCTGTGGGAATGTGCATTTTTTGGAAACTGAGATGCTGATAATGCGATGACCGAACGTTCGTTTCCAAGAATTATTAATAATGAGCATAAAATGATGAAGCAGTGACAAAACATCAATAAGGCAGTATTTATTGATGAGGCAAAGGAGTCACGCGTGTCTCCCTTGAGCTCCTTATCAAACGTCGAGACGACTGGCAAAAATTTATGTGTCTGGAAAGGTAAGAGAAAGAACGAGTATTGGTCAAAGAAATTCTGCAACTAAAACAGAAAAAGCTATACGGGCCTTTGAAAAATCTTAAAAACGGGAGTTTCGAATAGAGTAAGAGGGTATAAGAGCTTCTACGTCAAGGGCAAGAAAAACTTGAGTCTAAAGTATCTGGTGATGCTCTGCAATGGTGAGGCAAGTCAAAAAGAGTTTAGATAAAGTCCCGGAATATCACCTAGATTTCTTGTTTTTCGTATTTTTCGTAGAATGGATAGTCCCTTTGCTCTGTTTTGTATTGATTGGGTTATTATTTGACCAATTGGGAGTTATAATTTAATTTTTTGAGATTGTTCTGTTCCCCTACAAGTATTATTATCCCGGGCAACGCCGGGTACCTCTGCTAGTTTGTAATATGAGAATCCTATTTTTAAAAATAACAATAAATAATAAATATTAAATAAAAATACAAATTAGATAAAAAATAAGGTATAATAAACAAAAATAATTAATCTAAATCAAAATAAAAAGCTGACGTTTTGGATAGAGCCTATCCTTTATCAAAGCAAAAAAAGGATAATTCTCTAAAAACAAATAGAATATTAGAGAATTATCCTGAAGTTATGAAAGTTGTAATCGACAATCGATAATCGAACAGTGAAGTGAAAAGGACATGAGTGGTCCGGTAGCCGGGCTTCCATAACACACTCGCCCAAAGAGTAACCAGGGGAATTACACTGAGTTAGAGGAGAAGCCTGATCACCCTCTTGAGTCATCCTGAGGATAGCATCCTTACCTTGTAGGACGATGACTAGGATTGTGGATTGACGTAGTGATAACCCCGGACAAGTGCGGGTTAGGAGATCCAGTAGTCAGGGAAGACGCCCTTGTTGAGATCATCAAAGTTGACTTCTATGACATGACGGTTTCTATGAAACCTTAAGGGACCTCTAAAAGCTAAGGAATGATCCAATATATTGGCTACCAAGGAATTATCATGACTCTCAATTTTCGTGAGCAGCTTCTTGAGGAGCATCTGGACAAAGCTACCAATGTGGCCCATACCGAAGTCATCATGTATGGAGTAGTTGTTTGCAACTCTTCTGTCGAGTTGAGCAATGGTCCTGAGAGTTATATTTTGGAAGGTCTTGAGTTCCTTCCATCTCGACTTGCATATAGTAGCCCAGGCAGGCATTCCGTGAAGCAATATAGAGCGGATCACAACCTTGTACAGCAAGAGCTTATTATCTAGTCCAAGCGCACTGTTTCTCCCCAAAAGCGCAATCAGGCTGAACTTCGCCCTTTTTGCCTTATTGAGAGCATATTGAACGTGCTCATTCCAGTCCAATCTAGAATCAATCTTAACGCCAAGGTACTTGTAGCTCTTATACCCAGTCAAGGTTTCTTCCATATAGGATGAGGGGCCTTGGGGGATATCTGCGTTTCCGAGTGATGAACATGGCTTTGCATTTATCAACGCTAAGCTTCAGCCGCCATTTGTCGAACCATAATTCGCACTGGTGCAAGGCCTTTTGTAAGCGACTGATGACGTGGGCTGGGTTCCTTGCGCATGTCGTGATGGCCGCATCGTCAGCGAACAAGTATAGATTACACTTAAAGAACTCTGGAAGGTCATGAATGTAGAAGTTGAACAAGGCCGGTCCCAGGACGGAACCCTGGGGAACACCATCGTTAACATCACAGGGGTCCGACAAGGAGTTACCAACCTTGACACGACATGATCTGTTGGCCAGGAAGGAGCGAACTAGAGCAATCAGCTCGTCAGGGAAACCGGAGTTGATCATTTTATAGATGAGGCCGTCATGCCAGACTTGGTCAAAAGCCTTATGCACATCGAGAAAGACAATTCCACCGTACATCGAATAGTTGAGAGGACTGTTCAGATCTGCAACGAGCCTCCATATCTGGAGTTGGCAGGAGTGATTCGGGCGAAAGCCAAATTGCTCCTTGCGAATTAGATTATGAGACTCGCAAAAGTCGTTGAACTTCTTCAGGATAATGCGTTCGAAGACCTTAGGTAGCGTGAGCAATAGGCTAATGGGCCTGTAGCTGACAGGGAGAGCAGGATTAAGACCCGGCATAAATATAGTAAGGATGACTGAGTCCTGCCAGGCTTTGGGGAAGTAGCCATGGTTCCAGCAGTCATTTAGAATCCTGGTAATAAGGCAGATAACCCTTGGTGGTAAATTTTTCAGTGTACCATTGGTGATGGAGTCAATACCAGGAGCCTTGTTGCTCTTTAGACTTTTAATTATGATTGAGACCTTGGTGACGTCTATGGCTTGGAGAGGGTTGAGTACACCAGGAGAGCGATCATAATTTATGCAGCCTTCTTGGACTTGGCGGGTATTCTCGATGCTTACCGGTCTATTTGCAGTGGGGGTGGTGAATTGGCTCTTCAATGCATTGGCAATAAGTTGGGCTTTTTCCTGGGAGCTGCTGACAAAGTTACCATTATCTGTAAGCAGGGGGGTATATCGGCGGCCTTCTTGTTTTTGAGGGCCCTGACCGTAAACCAGAGGGAGTTGTCCTGGACCGACAGGCTCTTGATCTGGTTGTTCCACCTTTGGATTCGCAGCTCCTTGACCAGTTCACTAACCTTGCGATTTAGCCTGTTGTACTTAGTCTTGAAATGGAGGCACCTACTACGTTGCCACAATCTTCTGTAGGAGTTCCTTTCACGTATAAGGGTCCTGATAGATGAAGGAAGATCGAGATGATTGGGTCGCTTTCGGTCGACAGCAGTGGCGCTGGCATCAGTGGCTGAGTTGATCAAGCAAGTGATGTCACAAATATTCCCATCTATGTCATTGCTGTTGGCAGGGGCTTTGTATAGAATGTCGCTTTCCTTCAGCAAATCTCTACATAACTTCCAGTCTTGCTTACGCCATAGGCTGACCCTTAGGTCAAGGTTTAAGCATTCGAAGTTGAGTGCGACTGGACAATGGTCGGAGGATAAGGCATTCACAGTAAATATATTAAATGGCTTGAAGAAACCCTTGAGGACAGCGATGTCAAGTACGTCGTTAACAGGCAAATGGTCGCAATAGTAAGTGTCGTCAAGTGGTCCAATAACTAAAATATCAATCTGATTCATCATGTAGCCACGAAGAATGGAGCCATTTTGATTCGTACATTTGGAATTCCAGTGTGGGTGCTTGGCATTCAGGTCCCCAGCCATGTTAACTGGAATGGGCCCACTTAGCAGATCATCAAGCTCACAGGGGTCAAGCTTATGCCTGGGCGAATTATACAAGGAGATGAATTTTACTTCCCCTACGTCCACAGCTTCCATTCCAGAGAAATTGGTGGCGGTGGTCTCACGATGATCAATGCCATTTTTGATGAGGATTGCTGCCCCTCCAGACGCAGGGCCAGCAGGATTTTTAAGGGGTCTATCCCTGCGGTAGATGGAATAACCAGGCAGTTTGAAGGCCTGATTCGATCGGAGATGAATCTCACACACGAAGGCTATATCGATATTCAAACTAGTAAGGAAGTTGAAAAACTCTAAGCGGTTGCGAGAGAGCCCCCTCGTGTTCCAAATAGTGCATCGAAGCTTACCTTGCTTGATTACTCTATAGGGGTGTCTGTCCATGGTTAGATTCGGTTACGACTGGAGAAGGCTGAGGCATATGTTTGCTCTTTTCCTTAAGCAGATTCATTAGGTTCCCCACATATCTATATACTCTAAAAAATTCGTTGTGGTCAATGAATCCAGTACTAGCGGCAGCAGAAGCAAAGGTTCTACCTTCCACTACTTTGGTGCTTTTGAATTTCCTGGGCTGCGGGTATTTTGGGCATTTCGTATAGCTAGAGGTGTGTTGACCTGCACATCTGATGCATTTGGGGGGTCTTTGCCCTTGATATTTAGGCAATCTCTAGACTGATGGTCTCCAGCGCACTTGTTGCAGCATGGCGATGAAAGTTGTACTATGCCATGTCGCGTTGTAGAACGAGTATGGTATGCCATCCATACCCGGGCTGGACTGGTGACGGCTGTCTGCTGAAGGAACTTCTTGACTTCGTCTTCGGTGACGGAACCAGAGATAGACAGGTCAGCATCCATAGAAAAAGGTCTTAGCGCCTCAATCCACTGCTTCGTTTCATAAGACGGGCTTCTCAGATGTTAAAAGAGGCTCCGTCGTTCTTCTCATCGGAGATCGCAATCGACCTGAAGAGGAAGCAGGACTGCGCTTGTGGCTCGCGCGGCTGTCTCTCTCGGACTAAGAAGTGGCTCCGCTCTCGTCCCTGTTGCCATGATGCCGTCTGGATTTTCTCTTGTGAGGGCTCCTTCTCCTCGCAAGTTGATCCTGCTGTTTGGCCGCTGATGGCTGTGAAAACCCAAGAGAAGATGTCATCCTGGATGGCGATGACGTTTCGATGATCCTTGCAGGTTGTGATGATGATAACTGCGCTGGTAGAGGAAGGGTTGGAAAGTCCTCCACTGAGAACACTGATCATGTTCCTATCAAAACGTTTACGTCGTCATCTGCAGAAGCTTCATCTTCCCCCATTGGAACATCGAGTGATGGCTGAGGGAGAGGTGTAATCTCTCGAATCTCCGGGAACTGGGAGAGAGGGGACGATGGTTGCTCCCTCTCAGGCTCCAAAGATAGAGATGGAAGAGAAGATGGTCGAGGTGGTGAGGGCATCAACTCTTTCTGTTCCCGGGGAAGAGGCCGAGAAGTTATTGAAGCCTGTATCTTCCATAATCGTGAGGAAGGCGACGAAGCTCTGATCGGTACTGGTGACTTGGCCGGTGATGACATCTTGGATTGCTGCTGGGATGACATTCTCATGGGCGTGGATGGAATATCTGCTGGCTCTGCAAACACCCTCTCCGGGCACTGGTGAAATTTTCTCACGATGCGATTGCATGCATCGCATTTCTTGAGGAGAGGGCAGTCTTTTCTGACGTGAGACGTTTTCTTGCAGTACCAGTAGCACTGCCTTTGACCCTTGTAAGATGCGCGAACTTTGTTGCCGTGCATTACATGGATCTTTGGCATGTCCCTCTGAAGGTTCATGTCCACTATGATGTCACCAGTCATCTGCAGGGTAGAATCCGGATGAGTCAGATAGGCTAATTTCTTCACCTGCCCATAGTCGGACATGTAACGCTTCAGGTAATCTTGTTCCATCAGCGGCAAGGCGCCCCGGATACAGATTGGCAGATATCTGGGCTCGGCATAGACCAGGCGGATGGTGGTTTGCACTACCTTGACATATGCCGCAGACACAACACGGTCTGCTATGTTTCGCTGTCGGCAGAGCATCCTCCATTCGTTTGGAAAAAGTCTCTGCACGACAGAGACAGCAGGATCGCCAGACGGCAACACGAGCGGGACGCCCATCTTAAAATAAAGTTCTTTCATAAACATGCCGATGGCTATTGGTCCGTCGGCAACCATCAACACCATGTTCTACATGGCTTAGAGAAGGAAAGTTCGGAGGAGTGGTGGAACCTCCCCCGGGGGTTACCGGGGGGAGGGCCACTCAAAGTCACAGAGTCACTCACGCACGCGTTGGTTGGTTTCTTGCTGCGTGAATATTTTCTAAGTCCAAGAAATAAGGAATCACTCACTCACACAATCACTATTCGGCTGGATCCTTTTGGGGGGGGGAGGCGAGAAATTAAAAGGCCAACGGGAATGTTAATTGGAAAGACTGGTCTCCTCCGATGACCTTACATAGGCACTTAGATGTAGTGAAGCGCATGCGGACCTAGCCTTGACCATTCAAGAAGTAAAAAGGAACGAAGCTGAACAGCCACTCTCCTGCACACAACTGCCAGAGTGGGAGGGTTTCCTTGCGACTGATGCCATCGGGCCAGCCAAAGTTCTTTGTTGATGTAAGCGATCGCAATTGCTAGGTCCGGTTTAATTACTTCGCCGGTGGAGTCATTTAAAAGGCAGCGCACGAACTGGTATGAAAAGTGTGCTAATCCATAGTGGTGCCTCAAACGATCCCAGATCGACTTCGCAAACGGGCACTCATAAAAAATATGGCTGACTGTCTCAACTACGCCGCACACGGAGCATCCAGCAGACACGACCACTTTCCACTGGTGAAGACGTTGGAGAGAACGGAACCCGTGATGCAGCAGCCGCCATTGAGAGTTAAACAGAGTTTTTCAAAGGCAAAGAATTTTAAGAGTTTCATGACTGCTGCCCAAGGGCGATTGGGAAGTAGACGAACGATGTCAGTCGAATCCCCAGGGTCGGTCTGCTGAAGAAACCATGAGATCGAAGAGTTCCCCATTCTTGTGGGTCAATACGGCGTAGCATTGGTAAAAAGGTCACTAAGCCAATGTTAAATGATTTGTAGATTTCCGGTTGAAATTGATACATAACTACTGGCAACAAGGGAGGTAACAGAAGCCTATTCACCTTGAAGAAAACTCTAAGGTGTAAAAAGAAGAAGTTCACCCATAAAGGGGGAGGGTTATAGAATACCCGAATAAGGGCAGCCAATCTGGCTGCATTGAGGCATCGCTTAATATCAGGTAAACCCAACCCCCCTCTCTCTAAGGGAATAAAGAGGAACACTGCTCTTAATGGATTACGTTGCTGAGCAGTCGTCCCCCAAACACAGTTCACAATTGCCCCTCGGAGTCTCATCAGGAGATTATATGAAGGCAAGGTTAATAGGCATTTGCATGTTAAAACTGGAAGCACGTGAGTCTTGATAAATCTCGCCTTAACAAACATCGATGTTGGAAAACGGAGGCTTTTATCAAGTCGAGAGATGCACTTCTCAACCACTTGTTGCCAGTGCATGGATTCCATGGTTGGTTGGAAGGAAAAGACATACCTTAACACTGTAGTTCGGTCGCACCATGTTATTGGGAAGGTTTTAAGATAGTCCGCAGTCCAGTTCCCAATAACAATACCTTTAGACTTAACGAGGTTGATGGAACTTCCCGTCGAAGGAACTCCCCGTCGAAGTACTAAAGTGGTCAAAGGTATCTTTAAAGATGCTCAAGGAGTACGAGCCGGACGCAAATAGCACTACGTCATTTGCATAAGCTACAGTCCTGATGTTTGTGGGTGCAGCTGGCAGATCGTATCCTCGAACATCTTGGTGGTGATTTAAATATTGCAATAATGGTTCCAAATAAAAGATGTAAGGCAGAGGGGAAAGAGGTCACCCCTGCCTGACACCTTTACACAAATTAAAGGTGGCAGATACGGAACCATTAATCGCCACATGTCATGCAGCAGAAACATACAGAGCGGAAATAATCGTGGCAAAAGTCCGAACACAAAGGTGACGAAACACTTCAAAGAGAAATTCATGGTTCACTTTGTCGAAAGCCTTTTCCTGGTCAAGGCTTAAAACGGCAAGAGTTTGCTGACGAGCACACGCTTCTTCCATCAAACACCGAATCGTAATTATATTATCGGACATCCTGCGTGATAGAATGGAGCAAGATTGTCCGGAATTGATGAAATCTTCGGCGAAAACTTTCAGTCTTTGTTGGAATACACCAGTGAAGACCTTGTAGTAGGTTTGAGAAGGGTTATTGGCCTCCACTGGGTAACAAACTCTGGATTCGGCACTTTGGGGAGTAGGATGATTTTCCCCACAATGAAGTCCGATGTGATGGAAGACGGGTCTTCAATAATCGAATTAAACACTTGCACCAGGAAAGGCCCAAGAAGATTCCATGTCGCGTTGTAGAACGAGTGTGGTATGCCATCCATACCCGGGGCTAGACTGATGACGGCTGTCTGCTGACAGGAACTTCTTGACTTCGTCTTCGGAAAAGGGACGAGAGATAGACAGGTCAGCATCCTCAGAAAAAGGTCTTAGCGCCTCAATCCACTGCTTCGTGTCGTTTGACGGAATGATTGGGTTATTGAAAAAGGATGAAAAGTGGGCGTGAAAAGCTAACAAGATGTCGTGGTCAGAATTCACTTCCCCATTTTCCACCACCAAACGATGACACCGTTTTTTGTTGGCACGTCGTCTCTCCTTGGCGAACGCTGCAGATCATTAATTCCTGACCTCACTCGCCCAGGAAAGTTTGGCTCTGAGCGCTGCGCCGGCCGCCTTCCGGATCATTAGAGCGTTGATCTCGCTCTTCACCTGACGTATTTCCATCTCGAACTCCTCCTTCGGGGTGGATACTTGAAGGAACCGTAGGATGTTTTGTAACATGAGGAGATGACGAGTTCGACGACGCGCAGCATCTAACCCATTATTCCGAAAGAAACGTTTGATCTTGGATTTCAGTTCTAAACATGAAGCAAGCATAGGAGGCACATTATGAAGATGTTTTTCAACGAACTGAGTGAACATTCCCTTGTATTCCTCTTCGCCGAGCAGAAAAACATTCAGAAACTAATTACGATGGACTGCAGAGCCTGAAGATGATGCTGGAAATGGAGTATTCCATGACCACATGATGGCACTGTGGTCGGAGAATGAACATGGAATTACCTCCATTTACCCGGCGAGCCAGCAAATGCATTGTCGACGAGAAAAAGGTCTAATCTTGATGCAGTATGCCCTTGATGGAAAGTAGACCCAAGCTGATTACTCTGTGGATGGTGTGTCCATAAGTCGAACAATGACAACACCGATTGCTTAAAAGAGGAACCAAGAGAACGCACGTTCAAAGAAATGACCTTCATTGAGGATGTTTAATGTCGCACCTGCTGACCTGTATCCGGTTGAGACTTGGGCTTTCCAGATGATACGGGAGGCTCCGTTTTCTTCTCATCAGAGATCGCGGACGACCTGATGAGGAAGAAGGGCTGCGCTGGTGGCTCGAGCGGCTGTCTCTCTTGGTGGAAGAAGTGGCTCGTCTCTCGTCCCTGTTGCCACGATCCCGTCTGGATTTTTTCTTGCGAGAGTTTGATAATTCAAACTAAGAGTAGTTATTTCCTTAATTTTATTAACTGTGCGAATTCACTGCCTTAAATGTTATTCTTATTATTTAAATTACTTGCACTATCGATGGGTGAGACAGTCTTAGTCGTAGTGAACTCTATTGTTATGTTTCCTTGAGCTGAGTATTGGCAGATCTTTCGTTGTGGTTCCGTTCTCTCCGGCGCGGGCTTTGTTTGCCGTGAAAAGCTCATCTGATGCGGGAAATTCCTGCTAATCACTATCCGTGAGTGATACCACTTTTCCTCCTTGGACCCATCGGGAAACGAACTGGAATGCTTCTCATTCGATGAATGACTAGCTTTCAAAAAATTGAAGTTGGTATTTAACTTTAAATTGTAGTTCGAAATTCCAAGCTCACCACTTTGTCGAGTCAATGTTGGCACCCATCTACACTCAATGAGAACTGGAAATCTTCCTTCGCTGTTGGAACTGTATTGCCTCAGCAGTCATCTTAAAGTCGTGATATCAGGCGCCTAGGCGCATATGCGATAAGGGTCACGCAGCCCATTATTACGGGCTGCTGGTCTTATGAAAACGCTTCAAAAAAGAGGCCTGTTCACTATCCGATAGAGCATTAAAAGTCCAGAGGAAACAAAAGATGGAAGGATCGGTCTCCTCTGACGACCACGCTAACATGCTTCTTAAACGTGAAGGATCCTAGCTGAAACCATTCCAGAAAAAGAAAGACTCTCAACTGGATGGCTACTTTCCTCCAAACAATCGAGGACGTTGAAAAGGTGCCCTGTGATCGTTCGCATCTTGCTAACCACAGCTGCTTATTGATGAAGGCTATGGGAATGGCTAGGTCAAATTTTAATTCCAGTGGAATGATCTATAAGACAACGCATCAATTAGTACAAAAAGTTAACCAGCCTACAATGTTCTTTTAAATGATCCCAGATACCTCGAGTGAACAGGCACTTATAAAAATATACTCAACAGATTCCAATACGCCACAGACAACACATCCGACCACTTTTCACTGATAAAGACGTTGAAGGGAGTGAAATCCATAATGCAACAGTAGCCATTGATAGTTAAACAAAGTTCGATTAAAGGCAAATGATTTTAATGCCTTCATGACTGCTGCCCATGGATAGTTCGGGTAAAGACGAAAGATGTCTGCTGTCTCTCCTGGATTGGTCTGCTGGAAGAACCACAAAAGACGAAGATGGCCCCCGTCTTGTGGATCCATGCGGCATAGATTCGGTAAACAGGTCACTAAATCAGTCATAAATATCTTATATATGTTTGGTTGTCGCAAATTCATGATCACTGGCAACAAAGAAGGAAATGGTAGTCTATTCACCTTGAAGAAAAAACAGAGATGGCAAAAAGTTCGCCCACATAGGAACAGGGAAAAGGAATACTTGAATCATCGCGTCCAATCTAGCTGCAACAAGATATCGTCTGAAATTGGGTAAACCAATCACCCCCCCCTTCTCTCAAAGGGGATGAAGAGATACTCTGCTGTTCAAGATTGATATATAACCATTGATCCCCATACACCGTTCACAATTTCACTACGTAGCCTTCGAAGGTCTTCAACCGGAGGCAAGGTGAATAGGCATTTTGCAGTTAAGATAAAGATGACATGAGTTTTGATGAACCTCGCCTTGATGAATATGGTTGTTGGAAAACGCAATTTTATTCCAAGGCGAGCATACCACTTTTCCATCACTTGTAGCCAGTGTAAAGAGTCTGATCTTGGTAGAAAAGAAAAAACGTAGCCTAACACTGTTACTTGGACACACCAAGCTATTGGGAAAGTCCTAAGATAGTCAATAATTTTCATCATTAATTCGAACAGCTGAGGTAGGCGTACCATTAAAACCCTCCCTGACCATCTAATGATTTATTCTTTAAAGAATTTACGCCTTAGGAAAGACAATCCCAGACTGCGAACTAGGTAACTGCTCCAACCAAGCCCTAAGGTCATGTAAATAGCGGTTCGCTTTCATGGCCGCAGTGGCGCAATTGGTTAGCGCGTTGGCGGTCCGAGCCAAAGGTTCCTGGTTCGAATACAGGCTGCGGAATTTTCTTTCCTATTTTTCATCATAGTCAATAGTCCACTTCCCAATAGCAATGCCTTTAGACATGACGAGGTTGATGGAACTCACCGTTGAAGCACTAAAGCAATCAAAAGTGTCTTTATAGATACCCAGAGAGTATGCATCAGATGCAAAAAGCCCCACACCATCAGTATATGCCAGCGTATGGATGTTGATGGATGCCGCTGGCAATTCATATCCCCGAACATCTGGATGGCGATTTAAAAACTGGAATACTGGCTCCAAATGAAAAATGTACAGGATGGGGGATAATGGACACCTTACCTGACCCCTTTAGACAGTTCGAAGGTAGACGAAATGGAGCTATTACTCGCCATACGTGATGTGGCCAAAGCTTACAGCGCAGAGATAATCGCAGCAAAATTCTGAAGATGAAGCTGGTGGAAGTAACGAAAAAAACTCGTTTTCGTTGCGTACCAGCAAAAAAACAGAATGTAACACTAAAACTCGTTTTCGTCACTTTACAAAGATAAATGGCGCAATCCCTAAAGTTGGTTTCTATTTTTAAAAACTAGAGTGGCGCTTCTCTTAAGAGGGTGTTATGGTGCGGTCCCTAAACACAGTTTCTATTTTTGTAGACACGGTGCTACTTGTAAATTGCAGTGTCACTAATTCTGGATCTGTAACCTTGGGTGGCAGGATGATCTTCCCCATGATGAAGTCCGACGTGATGGAGGAAGGGTCTCTATTGATGGAATTCAATACTTGCACCAGGAATGGCCCAAGAAGTTTCCATGTCACATTAAAGAAATAATATGGGATGTTCTCTAGGTGCCGGGCTGGATTGAAGATGGCCATCCACTGACAGAAACTTCTTGACTTCATCCTAGGAGATAGGATAGGAGATGAACAGGTCAGAATCTTCAGAAAATTGTCTCATTGCCTCAACCCACTGCCTCGTAGTGTCGGACGGAACGGTTGGTTTACTGAAGAATCATGAGAAATGGGAGTGGAAAACTGACAAGATGTCGGAGTCAGAATCCACTTCCCCATCTCCCACCACCAGGCGATGACATCGTTTTTTGTTGGCACGCCGCCTCTCTTCAGTGAAAAATTGCATCTTCAAGAAAAATGGAAATATGAAAGATAGCGTTTCATATCAAAAATGCTTACTGTCCATAAATGCTACAATTTATATGTATTATCAGAACTTTTTTGCCTGATTTGAAATGGTCCCCAGTAGAGTGGTTCAAATTTTCGATTCCTGTTTTGTTGTACAGGTATTATTCGACTACAAACCCATACAAGTTCACCTATGACGAATTTGGCCACTTCGGATGATTGTTTTTCACCAGTTTATTGTGCATCTTTCTATAGCGATTTTCAAACACTTGTTGTATCCTGATCTCTGAAGGAATTTCTTTTCAGTCATCCTGGATGGGTTTGAAACAATCTTTCCATTCGATTAGTTTGGATAGTGCAAATCTAATTTCTTTATGCATGTTTGTTTGCATGGTGAATATGCATTTTGCAAGATGACTTTCCCAGTTATTTTGTTTATTGTCCAGTAGACTTATTATAGGACAATTTTTCTTTTAACATCCCAATGTACCTTTCACAGGATTAGTTCTGGGAAGATACGGGACCACGTGTATGAAGTTAATAGATTTTTCCATCAGCTACTTTTTAAATTTAACACCCTGGAAATAGTTTGCTTTGTTATGAAGCGGTGAGACAGGAGCTCTCAGTTTTTCTATGCAGTCACTGAGGAAATCTATAATATCCCTTTGTTCTATTTTTTGTCATGGCTTTCACCTAACCTGAAAATGTATCGACTACCATAATGATGAACTTAGTCCAGTAGGGGTTTTGGATACTGGACAAATCACGTCGATGGCCCATAAGGACATGGGTCCGGTAATGTGACATCTCAGTTTTCGGATCACCACCCGATGGTTTTCTGGTTTACAGCTCTCACATGGGGTACAATGTTTGACAATTAGATAAACATGCTCCCTCAAATGAGGCCAATAATATTGTTTCTGTAAGATGTAGAAAACTTTCTTGGTTCCCGGATGAACTACAGGTCCCAAACTGCCAATATTCAATGATATATGATTGCAGGTCTTTGGATACTACAATCTTTTCACCAAATTTGCCTCTTTGGTACACTATTCCTTCATTTACTGTCCAATTGGGGTGTCCATGTTTTTCATAATTTGTTCTTAAAGTGGACCAAAATTATCTTTACTATGTTCGCTTCTCCAATCAACAGAGCTAATATTGTAACTAAACGAACTGCCAGACAAAGCATCAGGAATATGGTTTTGTTTTCCTTCTTTATGACAAATCACAAAATCAACGCATTGTAACTTCAATGGCCAACGCGTTACCCTACCATGATGGTCTTTAAAATGATTTAGACATCTTAACGCCTGAGCATCAGAATAAATAACAAAATTTGTCCCATCAATGTAGGGCCGAAATGTTTTGACAGCGTACAAAACTGCCAAACATTCCCATTCTATTGTGGAGTATTTTCTTTCTTAGTCTACCAGTGTATGACTGCTGTAAGACTCTGTCACTACTCTTTTGTTGACGTCAGTGTGGAATTCAATACTTTGTTGAAAATCAGGCTGGGACAGAATTGGCAGAGGTGGTTAAATGATTTTTAATTCGTTCAAAGGCATCTTGGCATTCTTCGCTCCATTTCTACTTGACTTCTTTATGAGTCAAGCACCATAAGGAATAATTCACTCCACTTAGCTCAGGGAGTAAAGGCTTGTAGAACTGAATCACCCCTATAAAACGTTTGACACTTTTAGCATCATGATAAGGGATAGGGTACTCTAACATGGGCGATGGTTTTTTGATGGTGACAGCCCCTCTTTATTCACTCTGTACCCTAGAAATTCGATGTCTTTGTGTGAGAATTTGTATTTTCCTAAGTTGATTTTCAGATTGTGGGCGATGAGCCATTGGAAGACGAGTTGGAAGACATGATGATGAGTTTCAATGTCTGGAGTTCCCACTACAATATCATCCATGTAGTGGAAACTGCAGGGCTCAATGGATGGGTCTAACATTTAATCAATTACAGATTAAAATGCTTGTGCACTATTGCGAATTCCCAAAGGAATTACATTAACGCATATATGCCCATACTGGGAATCATAAAGGCAGTTTAACTTTTTGAAGATTCTTCCAAAGGGATTTGCCAATAAGCGGCTTTCAAATCTAAAATTGAAAACATGCGTCCATGAATCAATTTTCTATTTTCTGTGAGTCAATTTTCTATTGTCGTATGTAGGGTATCTGCCTGTTATCTTTTTCATTTTGCATTTAGCTTGAGCCACACATTTCAAGAGCAGTTCTTCTGGCATAGATAGATCGTTCATGCCATCTTTAAGTCAAAATTCTCTATTTGATCTACCATCAGCGTCATTGTCATATGAAACTTGCGCAGAATGTAAATCATTCAACACCCACAGCGTTACCATCTTCGCCATGCAGGACATATTTTCGATCTGGGTGAGCATCGCGTCAATGCCTTGGGTTATTTTACTGTCGGCATTACTGGCAACACAAATGCATTTCTTGGTAGTCTTTACGTTTTCTTTTTTCACCAATTTATCCGCGTATTCGGCGCTTATAAGTGAAGCGTCCGATCCGGTGTCTACTACAACGGATAGTGTGATTCCTTCAATTCGTAGCATAATTTACGTCAGACCCGTGCTAGGAAATGTTAACTTCAGTTCTTCTTTTTTCTATCCATGCACCTATTACTGATGGATATTTCTTCCTCCCGTACTAACTGATCTTTTTGTCTCTTAGAAGTTATAAGGCATGCCATGTGGCGAGCAACTTCGCTCGATGCTTTTACCTGTTTTACAGCGGGGCTCATGGCACAATAGGTTCAGCATTACTCACCACATCCGTGGAACATGGTAAAGGCATGCTTGTAACAGATTTCTCATCAGTAACACAAAAAAACTCAATATTCTCCTAAATGAAATAACAGGAAATAAAAAACTCAACAACTTAAAAGAGATGCTCTAATTGCAAAACTCAAAAGCACGTGTTTTTACATGAATGCAAAACGTTCTTTTATATCGCAGGACCGATGCTCTTATGTAGAAGCATGGCGGCCAATCTTCAATCCTTCATGCAACGCTCAAGGCAGCACCTCCCTCTTGAAAGCTTAATGGAAACTCTTAATATAAAAAAAATACTACGTCAACAACGAAAGTAGATAAGGACCCCTCGGTACGGGTAGAGAAGAGGCACGTGCACCCCTTTTCTAGGTGTTTAAAGGATTGAAAGTAGTCAAAAGGTTGATTTTCCATCGATTTATTAAGTTTTAATAGGTTTGGTTTGATTTTTGCCATCGATTTATTAATTTTTAATAGATTTTTAATGAATTACCTGCCAGGTAACCACAGGTGTTCTTTCAGGTAATCCCCCAAAATAACCAAGTGACCAAAGGGTTGACAGGTGATACTCTACAGATGGAAAAGGATCTGATTCATTACATTCGTTTTTACCTAATTACTACTTTTCTATTGTGTTTAGGTTCACCGGATTTTTTTATTTTATTCATTAACTACTCTTCCTAATTAACATTATTGATTCAACATGCTCAGGTTGGGTTATTCTTGACTTCACACCTTCTTTTTACCTTCCTGATAAATTACTCATGTTCACACCTTTGCTATAATTTTAATTGATATAGGCGAATGAACAAATCATCCTATACCAAAAGCGAGCTAAACCACAGCAGAAATCGGCTTCGGAACTTAACAAAATAAATTATAAACCAAAATTCTTAATATACAATAAATATTACATAACATGTTTGTTATACATCGTAAGTTTTATGTAATTTTTTTGGATTGATTTTTAATAAAATACCTGCATGGTAATCCTCAAATTCTTCCAGGTAATCCTCGGGTGTTACATTACAGGTTTCCAAAGGGTTGACAGGTGTTTTTCATCGATTTATTAATTTTTAGTAGGGTTGGATTGATTTTATTCATCGATTTTTACAGTTTTTAATAAGAATTGACTGATTTTAAATAGGTTTTTAATGAAATACCTACCAGGCAACACCCAAAATTGCTAGGTGTCCAAAGTGTTGATTTTTAATGAATTACCGTCCAGGTAAATCCCAAAATGTTCAAGTGTTCATTGCCCAAATGGTGCTAAACTTATATAAGTTTATTTATTTATTTAAAGAAATTAGATACAACAAAATTAATTATCACATTAATTAATTCTAATCCAAGTTTTTTCATTTTAAATTTTTGTCGTTTCCAAAATTTTCAAATAAATTTTTACCAGTTCCAAAATTATATAATATAATATATTACCATATCCAAATTCATTCAATATTAATTCTAATCCAAATTAAAGTAAATAAAAATTTATTCAAATGTCATTATGTGTTAAAAAAATACGCATTGACACATAGTACAAGTTTTATTTATTTTTTATTTTACCTTACCATTACACTTTCGTTTATTTTAAATTTTATCTCTTATTACAAAATATTACTACTTGTTTCTTGAGCAGTGGTTGTCCAGGTCATACATATGTCATGAATCCTCATTCTTAAAAAAGTAGACAATAAAAAGAATAAATTAGTTCTTACAGGTTTTTATTTTTTCAAATGATTTCGTTTTACTACCTAGTTCTTTCATTTTCGTTACATAATGGATAAAATTCATTCAAAATAATTCACAAAGTCCAAACGCATAAAATATGCATTCAGTTTTTATATGTATGCGACACTAATGAAATTCTGAACTCAAGTTTTCTCTTGCATATTTTAGAATCACTTATAAAATAGGTGTTTCCAACTCATTATTTTTTCTCTCGCGCTAAATGATCTCATTTTTACCTCGTCAGCTCTTTATGAGTTAAATCTCAAGGTTCATGTTGCTACTAAATGTTCGTTATCTAACGTTATTGCACTATTATTTTTCTGTAATTACTAAAAAATATTGATTTATTCATTACAGCGAAACATTAACAGTATTATTTCTTAATACTCACTTTATTAGTTAATTAACAATGCGCTTTGTCTTAAAATATACATTTTGTTTACATTTACTCACTACCAATCTTCATCAGATATATTAATTTCATTTTTTTTGGTAATAACAATTCATAGTACCACTCAATTTATTTCATCTATAGCATCTTTTTCCATTAACAGATATTATTTACACATGCACGCGTTATTTTTATTTTTACAAGGATTTATACACAGCTCTTATAAAAAGGCGCTCAAGACCGATTTAAAAAGTGATAATAATAAGTTCTTCACTGCTCACATAATTAGCGCAGCAACTCCTAATACTACTTTAAAATTATATATAAACTCCAATTAGTTGACCACTCTACTTTAAAATGAATAATAAACTCCGATTAGTTGGCTAGTCCATGCGTTTTAACTAATTTTCGAATCATTTCTAAAATTATTTAAGTACATACTTTTTTCGTTACTTGTTGAAGGCATCTTTTTTGGTCTGTCTCTCTGAACTTGAAGTGGTTTTGTGGTAGCTGCTCTCTGTCTCGCACTCAGTCTGAAACAAACAAACTCTAAACGGCACCCTAACTGATTCCAACTGATTCCCACGCACTAACATTCTTTGACACCTGCAGAGTTCATCCCTCTGGCTACCAGATGTTCCGCAACTGATGGCGTCATTTCCCCTATCCCTCTCTCTTAGACTATACTAACTTATTATTATTCATTTTAAAAACTACGTTACAGACACCTTGGTTACAGAAGTACCCACCATACGGCCTCTAACAATTTGTCCATGCTCAAATTCTGTTAGTTCAGCCATATTGCTCAACAGAATACAGAATAGAAACAAATGAAGCTTTTTATCTACATGCTGAAGGTTTATTGCCAATACTAAATAGGGGTGATAGCAGCATATCACTCAAATTTGCATAAAATTTACATTTTACTTCAGACATCATTATTTTCTGAGGTGTTTCCATATATTTGTCCAACCCTGTATATAAGGATTGTTAAGACAACAGAAAGTATAGTTCTAAAAGATAGAACTTATGCTGGATCACCAAAGAACAATAAAAGTCCTAATGTGATTGGAATTGAACAGTGTGGTTTCAAAATGGATACATTAGCCATAAATTTGTTCTGGCAAGGTCAGGGAAGACATGACAATATTGTATTTTATCCATGGGTTGAGCTTCATGGAGTGTCATAATGTCTAAATGAATAAGGCAAGGGTCAAATAATGATACGGTAGTATGATTTTAATTACGCCTAATGCGTTTCGGCATTATGCCATCGTCAGAAGCTAAGCATTTACAAGTTGTTAAGCTCGACAATTGACAATCGAACACTGTAGTGTATCGGTATTCGTGTGATATTTGAAGTATAGCTTCCACAATCTGACCCTTCATAATAGTATTCCAAAGGAAATACACTGAACTAGAAAAGAAGCCTGATGTACCCACAAAGGTCATATAAAGTATGAGAGAAGCAAATTGCCTCCTCTTGGTGGAGGCAAATTTGATAGACGATTGTCTGAACTAGGAGTATATCACATAGCCTAGTAAGCCACAAAAAACGAAAAAACTTATGAAACCCAGTAATCTGGGAAGATGACATTGACAATGTCATCAGAATTGACATCAAGGATATGTCCTGTGTTACGGTGCCTTTTTCAATGTAGAGAATGTTTTAGAATGCCAGAGACTAGATCATTATCATGATTTACCATAATAGGCAGCACGGTTTTCTTGAGCTCTTGAACATATTTCCCAACATCAGTCATATTGAAATCATTATGAATGGAGTAATTGCGAGCAATTCTCCTATCTAATTGTGCAATAGTCCCTAGGGTAACATTCTGGAAAGTTTGGAGTTCTTTCCATCTTGTCTTGCAAATTAAGACCCAACAGAGCAATTAAGCTAAACTTTGCCTTTTTTGGCCTTGTTGATCGCATAAGTGACATGCATATTCCATGGTAGTTTCGAATCAATAACAACGCCAAAATATCTATAATTATCAACCCATTCCAAGCATTTGCCATATAACTTTAAGGAGTCAAGATTTCTCTTTTTCTTCTTAGTGATAAACATTGCTTTACATTTGTCGACATTCAGTTTTAATCGCCACTTGCTAAACCAGATTTCCCATTCTTTAAGAGCTTTCTGCAAACGTAATACAACAACACTAGGCTGTCGTGCTCATGTCAGTATATCAGCATCATCCGCATAAAAATATAGCTTACAGTAAGGGATTTCAGAGAGGTCACGTATATAGTAATTGAACAGAACTGGACCCAGCACTGATCCTTGTGGGACACTGCCATTTATCTCACAGGTATTAGATAATTCCTCTCCAAATCTGGCCTGAAAAGACCTGTTGTACAGAAACGAGTGAACCAGCCAAATTAAATCATGTGGGAAACCATCAGTTATCATTTTATGAATGAGGCCTTCTTGCCAGACCTGATCAAAGGCTTTATGAACACCTAAGAAGATGACGCCACAATACATCGAAAGATTAAGGGGAGTGTTAACATCCGCTATAAGTCTCCAAACTTGGAGCTGGCAAGAATGTTTCGTCCGAAAACCAAATTGCTCTGCACGGATGAGATTATTGGTTGTGCAGAAATCAAGGAATCTTGTGAGAATTTTCTCTTCAAGACTTTAGAAATAGAAGACAGCAAGCTGATGAGCCTGTAGCTTACAGGCTTTGCAGGACTTTGACCGAGCTTAGGAATACTTAGGACAACAGACTGTTTCCATGTATATGGAAAGTAACAATTATCCCAACAGTTGGTTATAATTTTAGAGATATCACCAGTTACAATTTGCAGTAAGTTTTTAAGGCATTGTTTTTAATGGTGTGTTTATCTGGTGCCTTCTTTTTCTTTAGTTTCTTAAATCAATTTTGAATCTCAGCTACCTGAATATTATGTTTGGCCACATGATGGCTAGTGTTGTAATACTTTGTTATACTGCTTTTTACCATTTTGGATATTTCTAGTCCTTCTGGACGATCATGCTTTGGAGTCAGAAATTGTTCTTTAAGCGAATCAGCAATAAGCTGTGCTTTATCTTGGTCATTCGTTATAAAATTTCCATTGGTGTCGAAAAGTGGTGGTGTGTTCATGGCTTTTTTGTTTTGTGAGGCTCGAATCATGTACCAGATCGAATTGTCATGAGTTGATAAACTCTTCACCTTTTCATTCCATCTATCTTTACGAAGTTTATTTACTTCCTCATGTACTCTTCTCTAGTTATATTTGGTTTTAATCCAAGGCCCTCGTGTTCGGTGCCATTACCTCCTTGCCCTGTTTCTTTGGTCTATTAGATACTTGACTGCTGGAGTAAGATCGACATGATCAGGCCGTTTCAAGTCTGCTGGAGAAGCACAAGCACTGATGGCATTAGTAATACGAGTAGTGACCCTTTCAACATTTATGTCTATCTCCTCCGTACTGTGCACGTCATCAAGCAGATTACTGTCATTTTTGAGAAGATCTCTGAAAAGTTTCCAATCTTGTTTAAGCCCCATTTGTTCTCTGAAGTGAATATTTACATTTTCAAAATTCAGTGCGACCGTTTTATGATCTGAAGATAAATCATCAACAGTAAAAATATCGAATGGCTTATAGAAGCTTTCAGCAACACAATGTCAAGAACTTCACTTGTAGGTAAGTGGTCATAGTAATATGTATCATTTACAGGACCTATCGCAATGATATCAGTTTTGCTCTGTATATATATATATATATATAATATGACACCGTTCTGATTATGACGTTTTGGAGTTCCACTGTGAATGCTTAGCATTCAAGTCCCCCGCCATTACCACTGGAATATTCCCAGAAAATAGCTTATCGAGCTCATCAGCGTCGATTTTATGCTTGGGAGAGTTGTAAAGAGCCAGGAACTTTACCTCGCCAACAGTATTATCTGTGATAATAACAGAAGCAACCTCCATTCCTGTATACATCCGAATGAGGTTTTCCCGATGCTGAATACCTTTTTAACGATAATTACTGCACCTCCAGACGAGACCTTCACATTAGGAGTAACAATTCTATCTTTGCGATAGACACAGTAGCCCGGGTTTCTGAAGTATTGGCCCGGCTTTAGACGTGTCTCACAAACAAAGGCCATGTCTATATCCCATTTACGCCTCCGGGGAATTCCCCTGGTGTTCCATATGATGCAACGAAGCTTACCTCTGTTAGTAATAGAATAGGGTCGATCAGCCTTAATCTCAGTGTTTGCTCGTAAGAATTCCACTCATTTGTGGGTATTTTTTGCTTAATTCATTATACAAATGGCATATACTGCCTAGTTGTTTGGACATGTCTTGTATGCCATTCATGTTAAATCTTTTATCCGTTTTCGAGACTACTGAAGCATAGGATGTCTCCAGAATAACTTTGGTTAGGACTCGTCTGACTTGCGGATATTTTGGGCGTTTTGTATAACTGGATGTGTGCTGCCCATCGCATCTTACAGAGTTTGGAGGATCTTGTCCTTTGACATTTGGGCAGTATCGTGACTGGTGGTCTTTAGCACATTTGTAACAGCGAGGGGCTTCAGTACACCCTAGAGATATATGACCAAAACCTAAGCAGTTAAAACATTGTAATGGTTTCTTTTTTCCACGGAACATTTCGATGGATACAGCTAAGGGTCCTCTGCGAGTAACATTTCTTAGAGTCTTGTTGTACTCTGTGTTCACTAACAGAACCAGAATCATGGGCATATCAATAGAGCCTTTATATTTTTTAAGTCTAATTACTTTCTCAGGAAAATAATTGACCTTTTTTAGGTCTTCCTTAAAATCGTCAAGGTCATAGGTCACGTCTACATTTCGTATAACGTATTTGATGACTTTTCCCGATTCAAGTTGATGATGCTGAATCTTCAGCACGTTATCAGCCTTTATGCCATTTATGCCAGACACCAGTTTACTATGCGTTTCGTCATCAAGACACCTTACTTTGATCGTCTCTGCTCTGCCCGTGTGTACAGTAATTTGGTTAATCGCCATATGCTTTTGAATCTCGTCCAGGATTTGTTTAATCGGCTGATGGTGAGTACGTATTATGATTGGCGGAATATAGGAGCTGCTCTTGTTATTAGGCTTTTCAACATTTTTTCGCTGTTCGGACTTGCTTTCTCGAAAAGCATATTGTATCATTAATATCAACAACATCCTTGATGTTGTCGATTTTCAACCCTTTTTTAGCCTTTTTGGAGTTTACAGTTATCCATTTATCCGTATCATTGTCTAGCCGTTTGCGTTTCGCACTAATCGGATATTTGCCATTGTTATTATTACTCCCTAAGCCGGAGGAGTAGGTCCCATAGGCTGAGGATTCACACTCTCTAGTTCACAAGAGCCTCTTAGATAGTTAGAAGTTTCATCTGTAGGCTGATTACCTTTCATTGACAGAGCAGAGAATTGATCTTTGATGAACTGCTCTATCTTATTAAAGTTCTTGTTGGCCTCATTACGTGCTGCAGAAATTTCAGCATTCATATTAGCAATTTTATCATGGATTTCAGTTATGTTCGTTTTTAGTGACTCGACTTTCCCTTGTAAATTATCATACTCAGTGCACATTTCTTGGCGCAAAACTTCTAGCTTATCCTTAATTATATAGCATCAAAAGCTTCAAATCTGTAATCTTTGCCGGCATCTTTACATATATCGCCATACATATATTTACCATCACTTAACGATTTCCCTGAG
>JAHWFO010007655.1:101765-125824 GCA_023313115.1 Rhysida immarginata | reverse complement strand
TGATGGTTCAGTCTGTCTTAGGCGTAATAAAATCTTACTACCGTATCATTATTTGACCCTTGCCTTGTTTATCGTATTTTAAGTTACCTTATGTACACTGTGCACCAGATTGCTAGATGCAAGTAGCCAAAGACATTATCTAAGATCAGTATAGAGAAGATATAACTGGGGGACCATGATATATGGAAGAAATAGTGGCTTTTGCAAATCGCAGGCCCATGACCCATGGGAGATAGGAAGGCTTTGGCGAGTGACCTCAAGTGGCCGGGAGTGAGAAGGCACCACCAGTCTGCTGGGAATTGTTAGGATCATCGCAGCCAGTACCATAACCTGGAGTGCACATTGCAACCCAAGCAGGAGGGTCGCATTATAGGATTGGCTTTTTGCATTGTGGATTGGGTCGAATACCACATATCAGAGGACACTCGTGACTGAAGGAAATTCCCATTACGTGGTTTTAGACGAAGTCAATCTGGTAAAAACTATGGACATGGGGAGTAGCCATTTCACGTACTCAGCCCCCCTCGTATATTGAATTA
Source organism: Rhysida immarginata (assembly GCA_023313115.1). Lineage (NCBI taxonomy): Eukaryota > Metazoa > Arthropoda > Chilopoda > Scolopendromorpha > Scolopendridae > Rhysida > Rhysida immarginata. The sequence goes on along the minus strand of JAHWFO010007655.1, from coordinate 125,285 downwards.
ATTGACTTATCATAGTGTAAGTTGAACAGTAACTATATTGTGTCAGAAGATAGAAACGGGCTCTAAGATTATTACTCCTAGAGAGGAGTAACTAGACATTCCATGTCTTAGTTTAACTCTTAGCTGCAAAAAGGATATTTTGGTAGCCTCTAAGAGTGTATTATTGTCCCAACTTGACTGTTATTCTTTTGCCTGAAGTATTTACCATGTCATATCACTGAATTATGACCACCCGGTTAGTAATGGGAGTATCCACCTTTCGCCGATATAACTGTTGCTAGGTGTCATGGCAAGAAGTGTGCGGTATGTGTCTGATTGTATGACAGTACATTCCGCTTGAAGCGCTGTCCACAGAGCTTCGAAAGTCATAGGTGGAGAGTCCAGCTGCCGTTCATGGCGATCAAGGTGTTCCCAGAGATGTTCGATTGGATTGATGTTTGGCGAATTAGCCAAGGGAGCGCTCGAAAGTCTGTAGAGTATTCCTCGAACCAATGCAGAAGGAGACGTGCCTTGTGGCAGGGAGCATTGTCCTGCTGGAACACACTGTCATGTACGGGTGCACCTGGTCCGCTACGATTGACGGATAGCACAGGCATTCAAATTGCCCCCTAGACGAATCAGTGGACCTAACTGCTCCCAACAGAAGATTCCCCACACTTGCACACTACCCCACAAGCCTGTTTCTTGTCCACAATAGCCTCCTGCAGTCTCTTTTCATGGCGTTCACGACACACTCACCATCACCCGTCAATCTTATGGAGCAAAATCCTTGACTAATCGGAGAAGGCAACGTTAGCCCAGTCGTCTTTGGTCTTATGGCGGTGCTCACGTGCAAAGTCTAGGCGTCATTGACGATGACCCGTGGTCAACATGGGTGCAGTAACCATGCGTCAACTGTTCACACAATTTTACACAAGGACTTGGACCAATTTTTCCACTACTTACAAGCCTGTATTAATAAATCGGTGCTTCGCCGGAATTATATATGAAATTCGATAGACTTTTAATTAAACTGTTCGGTTGCGGAACAGTGTTTGAGTATGCGACAAAATTTTTCATTGGAGTCAGGATGTCAGTACTAATTAAGAGTTTTATTAAAATGACGAAATCTAAATGGTAGAGTCAATTTAAAGAAAAAATTACTGGAGCAACAGTTCAATGGAAACAAAAGTATAAATAGTTACAATCAAATTTATTTAAAACTAGCTGAGTGTATAGAACACTGGACGGAAAAGGATAAAGTAAATGTTTATATTAACGCATTCTCGGACAAGATAAATCAAGAAGTACTCGATAAAAATCCTCAAACATTAGCTCAAGCAATGAAAGTGGTAAAAGAGAAATTGGGACATGTTAAGAACAAAGAAAACGAAAATGGGGAAGGAAAAGAAAAACAAGGCAAAAAGGAGCTAAGCATAAATGTTATTATTACTCAAAATCCCTCTAGTATTAAAGGAGAGAAATGGCTAGAAAAAGTAAAAGCAGCTACTGTAAATGATCCTTTTATAACAGTAAGAGTAAGAGTTTCCAAATGGAGAAAGGACTTTGCTATAAAATAGGAAAGAAACACAAGCAATTGGTCCTCCCGAAAGACACGAAAATACGCAATGAAGTCCTTAACCAAATGCATGACATTCCAGTAAGTGGACATCTAGGGGTGCGGAAAACTTTTTCTTACAAACTGTTTCAGCCTAAAAATGGCTAAAGATATTTTTGACTACGTTAAAACATGTAAAGTTTGCGAAAGTAATAAAGCGCTCAGATTAAAGCCATATGGTGGTTTACAAGCCCTTCCGGTACCGAAAAATTGGTGGGATCAAATTACCATAGGTTATGTGATGCCCGTTCCATTAACGGAAAATGATGCGATATTCACAGTAACCAATAGGTTAACAAAAAGAGGTCGGATATTCGCCTGCAAATCGTCTATCACCACAGAAGAAACCGCAGAATTACTAGTGGAGAATACTTTAAAAATTCATGGGTTTCCCTCAGTAATTACATCAGACAGGTACAGATATTATGCAGATGTCTTTGACTAAATTGTGGGTTTATTCATGTGCTCAACATAGTATAATAATGAAAAATCAATAAACATAAATAAAAAGGAACTAAAAAGAGAACATGAACGAGATCTTTCGTCCTGCCCTCAGGACATCTTCAGGTCATCTGGCTTGGTTTAAAGTTTGAGGGCCCTCCCCTTCTTCTTGGACATTTCGCGGTGTTGGGTGTCAGGCAAGATTTGTGGCTTTTTTGCAGAGGAGGACTGACCTGGGGGGTGAGATGGGCAGGGTGGGATGGAGTTTGGTGGTAAAAATGTAAACAAGACGAAAATAATCGAACTTAAAATCGGTATAAATATTGAAATGAAAATAGATCTAGTTATAGAATTACTACCAAATCTACTTTCATATCAATATCTACTCTCTTATCAAATCCACCCAAATTTTGGTAGTAAAGCCAGATGACCTGAAGATGTCTTGAGGCCAGAATGAAAGATCTTGTCAATCTTCTCTTTTTAGTTCCTTTTTATTTATGCTTATTGATTTTTCATTATTATACTATGTTGAGAAGATATATAAACCCACAATTAAGACAGGTACATGAGATTCATAGTGGATATTTGGCAACAAATTTTCAAATTATTGAAGATTAACATCAAACTGTCCAGTGCCTATCACCCTTAAACAGATGACAGTCCAAAAGGACCGACCAGCAGAAGCTATGTAAATGAGGAAAGGAACGATTGGGACAAATTCCTAACGGCAGCAGAAATTGCCATAAATTCAACAATGTTGGAGACATTGTGCTGCTCCCCATTTATGATGGACCTGGGAAAGGAGATAGAAATACCTAGAGTCCCCAGGGGTCTGAAAACAGAATTTCAATTGGGAAAAAATTATAGGGTGCACCTAAAGGCATTGTTAATATTAGCGAAGCGAAATATAAAGAAGGGTAATATCAGCTACAAAAAATTCTACGATAGAAGATATACAAAATGGAGCATAAAGGAAGGAGACAAAGTGATGGTACAGGCCCCGATAATCAATAAACAAAAGGGTTAAGTAGGATGAAAATTATTTCTGAAATACGTGGGGCCTTTTATAGTGGACAAAATTATCAACAAAATCACTGCTAGAAGAAGAATGCCAGCTAAATGGAAAGTTAGGACGAAAATTTTACACTTATCCTTCCTAAGAAAATTTTTTCCCAGGAAGAAGCAAAAAAAGCCCCCGGACTAATAGTGGAACCACATTACGTTAAAGTGTATAGGGTAGAACAGCTAGTGGATTTAGAGGGAAGAAACCGCATAGGAATTTCTTGGTAAAATGGAAAAGGTAGACAACCCACACCTGGCAACCCGAGAAAAACTTGCATTGGTGCCTCGAGTTAATAAAGCAGTTCTTCCAAAGGCAGAGGAGGCCAAAGCATCAAGCAATAACCCAAAAAAGAGTGAAATGCAAGTGAAAAAGGCAAGTATCGTTAGCCATTGTAGATATGCGATATGGAAGACGAGGTTTGATCGAGAGATGATCGAAACAAGCACAAGAAAATAAAAAAGATAGAAGTTAGAGAACGAAGCGATCAGAAGCGCTTTACAGAAATAGGTGAAGACGGGGGAGTTCAAGATGAAGTGAATAGAGTAAAGAGGGGAGAAAGGAAGATTGAGAGAAAAAACAGGGGAGAGAGAATTTGGATTCCAATGAGGCCAGTTGAAGAAACCTCGAATGGAGGAAATAAGCAAGAGAGAATAAGTGAGAAAAGAAGAAATAGCTGCACGAGACGTAGTCAAAGAATGGAAAAGTTATTAAAGTGATATGAGCGAATGTGTATGGCAAAGAAAGACCGGGAGAATGTAAGAAGCCAGGCGTTTAGAGGGAAGAGACGGAAGGATTACGGCGTGAAAGTGATAGAAGGAAAGAATGGTGCTGATATTACGGACTTTAGAAATTGGTGTGAGAAGAGAAAACTAGGAAATGCGAACACAGAAATAGAGCTGAGCCAAGCTAAGCAAGTGGGAGATATTTCATTGTGCGACACGTCGAGGACAACGAAGGAGCACACGCCCGAGGAAGCAGCGAATGAGGATTACAGTGAGCGAGCGCCTTAGGGCGAACTGGCGCCAGCTTCCGCAATTTGCCTTGCTTGCGAGGAGACTCGAGCCCGTCAGCCTTTATGTAAGTGTTAATCTTGTTCAGATGTTTATGGATTGTGGAAATTAATATTTAGGATATTAACCACTTAGGGAATTAAGTATATTGGAATTATTATGGTGCTACGGATAATATAATTGACTGGCATATATTTCATTGTAGGTTGGCGATAGCTGCCCACATTTCCCGAGCATCTCTCTGGAACACTGGAGACATCAAGGATTACAAACTGTCATTCGTTTTGTGCCCCAAATGACGACATCATCGTAGGACGCCCGTGCGATTCTCTAATTGGACTGAATTAAAGTAAGTGTTGTACTTTCATCTAGGCACTCCACTATTGTAATTATTATGTCACTACACCTCCTCTATTGCTGATATTGCTCCTTTTGTGTATTCGAATTAGGACGGAGCCCCCACCCTCCTAATGGTGGGCTAACGACATGGTTCTGAAGGAGATGACAACGAGGCATGCGCTATTGACGTCATTGATTAAGACATGGCGAATCTGAAGATAAATATTTCACTTATGTTCATTGTAACTTTACTAATTGTTATTTTGTCGGCGACATTAAGTACCCACACAGCCTTGTTTTATTTCTGTGTATACCACTCGTGATATTCGGAAATATTTAATGAATGTTATCAATTTAAAACGTCCTCCCCTTTACTCTGCTGTCACTTACACTTATAGTCTGCACCTGTTTTGTTTTCTGAATTAGTTATTAATTATGATTTAAAAAATGAGATATAAATAAAAACATTAGTTGAAAATAATTAAACCATTACTAACATCAGTTCACAGGACCAAAGGCAAGAATATTTCCCTATCGCATTTATTTATTTAAATAGTTATACCATAGACGGGTGAGCTGGCGACACTCTTGTATTTGCGGCGGGAAAGAGCTGGAGACAAGCGACAAAGAGCGACAACTGACGTCAGCAGTGTGACCTTGACGAACCCCCCACTGCAGGCGGCAACGAGCGACGAGCTGTCGCTGGCAACCAGGTCGCTCCTAATTTTTATTTGCGGCGGGCCTAAAACCTTCCCAGGCTTCATCGGAATTACCATGAAAAATTTCACCAAGATTGGTCTAGCCATTTTGAAATGCATAACGAACAGATTGGCCCATGTGTGTTTCTTTCATATATAAATCTTTAATTTAATTCCAGTCTTGATGAAATTTGCAAATTTGATCTTTAAAGCAAGAAGAAGGTCACTGTCTACATGAGATTTTGAAAAAATAATATTTATCGATAATAATTCATGGATTTAAATTCAAATTATGGACCAAAAATATACATCTCCTGAAGAACAATGCAAGGTAAAGTTTGTGCAATAATAGGCTGCTGCGTTTGTTTCAACAGTAGTGATAGCAACACAGAATTCTAAGAATGATATGGCATTAAATACAAAAATTGGAGACAATATTCCAGATTTAGGGAATCCAATCTTTATATATAAAAATTCAGGTTCAGGGTGTGTCTGTAAATGTTCTAAGAACTTTTGGACCACTTTCCAATTGAGTTCATATTCGCACCATATGTTCGTTAGGTTCAGGGTAAGGTTTACGTGTCTCCAAAAGTGGGGGTAAATATATCTTGGTTTATGCTTGTTTGTTTCCTCAAGAGATGGTGCAAGGGATACGACATGAAAATTTCATCAAACAAACAGGACGAGCAACGCCGGGCATATCACCTAGTAAGAAATAAAGAAATTAAACTGGAGCAAACACCAAACATCAGGAAAAGACTACTTGGTTGTTTTTAAGACACTTAGTGGCAGCATGGCTGTTCAGGTGTCTGCGACAGCCAAATTTCTTAATTGAAGAGGTTATGACACTCGTAACTGTTCCAATGCTATCGGCGCGAACCAGAAGATGTACTGGAAGTAGATGGCGAACAAGCAATCTATGCTTCATTTATTAAATTTTTATTAACCATTTTGAATCATTTATTTAAGATAAAAAGCTTAAAATGTATAACTAGCTGTGCCTTAAAATAAACATCGATAACTGATTCTTTATATGTTGAATTCTATTGTATATCTGATTATTTAAAGCATACTTCGATGTTTTGCCATCTGGTGGACAAAATAATAGCGGGATCGCGTTTAAACGAGAGTGTCATAAGTTATGACTCATAACCTCTTCAATTAAGAAACCATGTCCCAATTAGTAGAGGTGTCGACCATGACAGTCCTGGTTCGAATCCAAGTCGCAGAATTTTTCCATCCATTTTTCTAATTAATATCATTTACCTGATGCTTGCAGTTTGCTACAGTTTAATTTCTTTATTTTCTATAGTTTATCAATTGTTGGAATTGCAGTGTACACAGACACAAACGATCATGTACATCCATCGCCATCCAAGAAGAGAAGTTTGGAATTGTTGAATTTTTAGATAAACAAATGAATTTTTAAAGGTCAGATCACACAAATTTACATTACCAATGCTGATGTTCAGTACTGAAGCCCCTTCTCAGACTTATATCCGCCTGTTGTCTCTTATGAGCTCATTTGTTCGTGCGATGATGTCATCATTGACAGAGTTGCTGACCTTGCCTTATGAGGTTTATTGCTGGTGGATTCTCGCCCTCCTTCAAACTTTTCGCAACAAGCAAAGATGGATGATCGAGACAAAGAGTGAAATGTCTTTGAAGTCTCTGATGAATTTCAGATGCTTTTACACTTCTGAAACTTTCTGAGTTTGTGGAGAAACTTGATGATTATGTTACACTTTGGTTGACATAACGCTATCCTCCATTCTGTTTAAACAAACAATCGATTGTCGTGTCAACTGGATGAGTGATGCTGCATTTGCATGACAGGCGGTAGTTGCCATCTCAATAATGGTAGTTCAGATTTTTACAACAATGAAATTTACAAAAAATTTGAAGATCAAATTTGAATGACCCTCGTATATGAAATAGACTTAGTTTATGCTTGTTTGCTTGCATGTGTGAACAATCAGCCCGTCGTTTTTGCGTCAACATACGGCTGGTCGTGTTTCTATGTTGCATCAACAATGGTTGATGAAATTAATACGCCTTTGCCGACGAAAAAGACGGCCCTAGCACTGAAAAGTCAGGTGTCCATCTTAGTCCAAACAACAATGAAGCTTTACTGTTTCAAACAAACGAAAAATAGTAATTGCTAAATTCCAAGATAGAAACAATTAAGGTAACATTGTTGCTTCGACAAAGAAGATAAGGTGACTTTTCTGTGCCGAAGCTTGTTGTCTTCGTTAGCTACGATGCTCGCCTTAATGATTCACGTTTTAGAGGGATAGTTATAAATAGTAATAAATGAATAAATAAATAAATTAGTAATATTATTATTTCATTTTTCAAAACTTTGGCGAGATGTAAGAAATGATTCTACATAAAACAAATGCGAGGATACAAATTTTGGAACGTGCAGCTGATCAACTTTTGCGGAAAAGGTGAATGTACTTTCCCTAATGAGCCGATAACTGGAGAAAATTTATTTCTCATGATTTTTGTAATGTGGTAATTAGTTTAAAGGCAGTTATATTATAAAAGTACACTGCGCAAAACATTTAAAGGAACACTTCTATTAAGCAGCGTGCAGCAGCAACTACGAATAATATGGACAAAATCGCTGTATGTGATCATTAAAAGACGGTAGAATGCATTATTGAAACAACTGGTGAAGAAACATAAAGAAAAAAACAGGAAACTGCAGGACTCCTGCCTAAAACAAAGTGAAATGTCCTTTGGACGTTGTGAGGAGAATGCCCTGTTTCTTCCAGGGATCAGTTTTTGCACCACTCAGTAATGTGTATGCCTACCATGGGCTACAGTGACCTCCATGCACCTTCGAGGCATGCTCCGTATCAGTCGACGGATGTGATCTTGGGGAAGCCGGTCCCATTCCTCAGTAAGTGCCTGGATGAGCTGTTGCAGTGTTTCTGGAGCTGAAGGGCGGTGTCGAATTCGCCTGTCAAGCATGTGCCAAAGATGTTCAAGGGGATTTAGGTCTGGACTCATTGCAGGCCACCTCATGGTCTGAATGCCATGCATCCGTAGGAAGTCTTGAGTGACAGCTGCCGTGTGTGGACGAGCATCAGAAGGAATCCAGGCCCCATGCCATGTGCAGCAACAATCACATGTTCTTCCATAATGTCACGAATGGAAACGTCAGGGATCATTCGCCCTCGGACGACCACAAGATCCGTTCGATGGTCTATTGAGATGCCAGCCCAAACCATAATGGAACAACATCCCATTCGGCCAGTCTCACAAACTGTTGCGTCGGTGTTTCGCTCACCACGTCGTCTCCAGACAGGTAGACGGCCATCACAGCGGGTCAGGCGGAATCTTGACTCATCTGTGAAGAGAACAGAACGCCAGTGGCGAAGCTGCCAGGTGACATGTTGATGTGCAAACTCTAGTCGCGCCTGTATGTGCTGGCGGGTTAGCCTAGGCACTCGATTTGGTCGTCTGGCTCTCAAGCCAACTTCACGTAATCTGTTCCGGATTGTTTGATCTGAAGCAGCTACCCTAGTTGACATCTGCAGGTCATTTCTCAGGTCTCTGGCCGTTGAGGTTCTTCGGCGTAGGGCACAAGTCCGCACATAACGATCTTTATTGGCGGTTGTTGAGCATCGGCGACCTTGCCCGGCTCTTCGTGTGTACTGGCCAGTCACCTGGAATCGTGTCCACAATCGGAAAATGACGGAAGAGGAAACATTGAGGGCATTTGCCACAGTCCGAAATGATTGACCCGTTTGGAGCAATGTTACGGCTCTCGCAGCTTCTACTGCTTCAAGATGCCTTCGTGGCATGTCAGAGCACTAACAACAACGTTCCAGGAATGCCTGCACCTTCTAATGTTCGACCATTATCTCCAAGCAAAGAGTGTACTGGAATGTAACCACTTTGTTTTCCGGGGGGTTATACTGCTATGCAAACTTCTCAGAACATCTGGCAGCAAAATGTGTTGACTTCAACCATTTCCTATGAGGGAGATAGTAGGTTTCATGTTGCAGAAGATGAAATTGCTAAAAAGTATTATTTACGCCCTCTGTCGGGGATTCTACAAGTGTTCCTTTAATTGTTTTGAGCAGTATATAAAGATCTCAACTGATTGAGTGAGAGGGCAATCCTTGTTACTAAAACTGGTACTGTCAGTATGATCAACAGAGTTCAGGATACCCCCAGTCTGTGATTGAACACAACTCTATTGAAACAATTATATCAGGTCGTTGCATATCAAATGTCGGATTTCGAAGTGAGTTCCGCGCTTCGCACGGTTTCGACGTTTAGTAGCAAGTACCCATAACAAAGTGGTACATTCCCAGAGATATACCTATCAGTGACCAGCTGGCTGAAATTTGCATGTCTGCGATGATATTTAATAGCGTTTGAACCCAAGCAAAGATAGTCATGACTACATATGAATTACGTGTGATAATGCATTTCGAGTTCAGCTTGAATCACAATACATCCAACGCCTCTCAAAACATCAGTAAGGTATTCGGTGTACGCACCATAAACGAACATGCTGTCCAAAGTTGGTTCTGAAAATTCCGGGGTGGGGGGGTGACGGACCTGGCAACGGAGCCACGTGTTGAATGACGCAAATCTGAAAATATCTGTGGATAAGGACCTGTCAAAAACTGTTCAGAACCTTGCAGGGGATCATCATGTATCAGCGTCGACTGTTAGTATACACCTTAGGACTATCGGCAAGGTGAAAAATCAACACAAATGGGTCCCACATGAACTCATGGAAAACCAAAAAGAGCGTCGGTTGGAACATCCGTGGGGTAGTGCATTACAGTATCCTGCTGGAAGGGGAGACGATCACCGCTGCGACCTACTGTCGTGAAATGCATCGTATGGTCACAAAACTGTCAGCAACAACCTGCACTTGTGCATCGCAAATGCGTCCTTCTGCTGCAAGACAACGCGCATCCGCACGTTGCACGAACGACCGTGCAGGCGCTACAAGCTCTGGGCCACGAGGTGCTTCTACACTCCCCGTAATCTCCGGACTAATTGCCATCTTTTCCAGAACCTGGACAATTTTCTCTGGAGGAAAACATTTCTAACCCAAACAGACGTTCAAAACGCATTCCGGGAGTTTATTAAGTCCCGTGACCATGGATTCTATGGGAGAGGGCTCGAGAGACTGCCAAATCGTTGACAACAATGTTTGGATTGCAAAGGGGGTAATTTCGAATAGCACGTGTGAAGGTGTCCTTTGTAGAGTGCCATTAAAGATGACCTCTGCAATCCGACATTTGATATGCAACGACCTGAAACATTGATGAGAGATAATGAGGAGGCTGTAAACAGAAATTCTCAACTCCCATGCCATATTTGGTTTTTTAAATATAGACACAAATAATCCAACACTTAGAGCCTTTGATATTCGAAAACGTTAGAGATGCGATGTCGAATTTTCCTAGGCAAGGCCAGTTGGACACAAAATTTTAAGTGCAAGCATTTTAAAGACTTCTGTTCGTTTTTCCATAGTGAATATTCACTGTATTAATTCTAAGCATTTTTCATGTGCTTATATCTTATATGCAAATTCAGATATTCGAAAATTTCATGAAACAAACAACCCGAGCAACGCTGGGCATGTAAGTTAATATATATGTATAAAAATCATTTTTGCTGTAAATTGTGTCAAGACTGCCTTGCAGTCGAATTGAATTTGCAACCAGACCCAAGAAACCGTTTGTGGAAAAATGGCTCTCTGTTCCCTTCTATTCTTTGAAGTCAAGCATCCACAGACAAAAATATTTTTTATTTGTTATCATTTTTATTTTTCTCTCATAAACAGATACAATCCTGAATTAAATTAAATATAAAAATATACATTTCAAATAAAACTAAAGTACCACATTTTACATTTAACTTCTTTCAAAAAACAGGCATAAAATTCATTTATGCATCTTCATCGATGGCATGATAGAAATCATACAAATTATTTTCCAATACTTCTTCAAATGAGTCGTCATAACAAGGGTTCATATGGTCCATACTGGCCATGTATCTTGGCAACGTCATTGAACTTACACCATGTCCTGAAAACATTGCAGATGAACCAGGTGGTTTCTCAAAAATATATCTTCTATACCAGCTGAAAGGGAAATAATATTAATTAGATGTATATTAATGTAATGTTAGCATACTACTGAGGGTCGCTTAAAAAAACGAGCCCTACTAAACTGTTGAATAGCGTTTTGCAGCATTTTCCATTTTATATCATTGTACGTGTTATCTGTTAAAATTACAGTAAAAGTTATAAGAAGTTTAGTTATCTGTATCATGTAGATGGGAGACATTTCTCCATGTTGAAGATTCCTTATATTATGAACTAGAAATTCACTAACTGGATTACCGAATACATATGTACGCAGCTGTCGCCACCAAGTAGCTGCCGCATTACGTTATCCCTGAAATTAGTCCAAGAAAGCTGCTAAGCACATATCATTAAACTAATGGCGCTTCGCGTCTAAATGAAACTCGCTTCAAATATAGAAATTGATAATAGTCACAGAGTTTAAATCTAAATAAGTGAAACATACCCCTGATTTTAAGCTCTACATGTTGACCCGCACCTTGTTGGTTGAAGGTGCTTATGATTGCCATTTTTTCTGATTTCCGTTAACCTAACTTCTGTTTACCTAAGGTATAAAACATAATCCCAAGTATAAAAAATAATCGCAAGTTCCTGGTTCCTTTAGATAATTACTGATTACCCACAAAGCAGGAAAAGAAAGCCCCAAACTAAGACAATTCGAATCTACCGCGATTCCCTAATCACATCCATTGTGCAAAACAGGATGTAATAGTTTTTATATGTCCTCTGGCGTCCGAATTCATGAAGGGACATGCATGCATAATCAATAAGAAACGTTTAATGTCTAGTATAGGGAATTGGACTGACCGACTCTCCATGCAGAAGCGGAGTAGCCCCAATCATGAGTGTATGGTAATGAGAAAAAGAACCAAGAAAAAAGGAAAAAATAGTCTAATTGACTCGTCTGGGTCTGGCGAAGGCTTGATTCCCGACTGCATTGTGCGAACTCCCAACTTCGGTTGCGGATGCATAATTGTCTAAGAGTGTTTTTGGTGGTTAGGCCTGGGACTCTGAGTTCCTGTGTCAGAAAAAGTTACCTCGGCAATCAAACTTTACATTCTGAACAACGCTGAACTCCCAACTCTCTGGCAACAATTTGAGGAAAAACCGTATCTGTTCCAAAAGGAGAACTGTTCAGTTAACACGTAGTTTGACGATAAGGGTATTGAAAAACTGGACTGGCTTTCAAAAAGCCCCGATCTAAATTACGATTATTGAAAATCTCTGAGACGAGGTACAATTCAGATATGCAGCCTAACCAAATCGTCCGTCTTTAATGACCTAACTCAATGTAGTTCTCATGGTCGCATGGAATACAATTCCTGCAGTCATCAATCAAAACCTGTGAAAAGTTTTCCCAGGCATATGCAGGCTGTGACACGTCCAAAAAGTGGACCATCATCGTATTATACGTATTTGAATCACCAGCGAGAGTTGGAGTGGGCGGAACCTAGGAAGTTCCAATTTGGGCAATCAAGAGAGGTGTAATCATGCGATTGATCATTTCAGGCTTATGTTTTAATTGTGAAGCGTTTTATAACGTAATTTATTTTTTTATTCGCAGTCAAAATATGTTATGTTGCACATTAAATTAAAAAAAATAAAATTCAGAAAACAATTTTAAAAAAAATTATCCCGTCATTTTAATATGAAATAGGAATACTAAAAATGAAGTCAGTCTACAGAAAATTGATTACGGTCTATGGTATCGATTTGGAGGAGAAAGTACCATTTCTCCACCAAAGTCATATTCTATTTGGTATTCTCGGTTGTGGATTATTGCCCTGCGCCGTCTCTTCCACTATAGAAGTGATGCCTGCAGAACGGCAAGGCTGATATCCTCCCATTCCTGTTACCAGACTTTCCAAGAACCTTCAATAATTGTTGAGCGGCGTGCAGCAAGGGCTTGTTTCAATAATCCAAATCTACAGAAATCCATAGGGGATGCATCTGTTGGCTTCACAAGGATATCATGAAAGGGTATAACGTGAATTTCAGTTCCATCTTCCAAATCCAAGATAACTTAAACGTCGAGTTAGACGTATGGCTGGAGGCTTTGGCCCATATTCAGAATGGGCGCTCCTGCTGTTGCTCTTACTCAAGACCATTGTTGAATATAAATTTCATATTGTTGAATTCTTAATTAACAATGGTTTGAGTAAGAGAAAGAGCATGAGCTCTCATTCTGAACACAGGCGTTTGTCTTGATGAAGCCAAATTTCGCTTTTGTCCTCTCCATATAATGCGGGGATTTCCTCTTGGTGCCCTCACATGTGTTTTCTGTTTTATTTCTTTTTGGTATTGTTGTAGTAATAGCTGTTATATTTCTTTGCTCAATTTTGTAATTGTTGGAAGATGATATTGTTAAAATATTTAGTTTGATACACGATCAATAGATATTCATGGTCATCGAGCTCCATTGTTAAAATGAAGCTAAAGTTTCTAGCTCCCGGTAGGGCTGGAACTCTGTTGAAAAGTGGCACTGCATGTACAGCCGGCCAACTGCGCCTGCAGCGCCACCCTATCGGCATATAGAAACTTTACTTTCATATTCAGTTTCAATGCAAATCTCTACCGCAGGTTGCAGTCGGCCTTAGTGCGATCTATGCGGCACCTGGCGCGATCTGTTTTCCTTAGCTTCTCGAAACAATGGAAAATGGCCGAAGCTCGATGACCATGAATATCTATAGACCGTGATTTGATATAATGATAAGAGAAAAGCTGCCGTAATTCCCTTCCACTGCCGTTCCCAAAAATCAGTCGCAAATAGCAGGATTTCGCACTGCCTAGCGACAAAATTTAACATTGTTTCAATCGTATCATAGCCTGTAATGATAGGGAAAGCCTGCCTATTCACACCTCAATGAAAAATAACAAGGTAAATCAATTTTCTATATGAAAAATGAAATAACCTCTATTTAGTTTTAATAAATTTCATAACTTGACAGCATAAGCGGCTCTAACAATGTTGCATTTTATCGCTAGGCAGTGCTAAATCCTGCTCTTTGCGACTGATTTTTGAGACACTATTTAAACAATGGAGTAAGGCAAATGGATAGGCTTTCTCTTATCATTGTAGGCTATGATTTGATGTACAGTGAATGTTTCTTTAAGAAAACAAGTGGAGAAAAAATTTAATTGTTCAAAAAAGCGGACAATTCTTTTAGCAAGACGGGATCCGGACGTGAGGAGAGAAGTGGCGTGATATTTGTGCATAAAAAAAGAAAATGGAGTTGTGGACGAGCACTGGAGATTGTTGTCTTTCGCTAAATGTACGATGTTGGGCTAAAAGTAATGCCTCCATGGCTGTAACTCTTATTTTTTAACCGATTTTCAAAATTCTTTTTGTATCTGATACTCACATTTCTCCTCTATGTAATGCACAATTCACTTTTCGACATAGTCTCCATACCTTTCCACGCATTGTACCAACGCGTGATTAGTCGGGTGAACCCGTCGGAGAGGAATTCCGGGGTTGTCGTCGACACGAGGAGTGAATGGCAGCTTTGGATACTCGTCCGCACACGATCGCTATACATCAGAGGGGGTTGCAGCGCCTACAGTTCAAAGATGAAAAACTGCAGTTCAAAAATGAAAGACTTTGCACCTTGCGACTTTCACCACTTCCCAAAGAGGAAAGAGCACCTTAAGGGGCATGAGTTGCGTTCTCACAACGAGGTGAAACCTGCCGTTCGGTCTTGGTGTCGACAACAACCCCGGAATTCCTCACCCGACTAGTCACGCGTTGGTAGAATGCGTGGAAAGGGATAGGGACTATGTCGAAAAGTGAATACATAGAGGAGAAATGTGAGTATAAAAAGAATTTTGAAAATCGGTTAAAAAATAAAAAAGTTACAGCCATGGAGGCATTACTTTTCAGCCCATCCTCGTATTAAGCTACTGATTTTACTCTTTACATCGTGAGTGAATAGCATGATATGTATTCTGTAATATTTATATGAATATTGAGCGGTTCTGCTGTTGGAAAAGAACTAAGCAGGCTGTTTTCTAGACACTCAAGAAAGCTAACTTCGATTGGGTTTCAGTATTTAGAAGAGTCAGGTGAAATGCAGACATATATTGCTTATTGGTTTTTCTTATGGTATTTTGGATTTCCTTTGCATATTTATTGCATATTGACCTGCGGGTACTATTAATTGTGTTATTGAGTCGTTCAAAGGATTAGCTTCTGTTCCGTGAAAAAGAACAACAGGATGAAAGAATGAGAAGTCTCCGCACATCTGGACAATGCATCGCAGTATGGTCTGATTTTCTCTAGATGTTGACACTGTGTGGAACCTGTAATATGAACTTACTATTAACTGTAAATTGACTTTATTTTTCACAAAATCGAATGTGGAGATGTTATGAGCATAGCTTGAGTGCTAGCTGAAAGGCATTGTCTACCGTAGTTACACTAAATATCTTGGGAGACTTTTGCGTCTGTACTGTTGGAAAATTAGCCTTGTTCAATAAACACGGATGTAACTTATGAATACTAATATTTTCTTCTCTTCTTTTTAAGCTTGGGATCATTCCAGGTTGTCCCATATGAGATGGCTGAAAACCATCAATGTCGAAGACGTAAAAAGACGTTTGACTGGAGGCTTTGTCTTGATGCAGCAAAATTTCGCTTTTGTCCTCTCTATACAATAGGGGGATTTTTCGTGGGAAATTGACTGAGAAAATGCTCGTGAAGTAAAGGGAGTAAACCATAGCATTCCTGTCCACTCTTCTGACTGTGAGCTTGGCGTTGTACTATTATCCGGCAATCACCAAGAATCCTTTTGCAAACCTTTCCTTACTTTTCTTGGCCCACTTTTATCAACGTGGACTGTAGAAAATTGCGCGGGGATTGTTGCAATCGTTGAGGTAGACGTAGGCTGCTTCCAATATGAAAACATACTTTCATCGTTCTGCTGCGAAGTAACCTCCGTAAAGCCTCTGGTAATTCCTGTTCCTTTATGCGACGTGTCGTTACAGCAGCTTATGATTCGATTGGCTTCAGATCTTTTCATCTTTCATTCATGGATCGAACGGGTAAAGATATCTAGATATTAAAATATGTTCAGGATTAGATGGAGCATAAATATCATTCCGGGTTAAATCCTGATAATGGTTTGTGCCAATTTCAAATACTATCCTCTGCGATTCTTGTGACGCTTTTTCAGTTGGAAATCTTTGTTTAATATTACATATTACATTGCCTGTGAAATTGCTACAATGTTTGCAATTTTTATTTTGGCTACTTGAGTTTCACACTAGACAAGCTATTTGACCTTTCAAATCGTGTGATGTATGTCGTGTGGGAAATCGTGGGAACTGTTTCTGAGCAGTTGGAAATAACCCTTCCTGGGATTTGCTTTTTCCATTCAGTGTTGCCGATATGCCTTTCTTCGAAAGAGAGAACTTCGTGTTTTACACGCGCCAATTATAGCAACATAGCTATAATTACTTCTGAAAGCTCCGATTTTCAGAGTCATTTTTTCATGATATTTACGGCTTTCAAATGAAACAGCAATGCCGATGTAATAGCATCATTTCACGTGCTTTCAGTAATGCATATGTACGCGTGACCCACAGCAGTCACCCAATAAATCATTACCAAGGATCGTAATCATTCTTCTGTATGTTAATTATTATTTTATTCTTCAGGAAATATTGTTCAGTCATTTTGTTATTTCTATAATGAAATAGACTTAAGCACTGTTTAATATGAATCACAAATATATATGTAATTACTAAAACTACTTCAATCAAATATTACTAACGGTATAATGCCAAAAACTGTGGACAAACGGTAGTAACAAAGAAAATAAGAAGAGAAACCACAATTCCACAAATGAAATTTTTATTCTGGAGCCACGGATGAACATTTCGAAGACCCTGTCCTCTTCATCGGTGCGTGTACATCCGTGGCTCCAGAATAAAAATCTCATTGTAGAATTGTAGTTTCTCTTCTTATTTTGTTTGTTACTATTTCAATAAAAGTTTAAAAACAGAGATTCTGGCCTCTTTCATTTATTTGCTGGCCATTTAAAATCTTTTACGGCGTTGACTCTCGAAGAGGCAAAGGAGATACACATGCTTCTCTTCAGCTCTAACAGGCATTCAATCAACAGATTTCATTGGCGAAACAACAGTTTTCATTGTGAGAATGTGCGCTTTGCTTATTTTTTCAAAATAGCTTTTTTGTATTCTCTTACAAATGTTTGTTTCTATCTGTTTGACAGGAAAAATGAATAAAAATTTTTAGACTCTCCAAGAAGGCAGTGTGGATGCCTAAAGGCAGTCTACTGACAAAAGGACAGTTAGTTCCCAATTGGCACACGCCAATTTTCACGTCAAGCATCACATTTTAGTTTCAGGAAATAGTCAAAGTTACCTTATGCTATTCCAATTCATTGTTAAATTTTCTTAACAATTTCAAAATGTATCAAATTTTTAAAACTGTTATAAGGCATACAATATTACCTATAGCCTCTGCTAGTTATTAACAATTAACCCGAGCGCCTCTGCTAGTTATTAACAATAACTGCCCAAGCTAGGGAGATATCGAGAGAACGTGAATGTCATCCCACTTTCTGCTGCCATGTTCGTTTTCACCTGGATCATTAGCCGCTCCACTTATCTTTTGATTATATAATAGGCTTCTAAATACTTTTGGTTTAACCGAAAAAGGTGTTCAACTGCATTTTCTAATTTTCAGGAGTCACTATTTCAATCGCCGATTTTACCAACTGTTCTTATTCATATACGTCTTGAACGATTCTACGAATAGAGGTCGCTGAAACTTGTGTTAATTTAAATGTTTCTGGCATTAACGCTGAATTGCTTCTATCAGATCCTTAAATTTAAAATTAGAAAATATATTCCACATTATCTGCCTAGCTAAGTTCGTCCCAGAAATCCAAAGATGATCGCCTATAATGTGGACTGACTGCCAGCTGCATAGATAATGTAGATATCTGATTGAAGACTGACCATGATTAACCAAAAGGGAGAATTGCCAGAAACTGTGGACCAACTAAAACTGGAGAAACCACGATTCCATAATGAGACTTTATTTGCACGGATGCGCATTTCGACGGCCAAGCCATCTTCGTCAGCGTGATACAAGATATCCAGAAGCCTGTTCTGAATCGAATTCTGAACTTCAGATGTAGTAACAGACAATCGACGATCGAACTATGATGTGTACATTTGTTCAGATGGGACGGAGGCAGCGCTTTCACAAAGCTTATCGAACCAGAATAAATTCCAAATGAAATACACTGAGATAGTCAAGAAGCCAGACCAACCCAAGCGATCTTCGATATTATACAAAAAAGAAAATAAGATTCACAATTGTCAGAAAGAAAATACAAACGAAATTTAAAAAAATACAACGAGAAAGAAGATTATCACATCTTCCAGTGGTCGGGGAAAGAAAAGTTACTGAATGTCTTCACAGCGAACGTCAAGTATGTGCCTCGGTTTTTGATACTTCATAGGCCACTTCATATCCATTGAACTTTTCAGTATTCCAGTCACTAGGTCATTGTTGTGAATCTTCATCGTCTGCACCGTAATCAAAATGAGGTCCAGTATTAACTTTCTGATATGGGCCATGTTTAAATCTGAGTGGATGGATTGGTTTTTACAGTCCTTCTGCCAAGCTGGGCAATGGTCCTCAGGGTAGCATTCTGGAACAAATGTAGCTCGCTCCATCTGCTTCTACAGACAGTCGCCCATGCAGGCAAGCCATAGAAGGGTATGGTCCGAATAATCGACTTGTACAGAAGTAACTTGTTGTCAACGCTGAGGGTGCTGTAGCGACCCAGGAGAGCTATGAGAGTGTACTTAGCCCTTTTTGCTTTGTTCAGAGCATAGGTCACGTGACGATTCCACGAGAGTCTTGAGTAGATAGTAGCGCCAAGATATTTGTAGTTGTCTTCCCAGTCCAGTTTCTTATTGAATAGAATAAGAGAATCTGGGAGGATGCTTGAACTTTCTGTTGAAATACATAGCCTTGCACTTTCCGACGTTAGGTTCAGCTTCCAGCAGTTAAAACAGTCTTCGAACATCTTCAAGGCCTACTGCAGACGAGTGATAACGTGAACCGGCTTGTGTAACCATGCCATAATGGCAGTATCATCAGCATAGAAATATAGATTACAATTTTCGGGTTTCGGGAAATCATGTACAAAATAATTAAATCGCACGGGCCCGAAGACAGAACCTTGAGGGAGATTGGCCTTCACATCACGGGGCGTGGATAGATTTTCGCCAAATTTAATCATCCATCTGTAATCATCTTGTAGACAAGCCCATGCCAATAAATGTAGTTGGTTTATACACCAAGGGATTATACCAATTAACCAATCAAAGTAAAACCGTTATTTAATGACTAATGAGACAAGGGTTTTGTAAGGTTTTGAGAATAATTAATTAGCCAGTTTTAGAATTTAGAATTTATTTACATTAATTATGCAAATTAAATAATTCATTCGCGTTATGACTCTTTATGGAATCGTATGTTAAATATTTTGAGAAAGATTTAGAAAGAATTAGGAACAGTAAAGATTTAAATAATAAATATTACTATAAATATATTTTCTCTGCTCAAGTTAGGAAGCCCTTACTCTGTGTCAGAATTGCTGTCAACAGCAAGGGGAAAGTTAAGGATTCATTTTACACCTTATTGTGTAGGGTTATTTGGACTTTTGTTCAAGGACCCAAGAGTATTAGCAAAGTTAGAAAGTTGTTAGGATCGAATTCGAGACAGGATATAGGAGGGTAAGAAGCAAACAAAGAAGGAACTTTGAACTGTGAAGAACATGAGTGATGAATTTCGGACAACTTGAAAACAGTTAATGTGGGTGTTGCCAAACAGGAGATTGGCAGGAGATTCACCTATTTTTTGGTGGATGACCAGTGTTTCTAAACGTTTGATTGGTTGTTGAAATTAGATCTGTCTTATTAATAGTTCCAAAGGAAAAATCTTCGGTAGAATTTTTGACCGTCAAGGTAGCCAGGTGTGCGGCGTAACTAATTTAGTTTTTATATTAATTCGGCCTCCATCTGATAATTATTTGATTTCAGATGGGAAGTTCTACATTTTAGTATTATTTCTAATTTAAGTTCTAGTTTATAATAATGTTCACACGAAGTTAAAGTTTTAGTTAGCTCGTTTTCCGAGGTGTTTTTAAAAGTTCCTGCCTAGCTGAGAACCAGCTCAATCAATTCTAATAGTTCATAAATCACCAGTAATAGTTTGAGAGTGCGTAAAAAGCCCTGAATGATACACTGTTTCACCGTGGAAGCAAGAGCCTAGCTGAGTCATCTTCCAGTTACTTCGAAAGTGGAGATCTGACCAATCCCCCCCCCCGGATGTTTCAACATAGCCAGAGAGTGTGACCACCCCTTAGAGCGGACAGATTGAGAAGACTTGGTATAGTCCATTTCCAATTAATGTCTCAGTGGCCATTCTATCAATTCTTTTCTTTATTACAAATTCTGTTTACAAAATATGGGAAAGGAACACTTAACGTAATTACATAGTGGGAAAGACTGATACACGTAAAAAGATACACATTGAACCTTTGATCAAATATTCCTATAGTTTCAATTACAATTGTTGAAGAAGAATTACATAACTCTTATTTCGGATTGATAATTCTTTTATATCAATTTCACTATTCATTTCCATGTTATTATAACTTGTGCAGTTCTTTTACAGAACGTATTACAAATTATACTTTCTTTACATAGAGTCCTAAATTTATCATTTGAAATTCTGTTCAATTATTCTGAATTTACAAAAACTTAATTAATACAAATTAATATAAATTCTATCAAGTCACAAACTGAATTGTTCCTAATTGATTATCTATCTATATATATAAAAATGGTTGTTTGTATGTATGTATATTTGTCTACTATACAAATCTACAGTTTATTCCAATCTTGATGAAATTGTGCACACATGACCATAAAAATAATGAGAAGAGCACTGTCTACATGAGATTTTGAAAACAAAATAATTTTTGTATATAAAATTCATTTTCAGGATGTTAACACATTACCTGGTGTTGCACTACAAACGTAACACATTTACTGGTGTGGCACTGCATAATTAACCAAATTAACCTCTTTTAGGGAGGAGGGTAATGAATTGAAGAGTATTTTCCATGAAGCGCGATATCTCCACCATGACCTACCTAAAACCTTCCCAGGCTCCATCGGAATTACCATGAAAAATTTCAGCAAGATTGGTCTAGCCATTTTGAAATGCATAGCTAACAGATAGGTCCATGTGTGTTTCTTATAGGTCCATTTTAAAAAATTCGTACCAGGAACCTCGACTGTCATGGTCGACGTCTCTATCAATTGGGCTATTACAGACACTTGAACAGCCATGTTGTCACTAAGTGTCTTAAAGACAACCAAGTTGTCAAGAGGGAAAGCCCAATGGGAGGTGGTCACCCAGTTCACAGATTGTGAACTTCTCCTATCGAAACCATCAGAAAGTTTGATGAACACACAATAAGAAATAAAGAAATTAAACTGCACCAAACACCAAACACTACTTGGTTGTCTTTAAGACACTTAGTGATAGCATGGCTGTTCAGGTGTCTGCGATAGCCCAATTCATGGTTTCTTAATTGAAGAGGTTATGACACTCGTAACTGTTCCAATGCTATCGGCGCGAACAAGTTGTACCGGAAGTAGATGGCGAACGAGCAATCTATGCTCCATTTATTCAATTTTTATGAATCATTTTCAATCATTTATTTAAAATAAAAACTTAAATGTATAACTAGCTGTGCCTTAAAATAAACATCGATAACTTATGTTTTATATGTTGAATTCTATTGTATATCTGGTTATTTAAAGCATACTTCGATGTTTTGCCATCTGGTGGACAAAATAATAGCGGGATCGCGTTTAAACGGGAGTGTCATAAGTTATGACTCATAACCTCTTCAATTAAGAAACCATGGCCCAATTAGTAGAGGTGTCGATCTTGACAATCGAGGTTCCTTGTTCGAATACAAGTCGCTGAATTTTTCCATCCATTTTTCTAATTATTATCATTTACCTGATGCTTGCAGTTTCCTCCAGTTTAATTTCTTTATTCCTAACAGTTTATCAATTGTTAGAATTGCAGCGTACACAGACACAAACGATCAATTATATCCATCGCCATCCAAGAAGAGAATTTTTGAAGTGTTGAATTTTTAGATAAACAAATGAATTTTTAAAAGTCAGGTCACATAAATTTACAGCCCAAGCCAGGTCTGAAAAAACGTCAGATCAAACTATTGTATCATTTTCATTCTAATTCCTCCCACTTTTGTAGTCATACACATTATTCCACATATTATTAACTACCGAAAGGTGCTTTATGCTATCAGTGTGGGGAGACGTGGCCTGTCAGTCTGTCTGTCTGTCTGTCCGTCTGTAACTCCTCCGAGGCTATCAAAGATTTACAAAATTTGTTTTCGTCAGTCGATAAATATGGTTCATGGCACGAACTAATCACAAATATTATCTCAATCGATTCATGGGCACGTGCACAAATAGTACCTCCACTTTCACGCTAAACAATTTTTAAAGGGAAGAATATTAAGTAATATTTCAAACAAATCGTAAAGACGAGATAGAAGGGGTTATTCGTTACTATTTTCGTCAGCCGATTAACATGGGACATGGCGCGAAACAATCAAAAAAAATTTTATAAATCCGTTTAATAGCACGTGCACAAAACGTACCTTTACGACCCCACAAAGCAATTTTCAATGGAGAGATAAATTAAGTAATATATCAAACAAATCGTAATGACGAGATTGAAGCAGATATAAATTACTATTTTCGCCAATTAATAAATATGATTCCAGGAATAAACCATTTTGAAAAAGGTTGTAATCGAAACATTGGCACGTGCTCTAACGGTGCTTTTTTGACACCCTCAAAAATTTTCAATGATAAGATATGGCATGTAATATATCAAACAAATTGGAATTATGTATCATGAATGAATATAACGTAAAATTAATGCTAGCCCAAATTGGTGTCAAGGAGCCTGGTTTAGTGGAACCATTCTGGATTAGTGGAACCATTATGGTTCATTGGAACTTTCAGTGCTAAAATATGGCATATAATAAATCAAACGACTTGGAGTGAGGTGCCATGAATGAATATGACGTAAAATTTATGATAGTCCAAATTGGTTTAAAGGAACCAGGTTTAGTGGAACCATT
>JAHWFO010007655.1:82570-101755 GCA_023313115.1 Rhysida immarginata | reverse complement strand
TGGTTCATTGGAACTTTCCATGCTGAAATATAGCATGTATTATATCAAACGACTTGGAATAATATGGCATGAATGAACATAACGTAAAATTAATGGTAGTCGACATTGGTTTCAAGGAACTTGGTTTAGTGGAACCATTATGGTTCATTGGAATTTCAATGCTAAAATATGCATGTTATATATCAAACGACTTGGAATGAGGTGTCATGAATGAATATAACGTAAAATTAATGATAGTCGACATTGGTTCAAATGTACGTGATGTAATGCTATCTTTATGGCTCATTAGAAACTAACAATGTTAACATAGGGCTGTTAAAAAATATAGTTCCGCGAATGGTTTAGTTTAACCTTTCGGTAATTGGTTATGTCATTCCTTAATGGTCTATTAAGTACCGAAAGTTGTTTCAGGCTCTCAGTGTGGGCAAACGTGTCTGTCTGTCCGTTTGTCTGTCTGTCCGTCTGTAACTCAAGCTCCTCCGAGGCTAAGAAAGATTTTCAAAATCTGTTTTCGTCAGTCGATGAATATGGTTCATGGCACGAACCAGTTACAAATATTATCTAAATCGCTTTATTGGCACGTGCACAAATGGTACCCGCCTAGCAATTTTCAATGGGAAGATATATTGAATAATATATCAAACAAATCTGTAAATGCAAATTGAATGTCGTCAAAGAATAGAAATCATGGAACCTTTGAGCCAAGTTGAATTCTCACAGGTATCTGGATGGAAGATCAGGTGTCTCGGACGATTGGCTTTTGCGAGCTTCGAAAGAGGGAAAATTGCGGTTATTTTTCATAAACTTGCGGTTATTCATTATTATTTTCGACATTCGATGAACATTGTACATGGCACTAACCGGTCACCAATATTATTTAAATCTGTTCAATAGCACGTACACAAATGGTACCTTTATGACCC
Organism: Rhysida immarginata; assembly: GCA_023313115.1. Classification (NCBI taxonomy): domain Eukaryota; kingdom Metazoa; phylum Arthropoda; class Chilopoda; order Scolopendromorpha; family Scolopendridae; genus Rhysida; species Rhysida immarginata. The sequence continues at coordinate 100,832 of JAHWFO010007655.1, read as the reverse complement.
CACCTAGCAATTTTCAATGGAGAGATATATTAAGTAATATATCAAACAAATCGTAATGACGAGTTAGAAGCGGATATAAATTACTATTTTCGCCAATTAATAAATAAGGTTCCGGGAATGAACTATTTTGAAAATGGTTGAAATCGAAACAATGACACCTGCTCTAATAGTACCCCTATGACACCCTCAAAAATTTTCAGTGCTAAAATATGGCATGTAATATATCAAACGACTTGGAATGATGTGTCAAGAATGAATATAACGTAAAATTAATGATATTCGAAATTGGTTTTAAGGAACCTGGTTTAGTTGAACATAATGGTTCATTGGAACTTTCAATGCTAAAATATAGCATGTAATATATCAAACGACTTGGAACGAGGTGTCATGAAGAAATATAACGTCAAATTAATGATAGTCCAATTTGGTTTCAAGGAACCTGGTTTACTGGAACCGTTATGGTTTATTGGAACTTTCAATACTAAAATATAGCACGTAATATATCAAACGACTTGGTATGATATGTCATGAATGAATATAATGTAAACTTAACGATAGTCGAAATTGGTTTCAAGGAACCTGGTTTACTTGAACCATTATGGTTCATTTGAACTTTAAATGCTAAAATATGGCATGTAATATATGAAACAATTTGGAATGATGTGTCATGAATGAATATAACGTAATATTAATGATAGTTGAAATCATTTCAAAAGTACGTGGTTTAATGGTATCATTATGGTCCATTAGAAACTTCCAATGTTAACATAGGCTGGTTTAAAAATATAGTTCAGCGAATGATTTAGTTTAACCTTTCGGTACTTGGTTATGTCATTCCTTAATGGTTTATTTCTCCGGCACTATGGTAAACTCGCTGAGCTATACAGAACATTCCAACACGAACCGAGGAGAACTGTTAGATGGCTATCCATTATGAACATTAAAAAATTTTTTTTCGGTTTTTCTATATGAATTTTTACTGTTTTAATGTGTTAATTTTTACTGTATATTCCCATTCAGATATTACAAACGTTCATCCAAAAATGAGCCCGAGCAACGCCGGGTATATCAGCTAATTATCATATATTGACTCAATATCATTTGATCAATTGATTTAAATTAACTGATTATTTTATTTCCAATTATTAATATTTCCTGTTATACAGGGTGTAAATGGACGACGTTTCACAAATTTAAGGATATGTAGAGGATGACACCCTGAGCAAAAAAGTCTAGTCGCGTTCTTCGATCTGTGGCTCCATTAAAAAATTAATAGCGCTTTAAAGTTCGGTATCGGTAAGGAATATCGGTATCGGTATCGGCCGGGGTGATTCTAAAAGTTCGTGCCCAAATGAAAAGGCAGGTAGAGGGTGAAATTCTGAGTATAAAACGTCTAGTCGCGTTTTTTGATCTGAGGCTCCGTTAAAAAGTTATAGTACTTCCGGAAATCTATCTTGGTACAGATGCTGAGCAATTTTTAACTTAGCGCTATAACTTTTTAACGCAGCCTCAGATCTAAAAACGCGACTAGACTTTTTTGCTCAAAATTTTACCCTCTACTTGCCTTTTCATTTGGGCACGACCATTTAGAATCACCCTAGCCGATACCGATATTCCTTACCGATACCGAACTTTAGAGCGCTATAACTTTTTAATGGAGCCACAGGACGAAAAACGCGACTAACTCAGAGTTTCATTCTCTACATTTCTCTAAATTTGTGAAACGTCGTCCATTTACATCCTGTATACATTTGTTGAGTGTTTCACATAAATCTTATATTTTAAATGTTGTATCTGCCTCGAGTACTTTGATTCTCTCCTCTTTTGGCCGGACTTGAGCGGGAGATATCTAGTTATATAAGTGGGACAAACTACAATTTATCATAAACAAATTTGAGAATAATAAATTCACTGGCGCTGTTTTTTTTTCTAATTAACTAAACATATTCATTCGACCACTTTGCGTAGATAATTTATCCCCAAGCCTTATATAAAAATGTCACAGTCGACACAGGATATCGAAATTCTATTCTCTTTATAATAAAAATTCTTTGAGCAAATTGATAATGTAGGATTAGAAAAATTTTGGTTAAAACCTAATTAAAATCACTCATTCAAAAAAGGTCATTTACATAAGCATAATTAACATGTTAAGATAAATTTAAATAGGTTAAGAGTAAATAATTAATTAAGCCCAAACAAAGACGGGAGACAGGGTACTTGAATTAACATCATTTCTAAGGCAGATAGAAGAATATTACACATAGGTTAAAAAATTAAATATGTCACAAATACAGGGACAGCCCCAGGGTCAATTAATACCAGGAATGCCAGTTCATCCACCACTTCCAATGCAAACACCACCTCCACAGTCATTTGCGTTAGCTAGTGAAATCAAACAATACGATGGATCTACAGATCCTGAGATGTCTTTCTTAAAATTGATGAAGTTGTGCCCTGAGGCGTGGGTGGGGGGGGGGGGGACCCAAGGTACCCCCACCAACAAAGAACCAAGCCCACGCGCGCCAGGAGCGGGTTTTTAATGACTCGCGGAGAGGAGGTGGTTGACTAGCCAAAGAATAGGCGTGCGGTGGAAACAAGACAGCAATATTTAATTTGCATATTATTATAAGTTAATTACAATGATTACATAAATAAATGGGGCCCCGATAAACAAAATTGATAATCACAGAAAATAGTGAACAATTTGTAATTTACGAGCTATACAAAAAACAACTTCGCAATTATGCATCAACATTTGAGAAACTCGGTTCTAATTAAACAACTTATGGTGCCCAACACATGATTCCATGGCATGTCTCAAATGCAAATCATGCACTTCAACTGCGTTGCGTTGTACAAAGGTACGCTTAATAAGCTTCCACATCGGAATACAGGAACGCATGGAAAGCGTCACGCTCTTCTTTTTCTATGCAACTTCCTGTTCAGGGGCTTCTTTAAAACGAAGTCTCCTGAACAACGGGAGGGGAGGAGAGCAGTAACCCCAATTAACAGCTAATATACGCACACATATGCTTCCTGTACCCGGCGCTTTGGTAACCTTTGCTTCCTATGCTTTACAACTCAAACGGCAGCTGCTTAACGACCATGCCCCTCTAAAATAACTCATGCATTGGCAACCGATCATTCAAACCAAAATAGAAAGAATATTAACATGACTTAAAGGTTGTAACTCAAGAAAATTGTCTTTCTGGTTGGCATCAGACAACCAGCAACTCATGCGAACTTGGAAAGTTAGTTCACTTCGCTCTAATAGCGATGGCACCAATCACGTGACCTTCGTTCGTTCGGGACGATTAGAAGCGCAAAACGCACAACTGGGGGGGAGCATCGGACCAATTCCATACGTCTCGTTAAAACTATGTATATCAGTTAGACAAGGAGGAATAAATGGAGAGATCTCACCAATCACAAGTTGCATCCAACGACAATTTTCTTAACTTAGTAGGAACTCCATTGATGTGAAACAAACGGACTGCGTTCCATTTCCTCTATAGAAACGCTCGATGGCGACGGAACTTCCTTAATAGCTGTCCGTTCAGCATAAAAGAATCGTTGAAAACATTTTTATTGAACACAAACGGTCGAATACCGTTTTCTTCATAATTCTTTATTAAAACAAACAGAAAAACTGCGGAGCGTCGAACACCGCGTGTCGGCCGTCTTCTTCGAGCTTCCCTGCGCAACAAAGCACACGCTCTCTCGCAACAAAAGAACACCGCTCATTTTTTTATTATTAGGAGCGGATTTCTGGAAAAAGTCGCAACAACCGTGACCAACAAAGCTCAGCATCAGCCACAATTGTTACCTCTTTTCCCATTATTAGACTTATCAATGCTATATAACAACAAACACTCATTTTCCCAATAAACAATAACAGATCTACTACCAGGAATCCTCCATTAACAACACACACGCAACCAATTTCAACTCTTTAATCCAACTTCCATTTTTTACAAGAAAATAAACCACACCTACGCATTTACTACCATACCACTACATCCACCCAACAACAGGACCACCATAACCCGCAACGGGAAAAAAACAAACAAACACACACTGACCCAGTCACAAAGTAAGCACGGTAATGAATTGGATACCCGCTGCAAAATTTAACATTGCCATAATTTAGCTAACAGGGGACGCACATTTTTATTGTAGAGAAGATGGGGAGATGAGAGCAGGAAACACTTATGAGGCATTACGAGAAGCGTTAAAGGAGAGATTTGGGAAAGAACCGAAGGTATAAAGTGAGCGATTAATCATAGAATGTAAACAAGGTGGAAAAGAATCTGTATGCCAGTATGCAACACGTTTGCAGAGTCTAGGAAATAAGGCAAAGCGAGAGGTAGAGGGAGGAGGAGAAGAAGCAGAGATAAAGCGTGCATATGCGCAGGAAATGTTAGCCGAAAGAATAAAAGAGCGATTCATAGAACGATTATTACTACTATTAGGAAGGATTGTTATGCTTAAGAAACCAAACACGCTGAAATAGGCGATAGCGCAGGCTGAAGAGGAAGAAGAAATTATAAAAAGATGGGGATCCGATGATTTTGCATTAAATACCGTAGGAAAGGAAGCCATCTGAACAAGACACTACATCTACTAATCTATTTTGCTCCTCTAAATTTCTACTATTAAACTCTGTACTCGCATCTGTATAACTTAGAATTGACGCTAATGCGCTTTCCCTAGCATTTTGCTTGTTAATTCTATTTTTGAACTTACTCTCATTTAACAAGTCTACCACCGAAATTAACTTATTATCAGCGCATTCCTTAAATTGCTTTCCAATGCTTATTTTACTATTTTTATAATTCTGTTTTAAACAAGAATTTTTTCTGATAGCTTTATGGGGCCCCCCCCCCCCGACTTCTTTCAATTCATTTAGAAAGTACGGTATTTGAATTGGGCAAATTGTTATATTTTCATTTCCGCCTAAGCTTCCAAAAATAACCTTAGCATTGGTTGTTATTGGCAACGCTTTCGTTAATTCGCCTAGTAGAACTTTATTAATTTTCTTAGCAATTATAGTTTTAACCGCCTTACTCAATTACTACATTGCTAAATTTAGAAATTCTTTGCGAGTCAAAATTTCCTTTACAGTTAAATTCATCATTTACTATTGTAAAATTATTATTATTTTGAAGCGAGTTCAATATCTCTGCCATACATCCACAAAAATCTTTATCATTCATAAACTCCATAGCTAATGCTACTGATAAAGCTACCGACTGGCATATTTTAGCTTTGACGCCTGTCTCTTTAATCATTCTTTTGTATTGCGCTATGAGTTCTATTCTCTTCTTTATCTCTTTCGCTAATTTAGAGTTTTCTTTCTCTATCATAGAAATTCCTGAATCAGGAAAACTATTACTTAAATTACTCTCCTTACAATAAGGTATCTCTTCTTTCAGATCAGGGTTCTCTTTCTTTAAATGACTAACTTCTTTTCTACTATTAAGAATTTCCTTTCTTACCTCAGAGGCCTTTTCATTATTATTTCTAACCCCTTCTAATTTTACGGTAACTAATTCTACCTTATTTTCATTTCTCCTCTTTTTCCTTTGCTTCTTAAACCTTTTTATGAAAAAGATTCGTTTGATCTTATTGCTAAGTTCTTTTTAACAGTAAACCCTCGTCAAATTCTTTTTTGTTAGCCCTAAAGGTTTCGTCATCATATACCTCTTCATTCTTACTGAACTTTCAAACTCTGTCCTCCATATCCAAAGCCAAATTCTTTTCTGCCCATTTCATTACGGTTTTAAGATTATTTAACTTTCTGTTCTTTAACTTTATTATTAAGTCCTCTGAAAAAGAACTAATACATGATTCTACCTTTCTTTTTTCCAACCAACCTTTTATCGAATTGACTAATGTAAATTTTGTTATACTGCTTAACTATCTTCAACGCTTTTTCGTTGAAGTGCTGCTTAGCTATCCAAGCCTCCAAATTCTATTCCTGATTCATTCTTAATTTTTATTATGCTGTGGGATTTCTAATTCCAACGAACTCCCCGAACGCTCCCTGCGACTTCCACTTTCCTTTTTACTAGCTCCGCCAACTCAACCAAATCGAAGCCTTATCGCTCACTGATGTTTTTTCTTTACAGTTCAGCTAACTCAACTCCCTGCTATCAACGCCAAACCTAACACCAAACAAGAAACGGGCAAAATTAATGTCAATTCAAAAAACCTTACACAATTATAAATTTTTCTTTTGCACTAACAGACTTCAGAGAAACCGTTTCTTTCAAAAGTCGGGCTACTGAGGCCATGTTCTCCGCCATTTCTGCTATCAAGCTCCGCCCATTCGGTCACATATTTTTAATGAAATTAAAGCAGAGAGCGCTAAAAATATGTTAACAGAGTTAGGTCGGGAGACTGTTATAAATAAATGAACCACTTTAATAAAACTAAGTGATTTGAGCATACAAACATTTGTATCAATGGTTAGAATGCTGAATTATAAAATAATAAAGCTTTACACGTAGCTTTATATTTTTTTTTTACATTCTTTAGGCATTAGTAGATTTAGAATTTAAATTGAGTAACTTTCAAAATCTAAATCCGCATGAAATTATACAAGATACTTGAGTAATGAACTCAATTAACTTTTAATATGAATTTCGTGGAAGCATAGAAAGGGTTTCTCATTGGAGTCGGGCCACCTTTTTCGGCTGCTTCGCTTCTATCAATAATTGCATTGCTACTGGACTGGATATGGAAATAGGTATCTTGCCATAGGAAAACTGCCTCCTTACAAAGTAAGTCGACCGAATGGAGGTAACTATAAAAGCACAAGGACACAAACATTAGCAACAATAAAATAAACTCCCCAACTGAATAAACTGAGAAATGGAAAAAGAAACCTTGACTGAATAAAGTACGGATACCGCACACTCCTACGCTGCTCACCTAGCGCATTAAGCCGTACTGGGTCCAGTCGACGTTACCAGCGCTGAAATCAAATTAGGGTTGGACGATGGCGGTCCTTGAATCTAGCCAGGAGAAAATCGTTTCCGCAGTTAAACAGGTAATCAGGGACATCACTCCTGCGTCGCTCCTCCTCATCCGGGGCAGTGGACAAATCCTCGGCCATATCTTGGGCAACAGCTATGCTCGGGTTATTAGCATGAGTTCTTATAACATTAAAGTTCAGTTCGCTATTCTCACTCTTTCCTTTGCTAAGTTTTAAGAGAGAGTTTGTCACAAATTTACTATTAGCACCAATGATTTAATAAATCATTAAGACCTTATCTTGGACACTATTCCGGCTTACTTGAGATGGGGGCTTAATTTTCCTGACGCTGGGAATAATTCACTTCAATTCCATTGACGGACGGGCTTTCAAGAGATGGGGACTTGGAGAAACTACGCCACTGCAATTCTTTATCTTGCCAGCTATTCAAACGACTCGAGTATTCTACTGAAGGCGAATAACGTTAGCCTCTGACAATTCTGGTATTGAAATGTAGTCGCTCCGTGGGATACTTAATTTGACGTTTCTTCACCGTTTTTATCTTAGCAGTTTTTTTGAGTGCAGAATTAAAGCTCTCAACAGAAACATCATTATAGAAACCAGCATTATGCCTTACGTTTAATCGCTGTTCCACCAGTCGCCTATTTTTCTCAAGACGACGCACAATTTCTCCATTACCTCTCGCTATCGAATCTGCTACCCATCTACCTTTCTCTTCCTTCTTTCCGCTGCTCGCTTCCCTCACTCCTTAATTGACCAATCGTATTTTCCCGCCGTGTTGCGTCTCACGGCGTTCTCGATTCTCGTTCTCGGGGGAGTGACAGCGTGCTCACTCTCTTTATATTCTTTCTTTCCTTGACGATGTCACCTCTCTAAAATTTAAAAAATCTGCTTCTCTCTTTTTCTGAGGTGACAACATGATGAAATGTAGCAAGGTCATTCCAATTTCTGTCACAATATTCAAGTGAAGTTGCACGTGAACCATGTTTAACAACCTGGCTTATCTTTATTAGCTACATCCGTACACAAATTTGGAAATAATCTGTCTATAACTTGCGATACTTGAAGTGGACACATGGGAACTTCATCAATAAGAATCAATGAAGTAGAGTTAATGTATTTTTCATGGCTACTATTTGCTGTAATATTGGGCGCTGAAGTTTTCAAGATTGAAATGGTTAATTTAAACAGATTGTGTAAAGTTCTACCTGCAATTAAAAGTGTTGAAGCTATAGCACTAATAGCAGTTGAAATACAACGAAAATTATTTGAAATTAATTTATGAATAATCGCAGTTTACATGAATGTTTTACCACAACCTGCATAGGCAGTTAAGCAAAATTCATTGCTGGAAATTTGACCTTTTAATCAAATTTCTTGCTGGAAAGGTCAAAAAACAGTCAAATACATTATGCATATCAAAACATCAATGTTTTTGGTTTTTTATGCTGCTTTACCTTGTGGCGTCCCAGCACCGGGCAGAATAACGAATAACCCTCTGTCGGACAAGGGTAAGATCCTGGATTCTAACTTCAGAGTATGCAAATACCTACACTATTGTGTTACATTCATTTATGCAGTTTATTCAACAATCTTTAAGTAAAACATATAAGTACACATCCATGTTAAAATGAATTAGTAACTAACGTCAGATGATGACAATGCCTTTCTGCAACCACAGAACCCCCTACTAAATCTAGGTTCTAAAATTCAGCTAATTGAGGACTATCCATGATAGTGTATTTTACTGACATACACTCAAAAGGTCTCTTCAGCATCAATGTACATGACCACTGGATCCAATCAGACATACAAGAAGCATTTCCTTAAAATACTCAAAGTAGGAATTAAGACAACATATCTTCCAATACGCAATTTTTTATACTTCAAGTTCAGTAATTACAACTCGATATACAATAAGAGTCATACCAGATTATGTCTTCCATTATGAACCTCAGTCAGAAACTGCATAAAGAACTGCCATACCTTCAGCCGTTACATTCGTTCGAAAGTTTTCATCCACTGAAGTAAAAGCAAAATAACCGTTTTAAACAACTTTTTTCAGTGTAGTTTTGTTGAATTCTTCTTTGGAAAGTATTTCCACATAAATAATACATTAACAATGGCTTAAAGGTGCTTCACAAACATCCAGAAGCAATATGGATTCTAATTACAGCCACCAAAATCCAACATTGCTAGCCTTGTTCGATTCATACATGAACTGCAAGCAAAAATTTGCTTCCTTCTCAATGGAGCATTAGTGCCAAACTACTTCATGAAATTCCATTCAACAATTCACGGTTACCCAGCATTATTAATAAAAGGCATTGTCAAAAGCAACAAAGGAAATTCCAAAGATACAAGCAACAATACATTCATGTTTCTGACATAAAATTCAGATAATCCATATATATATTTTAAATGAGATTCCGTTGGAATGTTTGTCCTTTTATAACTCAGAAAATACTCAACAAATCTCCACGAAATTTATCATGTATGTAGTTAGTGTCACTGTGCTCTACGTAGCGTACTTTCATACCGTGTTAATATGAATATTTTAGTTATTCTTATTTTTTGTAAAGTTGAATTGTTTTCAAATGATGTCACTAGATGGCGAGGTCAGACAGCGCACTTTAATTTATTTATATACTATTGTTACTTTAATTTGACATTTTAATATTATTTTATTAACTAGTAAAATTACTATATAATGATTTAAGAGACAATAGCTTAAATTTCAGCATCTATAATGCAAAATTTCATCATACAAACCAATGACGTATATTAAAGATAGACCCTTAAACCTGCCAGCATACTTGAAGTGGGAAGGTCCACGTTCAAGAACCTTAATGGCCAAAAGTGAGCAAAACACATGGCTAAACATGAGGGTACCTGAATAATTCTTTCACACTCAGATCACGGAATGATAAGTTTATCTTTTCGTTAACATGGTATTTGAAGTATTTTATAATATTTTATAAACAACTAGCAGAGGACCTGGCATTGCCCGGAATAATAACCCTTGTAGGTAAACAGAACAAACTCAAAAAGCTAAATTAAACCTCCAAATTGGTTAAATAATAACTCAATCACTACAATATACAGTGTAGGGATTATCTATTCTAAGAAAAATCTGAAAGACAGGAATTTACCTCTTCACTGAAAAAATCCATTCTAGGTGATATACTGGGACTTGATTTACCGAAAAAAAAATTTTCAAAGGCTTACAATGGATGGACCTCTCTAAGGATGCCTTCTAGTCTAAATAATTTTTTACTCACGTAATCTTACTTTAGATGTACACTTGATGTTGTTGCAATTTGTTTCTTCTTTCGATGTTTTGAAGCAAAAATTGTCCATTCATCACTTTGTGTAGTCTAGCGGTCGCCGATTCTTCTATTTACTTGCTTACCATTTGCTCAATACAGCACGGAGCTAAAGGAGTGCTTCCTCTATCGTCTTTCTTAATAGTCTGCTAACTCAGTATTTCCAGTTACTGATCATTTTTAAAGATTTTCAAGAAATTGTTAAGTACTAAGAATTCTCTTTTCTAAGAAAAGCCTGAATAACAGGAATTCTATGCATTGAATTCTATATTGCATAAACTTTGCCTTGCATTGTTGGTCATGAGACATATATTGTTGATCCTTGCATAGTGTTGGTGCATTGCGTGTTGACACCATTGTTGATACCTATTGTTCCACGAACTTTTATTTGCATTGTTGATCATGAGATATATATTGTTGGTCCGTGCAGAGTGTTTGTGAAATGCGTGTTGACACCATTGTTGATACTTATTGTTACAAAAACTTTGTCTTGCATAGTTGGTCATGAGATATTTCTCATTTATATTCCCTGCCATAACCATGAATATCCGTTTTTTTTTATCAATAATTATTATTATTTTGAAATCTGCGGTGGACAGTGACCTTCCTCATGCTTTGAAGGTCATATATGCAAAAATTTTATCACGATTGGAATAAAACTGTAGATTTGTATAAAAAACAAACAAACAAACCCACAAATCCACAAACAAACAAACAAACATCCTTCTTTAAATATATAGAAGTGAAGATTTTTTGATAATGGTTTCAATTTCAATTTCGCTCTGATCATCTTTCGGTACATATTTTCGATTAATTATTCTGAAAACTGATTCCTGATCCTTTTTCGTGTCTATTTGTAGGATTGTACGCGGAGACTTTAAGGAATGGTTTTGAATTAATTATTCCTCGGGCTGAAAATCGTCAAAAACAAAGAAGCCACACAGCTAACAACAGCAAAGCCCACATCTGCCCAGAACTGCCATGGCTTCACTTGATGGCGATGGTAACAATAGTATTTGGATTCTACCTTTAATATACGTCATTGGAACAAACAGCCTTAGCAATAGCCCGACAGGCATATCAGCTACACTTTTGTTTTCAAAAAATGTCACTAGATGGCGATGCCAAATGTCACTAGAAATTTTATTCAATTTCTCTAGACTTTAAAGGTCGCAGGTATATATTTTCAGGAAGCTTGCTTCTCTTCCCGCTTCTCTCATGGTCAGTTATACGTTGCTTTCTCCCTCGTGTCCAGCTATTGAAATCTACATGTTTTTGCGCCACAGAGGAAGACATACAATGTTGTTTACTGAAATGGACTTGAATGCACAACTACTTTACAATTCAAGCCCAGTTTGTCTGTGTAGATGATTCTTTTATCTTATCATTTTGTACAGTAGCGAAGAATAGTATTTAGCCACCTTCCATTAATTTTCCTCAATTAAACATTAATTTTCCCTTTAACAATTCCGGTAAAAAGTAGCAATTCACTTGCACCAAAATGATCATACCCGTATCAATCACTACACACCAAGAAAAACTTTTTTACCATAATTGTTAAAGGAAAAATTAAAGTTTAATTACGGAAAATTAATGGAAGGTGGCTAAGTACTTTTGTTCGCCGACTAGACACATAATTTAATTTTCTTTTGTTCCCAGTTCATTGTTCTTAAATCATCATTTTTGGTATAAAATGATTATGATAGGTTTAGAAAAGGCTTTCTATACTGTGTCTCATTTTCTTGCATTTGGTTCATACTTTGTTAATCATAGTTCAGTTTTTAACATAACAAACAATTGTTAAAAAATTACTCAAACGCTCTTTTCCATCGGGGCGGAGTCGTGTAATATTGCTAGTCATAAATAAATACAACGCATACATTGAACAGGAGAAAAAATATTAAATGAGAAACAAAAATTAAAAGGCATAAGCCTGTGAGGGCTAAACTAGCCATCCCAAACCTTACACCCTAAAACCCAAAAAATTATTATGATACTTTACAAGAAGAAAATATTTTTTTTAATTAAACTACCAAACAAAGAAAGACAAACTAACCATCAGATAAATAATTGCCAGATAACTAATATAAACCTATTAACATGCATCAACTACAAATTAACTACTTTCCAGGCATACCATTACATGTCCTGGACAAATCATTTTCACATAAATTTTTTTATGAGTCGTTTTAATCGCTTTGTTCTTCCATCTTTCTTATCGCACTCAATTACTTTATTCCTATTGATAACATGAATATCCTTAAATTTTCTTCCTTCGAAAAGCAGTTTGTTCCCACCTACCTGTTTCTTTATTACAAATGGCCCAATTACTTTTTGATGCCCTTCACGGTAATACTTCAACACAACTTTATCACCAACCCTTAAGGATTTCCATCTTTTCTTTGGGTTCGGTCCCACTCTATCGAACGTTAAATAGGAATTACGTTCCACTTTATGAGGTGAGGAAAAATGGAAACTAATCTTTCGCAAAATATAAATTCCAAAGATACCATCATATTGTCTCCCATCCAGGGGCTATTTGAGGAAAGCCTTGTCCTTCATAAAAATTCTCTGTATACACAAATTCAATTTAACTGCTTTTTCCACCTCAATGGTTCCACCATTTACTGCCTTTACCTGAAGCTCTACTGGATAAAGTTTCACATTAGGAAGAGAGTCACACCATTTCATCTATGAAGGAGACTTGTGATCCAGTATTCACAATTATACTTAATTCGTTTCCCTGAATTTCCATTATTGCTTTGAATAAATTGTTCTCATCACAAACTAGTTCAACGACATTTGCATTGGAGATGGATCGATGACTAAAAGAAGGCCCACATTCATCAGTTCTTTTTGAACAACTACGAACATAATGTCCTTCCTGATAACAATAAAAACACCTGAATGTTCGGTCATCAGGTTCCACCTTTCCACGTTGCTCAACCAGTTTCCTTACTTGCTCTGCTAAATCAGAAAAAGACTTCTTTAAATCATTAATTTGAGCTTGAAAGTCTAGGGCTTTCTTAATATTGCCTTTATTTCCGGCTGTGGCTGAACCAGAATCATTGCCCTGGGACTTCGTCTTTATCCTGCCCCCTTCAAAAAGTGTTTTTAACTCTGAAACACTATACGATTCCGAATGTGTTTTTTTTTTCAAGTTCTTCAGATTGAACAGCAATGTTCAAAGCTTCCTTGTAGTTTTTTGGTGAGATACCAGTAACATTTTTTTATCAGGGACCAACAGACCATTCTTGAACCTCTTAAGAAGCATTTCTTCCTTCTTATCCTCCCAACCAGGTTCTGAGTTCATGACACAATCTATAGCAAGATCTAGCCTGTTAGAAAAATCTGAAACTGTTTCTTTTCGTCCTTGAATTACATCATGGAGATATTTTAGAAAATCACATTCTGTCTTAGTTTTATCAAAAATTTGTAACAATTTCTCCTATAGCATAGTCAGAGTGGTAACTTCAAAGAGTTCAAAATCACTAGCTTTACATGCTGCTGCATTTTTAAGCTTAGCCTTTATGATATTCAGTTTGATCTCTTCTGTCCATCCGGATACCTGACCAATAATTTCTACAACTGTCGAAAACCTAGATGCATTATTGTGTCCACCATCACTTGTAAATACACGAATGCCATTAGAGAATCCAGCTATCATGGGACATTTGTTGAATCACCAGCACCTGCCTCAACTTGAGGAGAAGTTGATGTTAGAGGCATCACCATTGATTGAATAATTATATGTATAATAATCTGTTGCTCACTTAACATGTGAACACAAATCCAATTTATATAGTTTAGGGAAGTATCCCATCTGTGCCTCCAATGTGGCGTCCCAGCACAGGGGAGAATAACTAATAACCCTCTGAGGGACTACAGGTAAGAGTCCTGGATCCTAACGTCAGTGTGTTCAAATAACTACACTATTGTGTTATATTCATTTCTAAAGTTTATTTAACAATCATTAAGTACACATATAAGTACAAATCCATGTTCAAATGCTTTAGAAACTAAAGTCAGATGATGACAATGCCTTTCTGCACCAACAGAAACTCCTACTGAATCTAGGTTACCAAAATTCAGATAGTTGAGGACTATTCATGACACTTTATTTTACTGGCATACACTCAAAAGGTCTCTTCAGCATAAATGTTCATGACCACTGGATCCAATCAGACATACATGAAGCATTTCCTTAAAATACACAAAGTAGGAAATAAGACAGCATAACATCCAATACGCAATTTTTTATACTTGAAGTTCAGTAATTACAACTTAATATGCAATAAAAGTCATACAAGATAATGTCTTCCATTATGAACCTCAGTAAAAAACTGCATAAAAAAACTGCCATACCTTCAGCCGTGTTACATTCGTTCAAAAGTTTTCATCCACTGAAGTAAAAGCAAAATAATCGTTTTAAACAACTTTTTTCAGTGTAGTTTTGTTGAATTTTTCTTTAGAAATTGTTTTCACATAACGGCTTAAAGCAGCTTCAGAAACATCGTGAAGCCATATTAAAACTAATTACAGCCACCAAAATCCAACATGGCTAGCCTTGTTCCATTCTTACATGAACTGCAAGCAAAAATTTGCTTCCACTCACTGGAGCTTTAGTTCCAAACTACTTCATGAAATTCCATCCAACAATTCCTGGTCACCCAAAATTATTATTGACAGGCATTGTCAAATGCAACAAAAGAAACTCCAAAGACACAAGAAACAATACAATCATGTTTCTGACTTAAAATTCAGATAATCTATATACATACAAATGGTTGTTTGTATGTATGTATATTTGTCCCTTATACAAATATACAGTTTTATTCCTATCTTGATGAAATTGTGCACACAAGACCTTAAAAATAAGGAGAAGAGCACTGTCTACATGAGATTTTGAAAACAAAATAATCATTTATATAAAATTCATTTTCAGTTTGTTAACACATTACCTGGTGTTGCACTACAAACGTTACACATTTACTGGTGTGGCACTGCATAATTAACCAAATTTACCTCTTTTAGGGAGGGGGTAACGAATTGTAGAGTGTGCTTTCCATGAAGCGAGATATCTCCACCATGACCTACTTAAAACCTTCCCAGGCTCCATCGGAATTACCGTGAAAAATTTCATCAAGATTGGTCTAGACATTTTGAAATGCATAGCTAACAGATAGGTCCATGTGTGTTTCTTATAGGCCCATTTTGAAAATTTCGAACCAGGAATCTCGACTGTCATGGTCGACGTCTCTATCAATTGGGCTATCACAGACACTTGAACAGCCATGTTGTCACTAAGTGTCTTAAAGAGAACCAAGTTGTCAAGAAGGAAAGCCCAATAGGAAGTGGGCACCCGGCTCACAGATTGTGAATTTCTCCTATCCAAACCATCAGAAAGTTTGATGAGCACACAATAAGAGATAAAGAAATTAAACTGGAGCAAACACCAAAAATTACTTGGTTGTCTTTAAGACACTTAGTAACAGCGTGGCTGTTCAGGTGTCTGCGATAGCCCAATTCATGGTTTCTTAATTGAAGAGGTTATGACACTCGTAACTGTTCCTATGCTATCGGCGCGAACCAGAAGATGTACCAGAAGTAGATGGCGAACGAGCAATCTACGTTTCATTTATTAAATTTTTATGAATCATTTTGAATCATTTATTTAAAATAAAAAGCTTAAAATATATAACTAGCTGTGCCTTAAAATAAACATCGATAACTTATGCTTTATATGTTGAATTCTATTGTATATCTGATTATTTAAAGCATACTTCGATGTTTTGCCATCTGGTGGACAAAATAATAGCAGGATCGCGTTTAAACCATGGAAGATTAGTAGAGGTGTCGACCATGAAAATCGAGGTTCCTGGTTCGAATACAAGTCGCAAAATTTTTCTATCCATTTTTCTAATTATTATCTTTTACCTGATGCTTGCAGTTTGCTCCAGTTTAATTTCTTTATTTCTTAAGTGTTCATCAATTGCTGGAATTGCAGTGGACACAGACACAAACGATAAATTATATCCATCGCCATCCAAAATGAGAATTTTGGAATTGTTGAATTTTAAGATAAACCAATGAATTTTTAAAAGTCAGGTAACATAAATTTACAGGCATAGCCAGAGCTGAAAAAACGTCAGATCAAACTATGGTATCATTTGCATTCTATTTCCTCCCACTTTCGTAGCCATACACATTATTCCACACATTATTAAGACCCGAAAGGTGCTTTATGCTGTCAGTGTGAGGAAACGTGTCTGTCCGTCTGTCCGTTTGTAACTCTAACTCCTCCGAGGCTATCAAAGATTTTGAAAATCTGTATTCGTCAGTCGATGAATATGGCTCTTCGCACGAACCAGTCATAAATATAATCTAAATCGGTTCATTGGCACGTGTACAAATGGTACCTCCATTTTCCCGCCAAGCAGTTTTCAATAGGAAGAATATTAAGAAATATATCAAACAAATCGTAAAGACAAGATAGAAGAGGTTATTCGTTACTATTTTTGTCAGTCGATAAGCATGGGACATGGCGCGAAAGAGTCACAAAAATTATCTAAATCTGTTTAATAGCACGTGCACAAATGGTACCTTCACGAACCCATCAAGCAATTTTCAATGGAGAGATATATTAAGTAATATATCAAACAAATCGTAATGACGAGATTGAAGCAGATATAAGTAATTGTTTTCGCCAATTAATAAATATGGTTCCAAGAATGAACCATCTTGAAAAAGGTTGTAATCGAAACATTGGCACGTGCTCTAACAGTAGAGCACCGTCAAAAATTTTCAATTGATAAAATATGGCATGTAATATATCAAACAAATTGGGATGATGTATCATGAATGAATATAACGTAAAATTAATGCTAGCCCAAATTGGTTTCAACGAACCTGGTTTAGTGGAACCGTGATGGTTCATTGTAACTTTCAATGCTAAAATATGGCATGTAATATATCAAACGACTTGGAATGATTTCCTATGAATGAATATGACGTAAAATTAATGATAGTCCAAATTGATTTCAAGGAACTAGGTTTAGTGGAACCTTTCTGATTTAGTGGAACCATTATGGTTCATTGGAACTTTCAATGCTAAAATATGGCATGTAATATATCAGACAACTTGGATTGATGTTTTTTGTATGAATAAAATATAAAAACTATTCATAGTCGAAATTAGTTCCAAGGAACTTGGTTTAGTGGAACCATTATGGTTCATTGGAACTTGCAATGCTAAAATATGACATGTAATATATAAAACGACTTGGAAGGAGGTGTCATGAATGAATATGACGTAAAATTAATGATAGTCGTCATTGGTTAAAAGGTACGTGATGTAATGGTATCTTTATGGCTCATTAGAAGCTAACAATGTTAACATAGGGCTGTTTAAAAATATAGTTCCGCGAATGGTTTTGTTTAATCTTTAGGTACTTGGCTATGTCATTCATTAATGGTTTGTAAAGTACCGAAAGGTGCTTCATGCTATCAGTGTGGGGAAACGTGTCTGTCTGTCCGTCTGTCCGTCTGTCTCTCTGTCCGTAAGTAACTCAAACTCCTCCGAGGCTATGAAAGATTTTCAAAATCTGTTTTCGTCAGTCGATGAATATGCTTTATGGCACTAACCAGTTACAAATATTATTTAAATCTGTTCAATAACACGTGCACAAATGGTACCTTCACGACCCCATCAAGCAATTTTCAATGGAGAGATATATTAAGTAATATATCAAACAAATCGTAATGACGAGGTTGAAGCAGATATAAATTACTGTTTTCGCCAATTAATAAATATGGTTCCAAGAATGAACCATCTTGAAAAAGGTTGTAATTGAATCATTGGCACGTGCTCTAACGGTAGAGCACCTTCAAAAATTTTCAATTGATAAAATATGGCATGTAATATATCAAACAA
>JAHWFO010007655.1:45644-72263 GCA_023313115.1 Rhysida immarginata | reverse complement strand
GGTAAGTTTAGGTTAGATTGGGTTGTGTTGGTTTAAAGTTGTGTTAGGTTTTGGTTATGGTAAGTTTAGGTTAGATTGGGTTGTGTTGGTTTAAAGTTGTGTTAGGTTTTGGTTATGGTAAGTTTGGGTTAAGTTAGGTTATGTTTGATTAGGTATGTGAGGTAAGGTTTTTTGTTCGGTTTGTTGAGTCAGACTGGTTAGGTTTTAATTAGGTTAGGTTTATGTCAGATTAGGTTTAGATCAGGCTAGGTTAGGTTAGGATTGGTTAGGTTGGGTTAGGATTCGTATTCAGACACCTGTTGTAGCGACGCTTATGATAAAAGTTCGGTTAAGTTTAGGTAAGATCAGGTTTTAGTTATGGTAATTTTTTTTGTTTGTATTAAGTTAGGTTTAGATAAGATTTGGTTAATAATTTTAAATACATGATGATATTCTTAATAAGATGATGGTTACTGCGAGTGATTTCTAAAAAACACGAAACATTAGTTATGAATTGTAACAGCTCCATTCAAATTTTGCAATTTTTCTATTGTCTAATTTAAGTCTCTTTTGATATGTAATGAAATAAAATAGTTAGTCATTCTTTTTGAATTTGAGGTCATGTTCAATTTCCAGTCTTCTGTTTGAATGTGTTTTCAACGGCGGATGTGTTGCAATCTCTTCACCTATAAAGGACGACTTTTGTATGGGTCTATTACTCACAGGATATACAGTCGCGGTGAATTTTGCAATAAGCGGATTCAGATATTAATTTTTTATAGACTGCGAGTTTTCATTCGTTCTGTCCAATGCGTTGAAGAATCTTTGGTTGTTTGAAGTTATGTTAGCAAATGAAGTGATACCAGTCAATTTGTGAAGCGTTAGCTATTTATTCTGCTTGCTGTTGTCATCTAATTTGACTTATTATAAGAAACAAATATATTTTTGATTCTTTTTATTAATAAGGAATTACGCCTAGAATGTGTAATTTTGTTTTTCCCATCACGACAATTTTTTATGGATGGTCTTATTTTTATATTGCAGTTTTACTTTGCATTGTGTTTAGATAGTAAAGATTAACTTGCTCTGCTCTTCTTTTGGGCTAGAGAAAATGTAAGAACAATAATTGGATATGTTCAGCAACAATTGAGCTTGAATTTGTTCACGGCCTCCAAGAAACTGCCAGGCCTGAACATGACGTCAATAATGTATTGTTGAAGCACTAAGATTGTGACGTTGAACTAACTTCTATTATAGCACTACCAGTTTGACGTAACAATGTTTTTTCTTTTCCATGTTCAGGCCTGGTAGTATCTAGAAGGCCGTGATTTGTTCCGCGTTTGTAGTATAAATTAAAAATAGGTGAAAGATATTGCTAATAACAATGTTAATATGCTATTGTTAAAAAATGTGCGCGAGCCAGTTTCTCAAACAACAAATTTGTGTGTTTTTCCGCATGTGGACAGTTGAGTCTTATAAATTTATTTTTCCAATTAACAGTAACTATGGCTGCCGTAAACAGGGAACTGATGATGGAACGTTTCAAGTGCAAACTTTCTGATATTATGCAGAATAAAAAAGGAAATAGTGGTATTCTGACTAAAGAAAAATACAGTGAGTTAGTTGATAAGGTGAAGGAAAGTAAATCCAAATCAAGTGGTAAAACTCCAGCTGACTATCAAAGGCTAAAGCGTTATGATGTCGTAAGTGTGGGTGAATGTGAAAAACTTATTTATCCGGTGAATGCAGAAGGCTCTGTACTTAGATATTACGTTCATACAGACGAACTTTTTTGTGTGATTCATGAGACCCATTTGTCAATTGGTCATGGGGGAAGAAGTCGAATGCTGAAAGAATTGCAGAGGAAGTATAAAAATGTGACGTGTGAAGAATTTATGATTTTTTTAAATCTTTGTGAGAGTTGTCAGAAAAAGGCAAAGCTCCTAAAAAAGGAGTGGTGGTACGACCATTGATTTTCCAAGAAATGAACTCTAGATGTCAAGTAGACTTAATAGATATGCAGTCTCAGGCAGATGGTGATTATAAATTTATTCTTGTTTACCAAGATCATGCCACTAAATTTGTTCAGCTGCGCTCATTAAAAACTAAACGCGCAGAGGAAGTTGCAAGCGTACTCTTGGACATTTTCACAATTTTTGGAGCACCGAGTGTGTTGCAGAGCGATAATGGTCGTGAGTTCTGTAACAGAATTATTGAAGAAGCATGTTCAATGTGGACAGAGCTGAAGATTGTCCACGGGAAACCAAGGCACAGCCAGTCGCAAGGCTCTGTGGAACGTGCCAACCAAGATGTGGAAAACATGCTAAGCACGTGGTTAGAAAGCAACCAAACTCGACACTGGACTCAGGGCTTACGGTTTGTGCAGCTCATGAAAAACAGAGTGTTTCATCAAGGCATTAAATGTAGTCCTTACGAGGCCATGTTCGGTCAACCTTTGAAAGTTGGCCTTGCAACGTCTCTTCCTAATGATGCCCTAAAAAATCTGAACAGCGAGGAAGACCTTGAGGCACTAATTGACTTGAGGCAAGATGACGATGATGGTACTGATGAAGAAGCGAACGTCATCGTTTCAAATAAAAATGAGACAAATGCTGAGACTTCCAACATCCTTCCAGTTGTGAAGTTGTCCGTGCCGTCCTGTGATGTGGATAATAATGTAGAAGCCATCAGTGTATCTGAAATCAAAAAGAGAAAGGAGATGATCGAGAAGAAACGAACAGCCGCCAAGGCAGGTTTAGAGGAACAAGCGAAGAAAATGAAGAAAATGTCAAATCGTAAGTTTACAGCATGTAAAGTGGGAGATACAGTGAAGATGCCAGTGCCAGATGTGGACAGAGCGAGAAGTGACTCGCGGAATATCCTTGCAATAGTGCTGGCTATTGAAAATGATGAATTTTATCAGCTTGGAACAAAGCTGGGGAAACTTGCCCAGTTGTACACTAAAAACCAGTTTGTTGTTTGTAAGGAACAATTTCTTTCTTTAGAAGATGTGCCAAATGAAACTGTTTCTCTTAGGGAGTGCGCAAGAAAAATGTCGATTTCTGGTGGTCAGGGGTACCAAAGATGTTCATGTAAAGGTAAATGTAATACCACGAGATGCAAATGTAAGAAAAATGAGAAAATGTGTAATTCCAAATGTCATGATAGTCTACCATGTTTAAATAAAGCGTAATATTTTTACACATATTCAGTTTTTTTCCTGTTTCTTGTTTATTAGGTTGATATAGTTTACAGACAATTTTGTTATGTATTCAATTTGAAAATTAATATTCGCTTTGAAAAATTAAATTTAGTCATGATTTCAAATAGAAAAGGGAAAGGAATAGTCTACCACATGGACTCGAACCAATTTGAATATTAATGTTCTGAGCCATACCTTAGACTAGAATACAGGCTCGGATCCAGGTCGTGTTTTTATATTGCAATTTCACTTTATGTGGTGTTTGGAAAGTGAAGTTTAACCAGCTATGTTAGTTTTTGGAGAAAAGAAAACGCAAGAGTGGCAACTGGATTTGTTGCACCGCATATGAGTTTGCGAATTGTGTTTTCAAGGAACTATTTATTAAAAAAGCCAACTACGTTTAGGAATTTTTTAAGATCACCGGTAAAAATAATAAACTGAAGGTTATTTATCAAACTTCCCATTGTAAATGGTGATTATGAATAATAACCGGTTATTATATATATTCCCCTTTTCTTCATATTTACCTTAACATATATATTAAGTAATATATCAAACAAATCGTAATGACGAGATTGAAGCATATATAAATTACTGTTTTCGCCAATTAATAAATATGGTTCCGGGAATGAACCATTTTGAAAAAGGTTGTAATCGAAACATTGGCACGTGCTCTAACGGTACCTATATGACACCCTCAAAAATTTTCAATGATAAGATAAGGCATATAATATATCAAACAAATTGGGATGATGTATCATTAGTGCATATAACGTAAAATTAATGCTAGCCCAAATTGGTTTCAAGGAACTTGGTTTAGTGGAATCATTCTGGATTTGTAGAACCATTATGGTTCACTGGAACTTTCAATGCTAAAATATGGCATGTAATATATCAAAAGACTAGGAATGAGGTATCATGAATGAATATATCGTAAAATTAATGATAGTCCGAATTGGTTTCAAGGAACCTGGTTAAATGGCACTTTAAATGCTAAAATATGGCATGTAATATATCAAACGACTTAGAATATGTGTCATGAATGAATATACAGTAAAATTAATGATAGTCGAAATTGGTTTCAAGGAACCTGGTTTATTGGAACCATTATGGTTCATTGGAATTTCAATGCCAAAATATGGCATGTAATATATCTAACGACTTAGAATGAGGTGTCATGAATGAATGTAACGTAAAATTAATGATAGTCGACATTGGTTCAAAGGTACGTGAGGTAATGGTATCTTTATGGCTAATTAGAAACTAACATTGTTAACATAGGGCTGTTTAAAAATATAGTTCCGCGAATTGTTTGGTTTAACCTTTCGGTACTTGGTTATGTCATTCCTTAATGGTTTATAAAGTACCGATAGGTGATTTATGCTATCCGTGTGGGGAAACGTGTCTGTCTGTCCGTCTGTCTGTCCGTCTGTAACTCAAACTCCTCCGAGGCTATGAAAGATTTTCAAAATCTGTTTTCGTCAGTCGATGAATATGGTTCATGGCACGAACCAGTTACAAATATTATCAAAATCGCTTCATCGTTCACAAATGGTACCTCTATTTTCCCGCCTAGCAATTTTCAATGGGAAGATATATATTGAATAATATATCAAACAAATCGTAATGACTAAATAGATGCGGTCATTTCTATTTTCGTCAGTCGATGAACATAGTACATGGCACGAACCATTCTCATATATCATTTAAATCTGTTTAATAGTACGTGCACAAATGGTACCTTTACGACCCCACCTAGCAATTTTCAATGGCGAGATATATTAAGTAATATATCGAACAAATCGTAAAGACAAGATAGAAGAGGTTATTCGTTACTATTTTTGTCAGTCGATAAGCATGGGACATGGCGCGAAACAGTCACAAAAATTATCTAAATCTGTTTAATAGCACGTGCACAAATGGTGCTTTCACGACCCCAGCAAGCAATGTTCAATGGAGTGATATATTAAGTAATATATCAAACAAATCGTAATGACGAGATAGAAGCGGATATAAATTTCTATTTTCGCCAATTAATAAATAAGGTTCCGGGAATGAACCATTTTGAAAATGGTTGTAATCGAAACAATGACACGTGCTCTAATAGTACCCTTATGACACCCTCAAAAATTTTCAATGCTAAAATATGGCATGTAATATATCAAACGATTTGCAATGATTGGTCATGAATGAATATAACGTAAAATTAATGATAGTCGAAATTGGTTACAAGGAACCTGGTTTAGTGGAACAATTATGGTTCATTGGAACTTTCAATGCTAAAATATGGCATCTGATATATCAAACAACTTGGAATGATGTGCCATGAATGAATATAACGCAATAATAATCATAGTTGAAATTATTTCAAAAGTACGTGGTTTAATGGTATCATTATGATCCATTATAATTTTCTTATGTTAACATAGGGCGGTTTAAAAACATAGTTCCGAGAATGATTTAGTTTAACCCTTCGTTACTTGGTTATGTCATTCCTTAATGGTTTATTTCTCCGGCACTATGGTAAACTCGCTCAGCTATACAGAACATTCCAACACGAACCGGGGAGAACTGTTAGAGGGCTATCGATTATGAACATTTAAAAAAAAATTTTTCGGTTTTTCTATATGAATTTTTACTGTCTTAATGTGTTAAATTTTACTGTATATTCCCATTCAGATATTGCAAACTTTCATCAAAATGAGGCCGAGCAACGCCGGGTATATCAGCTAGTACATCTATAAAATTTGCTCTCTATATGGTAACGATGAAAAACATTACTAAACTGTAAATCATAAAATGTTCAGTGAGGGTTTTATTGTATACCAACGCCAGCTGTTCAAATTAATGATGAAAAATTGGAAAGAAAATTCCGCAGCTTGGATTCGAACGAGGAACGCGCCAACCAAATTCTTGCATCATTACTTTTCATCATCACTAAATTATTTTTTACTAATTCTTGTAGTCCATCTCATGAGTATGTTTAGAGCGCATCTTACCATAGCCTACAATGATTAAAGCTTTTAATCATGTAGGCTGTGATCGTAACCAGGATTTTATTTCGGAGGGGGGCATGTAAAAGAATTGACCATCGTCCATATAATTCTGTTACATGCGGACCCCCCCTTCCCTGTGTATGGCCCTGCTTTAAAATGTTAAACTTAACATTTAATAAACACATCATATTTTAATAATGTAATATATTTTAAATGGAGAAAAAATTTAGAAAATGAAACTTGAAATTTAAGTATTTTAGATAGTTAGTAGCGTAAAAATTTATTTTTCAGTTATTATTTAATTGCTAGACATTGAACTGACCAACGAGGCCCGATGACAAGCATAATTGTTTGCGGGAACAGTTTTGCCAATTTTATGTCTCTTTTAACACTTAGACGTAACTATTATAATTTTGTTTTATACTTTTTAATTTATTTGCAACTTGCAAGCATGACAAAGTGAAGTTCGAACAGTTTCTGTATAAAAAGAATGAAAAAGTGAATCTAGATTCCTAAAATAATTCTTCGATAATTGAGAATTTTTTTCATCTTTTGCAAGAGAAGTTAAATTTTTATTTTTGTGTACATATAAAATGTGTACAGACTGCTAAATATAAACTCTTTTGTTATTCCCTTTTGTTTTCCCTTCTTGCTGAAAAGGCTAAAAAAAAACAATTCCCGAACTTGCTACCAGCTGACCAAATAATCACATTTATAATGAACATTATAACGTTAACCTGCTTTTTTTTTAACCTGCTTTATTTAATACAAAAATAAAAGCTTGATAGGCTAACCAGCATTAGCCATCTACACATTTCTTCTTAATAACCTGAAAAATATCGTAAATTGTACTTCTAATTCAATCAGCCCGAATTGTCGCCACTCTCCTTATAGGCACCATAATAAACGATAAATCATGACGGCGAAACGTCTCGGAATGTTGATCTCAGAAATGGCGCTGTTAGTGGGCTGTTGACATGAAGTCTTTTTAAGCACTTATCGGTAGTGGTGTATGGTTGGAGAAACGATGAGTCGCCGTCCTGATGTTTGCCATCTACGGCGCATTATTTCCAGAAGGGAGCGAAGATTAGTATACACTGTTCGCCATGATTGAAGAGCTAAAGTGTCCCAAATCACCAGCAGCTAGAACAGTAGTGCCCCAGACAGTTCATCGTTCACTTCTGAGTATGGGACTGCGTAGGCATTGCCCCACTCGAGTTTCCGTGGTTATGGAACGCCATCGCCATTTGCGCCCGCATTGGTTCACGAAACAGGAACTGGACTATAGAGAACTGGAAGAAAGTCTCCTGTTATGCCAAATCACATTTCCTGGTCCATCACATGGATAGTTGTTTGTGGCTATACCCATTTCCAACAGAAACTATGGTCTACCCATGAACAGCTGGATGGATACATGCCAGTAGTAGTGGTATTATTGTATGCAAGATGTTTTCTTGTGTCATATTAGAATCCACCATCCTTTGCAACAATCTTTTACGGCTATCCGATAAGTTAACCTCACTGCAGACCTCGTTCACCCTTTAAGGTTACCGGAAGGTTATGGCCTGTACCAACAGGATATTGTACCATGCCATAAGATCCAAATCGTCATGGAGTTTTCGAGGAGCATTTCACTGATTTTGAAGTCATGTGTTGTCCTCTGAATTCTCCTGACAGCAACCCATTAGAGCATTTGTGGTTTCACCTGGAAAGACGGATTCGTGCTGCTGTACGACCACCTTGGAATGACCAACTGGTGAGCATCTGGTAGCAGACACCTCGGACTTCCTACCAGCAACTAGTCGAGTCAATTCTACACTAGGGCAGTTTCGAGGGCGAAAGCTATTATGAATTTTTATTGAATCTTCTGTTAAGGCTGAATTTCTTTCTTTTTGTTTAATAATTTACTCCATAATCAAATTCTATAAAATTAGAAATCCCAACAATGATAAATTGAAACTTAAAAATAAGAAAAAAAAAATTGAAAAAAAAACTCTTTTCCCCATCCCCGTAATGTAACCAATCCACCCAAGAGAAAATTTAATTAATTTACATCATTTGGTTCTATTGCAGATATCAATGGGCAAATATATTAATTCTTGTAAAAATTTACAGGATTTTATAAGCTGGAATAAATTCTTGTCCACAGCAGAAAATGGAGACAGAAAGTCTGCATTCGCGGACTATGTCTTAGCGAATCATCATCGTTTTGGACTCATGGAAGAAATCGTGACCGTAGTTAAAATTATCAGAGATCCAAAGAAAGTGCTTTCACATAAGCCTCTAGTCATAAGAAAACAAAGGAAGATAAGGAAATGGTCCTCAATGATCAAATAAGATTCGAGAAGAATCCCATCCTGGACCCGATCAATGACATAATCTACTCAACCGCTAGGATAAAACCTCTGGACAATACCCTCCTAAAGAAAGGAAACCATACTGGAACCTGGTTACCATAACCAATCTATTCTTTACGTTAAATAATACAATGTTAAACCCCTGACACAGGATTATTGTACCGGGTGGGCAAGAAATAACGTGAGGTGTTCAGAACTCGCTAGCGAGAATTCTATTAGGCCAAATGCAGTACATTTTGGCGTATATACTTAGTGGAACATACAGTTTTGATTTCTGCAAAAAAAAAAAAGTTCTAAAATTCGCCATAGGGGGCGCTTATTTCAAGAAAACAATGAATACCTAATTGTCAAATGAACAAACACCGTACAAACCAACTTTAGTAACAACAATAAACAATGTCTTATTTTTAATTACAAATGTGTTTCAATATGACCACCAGTGTGCTGTTCCAATAGCTGCATGCGGTACACGACATTTTCTACGGCAGCTCGCAGCATATCTGCATTAATTAGTCTGATATGTAACGTTATTTGATCCTTTAAGGTTGAGAGGTCAGGAACATGTGCTTGATACGCAAGGCTTTTCAAATATCCCCATAACCAAAAATCACAAGGGTTGAGATCAGGCGACCTGGGTGGCCATACCATGGGAAATGCACGACTAATTATTCTGTTGTCTGAAAACCGTTCTCGTAAGATCTGCTGCACCTGTCGTCCGATGTGCGGTGGCGCACCATCCTGCATAAAAATGGTAGAATCCAGACAACCCTTTTCCTGCAATCGTGGTATCACAAAATTCTCAAGCATATCAGCATACCGGGCAGAATTGACTGAACAAGTCACCGGTCCACGAGGACGGATTTCTTCAAAAAAGTACGGGCCGATGATGAAAGAAGCAGTAAAGCCGCACCATACTGTTAGTTTCGGTGAATGCATTGGAGTTGGCAGACACACTTGTGGATTTGATACAGCCCAAATACGGCAGTTGTGGGTATTGATATCACCATTCAAATAAAAATGTGCCTCATCACTCCATAAAATTTGCCATGGCCATGCATCATCCACTTCCATACGTGCTAAAAATCTCAACGAAAAGTCAGTTCGGGTACGTTCATCTCCAGGAAGCAATTGTTGAACAGGTGTGAGTTTATAGAGATAAAATGTCATTATCTTATGCAATATTTTCCTCACCGTCGAATATGGGATATCTGTTTGGCGTGCTATTGCGTGTGCACTATTGGTACCCTGCACAGTAGTCATCTCCTGTTCCACTGTTCCACAACAGCAGTTGCAACTTCTTCAACGTGTTGCTGCCTGATTCGTTTGCGTCCCCGGCCTGGTTGCACTCAAATCCGGTAGAGTTCCGGTAGATTCAAATCGTTCAATCATTTTCCGTAAGTTAGTTATGCTCATCGGTCCTCTTCGTAACGTTTTCAATCGCCGGAATTCACTAAGGGCAGCACTTGCATTGTCGCTCTTCTGATAAAACAACTTGACTAATAACGCATCGTCAGGCCATTCGTTCGTGAATGATATGAAATCCTCAGCCTTGCCTTTTATTGTCATGATTGCTCAACAGGGAACGCGCTTATGCAAATGTATTCATTGTTTTCTTGTAATAAGCGCCCCCTACGGCGACTTTTGATATTATTTTTTTTGCAGAAATCGAAACTGCATGTTCCATTAAGTATATACACCAAAAGGTACTGCATTTGGCCTAATAGAATTCCCGCTAGCGAGCTCTGAACACCTCACGTTATTTCTTGCCCACTCGGTATCTTATAATTTGGTTTTGTTTTTCGTTTTCTGTTTGTTTTTATTTATTGATTTTAGTTTCTCTTGACACAAATTTTGCACTTCAACATTATATAACCAGTTATTGTATCAATGCCGGCTTTGTAGTAAACATAGTTTCTGATGATGAGGTTATTCTTGAAACACGTCGAACGAATATAAAACGCTACCTTATTGCTATTACCAGACCCTACTTTGTTTCATTTACTAGCAATACTGACCAAACATGCAATTATGAACATTTTCACAAATATAGCCTCACATACTGGCTACCGCTGTTAAATTTGGTAAAAGTTCAAAAAGTCCTGAGATTGTAACATTTAGCCCATTCTATTGGCAACATGGCCGCCAGTGGGGGAAGTGAAACGCACGGAATGTGCAAGACGATGAGTTTCAAAAGTAATAAACGTTGCTCAGTCCATAGTTGCAATTCGCGTGGAGTTGCAGGAATACGAAGTTTACATATCTTCCCTACGGATGTTTCGCTGCAGAGAGAATGGGCCATGAAGCTACGGATAGGAAAAAAATCACAAAGAGCATAGTCGTGTGCTGTGAGCACTTAAAGAATTCGGATTTTTTTCCTCATCCCCCTGCTAAATCATCTTAAAAGCATGTTTTTTTAATAATTTTTATAAACCCAGCGTAGTTAGTAGGTGCATAGGATGCAACATTTTTATAACCAGGACTTGAGCCACTCAAACCTCATTTGAAAAATAAGCAGTGCTTTCTAAAAAATTACCCAGGACTCCACTTGATAAACCTATCTCCAATACTGAAAGTGAGCGGGAGCAATGATTGAAAAATGGCTGTAGACCATCACAAGACACCAATAAAGAAAATGGTGATTAGTGAAAATGATTTACTAAACTTTTATTTCCTTAGTTAAACACGTTCTTTGTATTACTCAAAACACTCTTTAGATGAGTAGCAAGTCGACCGTGTTTCCATTAAAGGTATATTAGGCATGGATTGCATAGTCATGCTGAAAGTTGACTTTACAGTCGAAACATGCATATCCATACCTAATAAACCTATAGTAGAAAAGCCGTCGACTTGTTTATTAATTAAGCTTAACATCCACAGCCTCACATGTAATTTTATTTAATCTTTAGATAACCCGAAAATACTTACTGTTGTGGAAAGTGCACTAGCTGATGAAGTAATGATGCCACATGAACCTGAAGAAGACTTCAATGAAGTTGTTGCATCAGATTCAGATACCGTGATACTTGCAGAAATAAAAGCTTTGGCAGCACTGCTACTGTTGGCAGATACTAATCCAGACATACTAGAGAAATCAGATCAAGCAACAATTATAAGAATATGTTTTGAGCATTTTGCCAATCAAACCGTGGTAAAAATATGCAAAAACGACACTGAATTATCTTCTTTTACAGGACTTCCTTGGTTGGCCTTGTTATATTAAAAAACGTTATAGAAAATGTCCCTTATGAGAAAAAAAAATCGAAATATACGAGTTGGCTGCCTAGAATTTTCCTGACCCTGTGCAAGTTAAAGTTCAACATGTCATATAGATATATTGCTGTTTTGTTTGCTTTTCCTGAAACAACTTGCAAAGGTATTTTAAAAAAAGTTAGTAGTGTTATCACAGGCTTTGAAATGCTGGATATTTGCCATCAAGACAAGAGATTTTAAAAATAT
Source organism: Rhysida immarginata (assembly GCA_023313115.1). NCBI lineage: Eukaryota > Metazoa > Arthropoda > Chilopoda > Scolopendromorpha > Scolopendridae > Rhysida > Rhysida immarginata. The sequence continues at coordinate 60,273 of JAHWFO010007655.1, read as the reverse complement.
GCCAATTGCCTTCAAAAGTTTTCCAAACGTTAGAATCATATTAGATTGTACAGAATATAAAACTGAAAATCCACGCTGTCTAAATTGCCGCATCAACACTTACTCCCATTACAAAGGAACAAACACACTCAAGATATTGATTGGTGTCGCACTAGGTGGATTAATTTTATTTATTAGTTAACCATATAGAGTAAAAGCTTCCGATAAATTTATTACTGAAAACTCTGGAATAATTAGAAATCTTACACTGTTCCAAGATGCAGTTTTGCTTGACAAGGGCTTGCATTTTTACGGCACAAGAACCAGATAACTTTGAGGGAATCATTAGAGACAAGAGAACGCTTGCATTTGATGGCCGCGTGCAGTGCCTTCAATATTCTTCCATATCGTGCTGCGTTAACTGTGGTGCCTTTTTCAAGAAAATCCTGTAAAAATCGGGTCTTTGCGATCAAAAAAGACGGTCAACATCACCTTCCCTGTGCTGTTTGCGATTGCTTTTGATTTGTTGACTCCATTTTGTTGTTTGGCAAAGCGATCACGCGCAGAGCTCGAAGCACGAGCTATCGTTCTTTCTCACGTGCTGCAACACTTGCAACCTACTGTTCAATTTACACATGGGGTTTTGCAATTATTGAAAACAAAAACTTACGATCCTACACGTCGTCTTTTTTTCCCACACAAATTTTCGTATTCATTTGCACGACACTTATACAAACAGATGACACCAGCCGATATTTAGAAGAGCCATCTCTAGTTGGCACTGACCATAGTATTTGTTTATTTTTTCAATATAATTCTAAATGTTCCTTTTTATTAAGTAAATAATCTTCTCATTTACCAGCTGTAAGAATAAATGGTTTTCTCCTGCCACTGGAGATTTTATTTCAAGTAATCCCGCAGGTTGATCACCAAGCCATGGAGCTGGCTGTACAATTACCATTCCACACTTCACAGCTCTTGCATTGGTTTGTTTCTGATACAAAGTCCTAGCTTCACATTCACATTTTAAACCATACCTGCTTGCCTGGTTTCCTGCAAATGACTGGATCAGAAATCTCTGAATTTTCATTTTCCAATTTTCTACATCTCTTTCATAAGTGTAGAGTGAGTAGCACGAACTAGCAGTGATCCTGCGCATCCTCTCATTGTAGCAGCGGTCATTTGGAAAAAAGTGTCTCTTTGCATATATGAACTGCGTTTTCTAAGCTGACAACAAGTTTGCCTTCATATAAAGCTTTTTCACAACAGAAAACGTGAATATTTTAATTTTTAGTTTGTGGTTATCATTCAGAACACTTTAAGTAAATTCAGGTATAGCCAAATCACTCACACTGTCTTTACTTGAGTGTGTGTGGTTTATAATTTTTCTCAGTGTTGATTATATCATAGATGAAATCATCAACATTGAAACGCTCATTCTTTTCTGTAAAATCTTTTGTATTCACAACTCGTCGACCAGTCAAGTGCTGGCCAAAGCACTTTCTGGGCAAGCTGCAGTCATTGGGATCCTCAGGCCAGCCTCATCTCCTGAGTGTTTCCATGCTGATGGTTCACGAGATGTTACATGGCATAGCTGATCCACTTGCAGTGGCTGAAGTTGTTTTAATTTACTCCCGTTGTCTCCTGAAGTCCATAGAGGCAGCATTTCGATTTCTTTAATTCCTACTGCAATATTTACATCATTAATTAACTTCATCACTATGAAATGATTAATTAACTTAAATTAATACAAAACTAGTGCTGAGGAGCAACGGCAAGGAGATGTTTGCCTGTTGATGATTAACAAACAGCAAACGATAAAAAAATGTCCTAATTGTAGAACATATTTAAATAGCAAATGCTAAAAATAATTATTAGTAACAATTATTTTTACTACTAAGTAGCTACTACGTGCTTACATATACCGGATTTCCCAGCAATGCAGGTGCACTCGGCCTGACAACAAATTTTTTTAAGTTACTTACTAAAACGTTAAAGTTGGGTTATTAATTATAACTGCAACAGGCGTAGACGCTTTTCCACAGAACATGATTTGCTTGGCATACAATACTGCCTCTCTTTAGACTAAACGCTTTTTCCTTTCGGCAATACTATCCACTGCTAAATAATGCAATATATCACAAATACTTACGCTCTTGTTCATCTTGTTCATTCCACAGCAAGTATCGTGTGCAGCATATGCCATGCATCTTTCCACTGTTGCTTCCCCCTCCGGCGGCCATGTTGTAAGTTTTCATTGTTTTGTTATTCGATTTCTTAAAGCCAAACATGAGTCATCTCCAGCTGAAATCCACAGAAAAATTGTTGCTGTTTATGGTCATGGTGTGAATCGACAAAGTTGCAAAGTGGTGTCGTGAATTTCGTGATGGCAGAGCAATTGCCTCCTCCATGACAATGCTCGACTCCATACGGCACGCATCACCACAGAGTTGCTGAAAACCTACAAGTGAAAAGTTCTGGATCATCCACCGTATAGTCCGGACCTCGCACCCAGCGATTTCCACCTGTTTCTTCATCTGAAGAATCATCTTGCTGGGAAACGGTTCGAAGATGATGACGATGTATCCTCATGAATCATCAAGTCAACGCTTGGTTCAAAAGACAGGCGGCATCCTTCTATGACACCAGAATACAAAAACTTGTCCTCAGGCTCAATAAGTGCTTGGATAATGGTGGCAACTACATTGAAAAATGATCTTGGATAAAGGTACTTGATAGTAATGAAGGGTGTTATAATAATTTTATTTTGGAACTGTCAAAGACGTTTGTATCTTTATTTTCTGGATGTGCCTCGTACGTTAGTCGCCAGGACTCCATTAAATCAGCTCTAGATTCCAAACAAAATATCTTAGTGGGAATGGGAATGTGACACCAAAGAGCATTTTTCTTTAATTTCAAAAATCCAATTTTAAAGATTCAAGCGTATTTAGTGTTCGTCATTTTGGAGCAGGATTATTTTTATTTGTAATTAACCTAACATTGCTATGTGAAATGGGTTGATTTCAGATATTGGAGTACATCAATTCATTTCCCTGTTATAACAGTTTTTATTTTTATTTAAATTTACAATATTGTTACTCTCGTGCCATGATTTACTATTTGCTCAATATTATTGACGTTTCTGTAATTCTAATATTAGACTATACATAATGAAACATTCTCAAACTTTACCAATATTGTAAACAGGTAAAATTTAAAAATGCGAACGTCTCCTGTCGCACGAGCGTTTCTGATGACGATAACGCTCGAAAACATTTGGTTGTGGCATCTGTTGGGCGTGACACTAATTTGAAATTTGAATTTCTTTAATATCCAGACTCTTGCCTGGAGAAGGCCAATGATATCTATAAACTCCTGGATTGCTGACTCATTGGAGAAAACCGGTGCGAAACATAGCCAAAATTACAGTATGTCAAGAATACAGTAGTCGATTACTTTTGTGGACGATTTTGCTCTTTCCCATAAGATATGATGTTTAAACAGGCAGTAAAACCAAGTGGAAATCTATAATTTCTATATAGACGGACAACTTTAAATAAATAAAAAGATCACAATAGCGTTATTATTGATAAATCACATATAAAAGGAGTAAAATCCACCTATCAGACTTTTCTAATAAAAATAATATAGGAATATATAGGTATAAATTCAATACGAAGGGAAAATAAAACTTAATTAAAAATTGATCCTTATTCCATAATATGTGAATAAAATAACGTAAGAGAAACTTTACAAAATGTAAAAGAATAAATACATTAAAAAAACAAATAGTATAAGTTAAGTTTATTTATTTATTTATTTATTTATTTATTTATTTATTTATTTATTTATTTTAAAGTGTTAGAATACAGAGGCACCCAACCAAGATCTGTATGGTCAAAGACCGACGAGTTGGTTTTTGGCGGGCGCGTAGTTAAAAGTATACACAAAATAAATACAAATTTTTCGGTTAGTAAATAATATGTTAGTTAAAATTAAAAAATTTAAGTTAAAATAAATAAATAAATAAATAAATAAAATAAATAAATAAATAAATAGAATAAACAAAGAAATACAAAAATAAATAAATTTGTTAAAAATTAAGACTCTATTATAATAATTAACCGTAATATAATATGGATTTATTTTCTTAAATATTGCGTAGCTTCCACAAAAGTAATCGACTAGCTTTTCTGGTGACTTGAATTTCGGCTACGCGTTTTCTCCACAAGGCTAGCGATCCAGTAATTGTATAGATATCATTGGAGAAAGCTCCTGAGAATTTCCATTTGTTTGGTTGCGTACCATTGCACAAAATCTGTTGCCTGTGTTCAGAAATGAAGTTGCATATATTGTGCTATAATTTTAAAACTTTATTTTCTGATTTTCCCTAGTATAAAAAAATAAAAATCTTTAATTGCAAAAAGAATGGCACATTCTTCATGTTACTTACCAAATTCCTATTATGCTCATTACGAAAACCATTGACGATAATATCATAACGGCGATTCTTAGCGCTGTAATCTCTCCACCTAAAATGCGAAAGAGGATATTCGGTTAAATCAGTTATAACATTTCTATATCTTAAAGGAATAGAAATTTTATGAAAAATGTTACAAATATAATCTCTGGCAGGTATTATACAGGGTGAGTTTGAAGTCGCACACATCAAAGGTTAGCTGCCCGTAAAATTGCTAGTTTGAGAATTTAAATGAGAGTAAAGTATCGCAGTTGAAATATTGGCTTTTACTTTTAGCAGACAAACAATAAATATTGGATATGGCTTCTTTTTTCGCGAAAACAAAAACGTGCTTTGTGAGACTCTGTGAAGCATGGCAGTATTGATGTTAGAAATGGCTGTTGTAATAGGTGTTGTGGTGTCCGTTTTCAGCTCAGCTCAGCCTTCTTGTGTGGACTATTAACATAAATCACTAATTTCAGATAACCCCAGAGGACGAAATCAGACGGTGAGGAAGAAATCCGGCGAGCGACGGGGCCACAATACCAGAGAAATGAAGCACTTATAGAAAAATTCATTCAAAAATGTTTATTTGCTCTTGTTGGCAAAACTGCATGCCGTGGCCTTGAATAACAAACACTTCAAATGAAGTCTCTGAGCAATAGATCAATGATACGGTTAAAATATATTCCAAACAATCTGCACTGCCATCTACCTGGAGAAAATCGAAACTCAAAGCATGTTCGCTGAATAACGGCCCATTAAACTTTGATGTCCGCGATTATAAACTCACCCTATATTAACTCATTTATAATTAAACAGTGATCAGCAAGTAAATTAGATTTTATTTTAAGGTGGCATTTTACATATAAGCTTTTTATTTATTATTCCAATACTTATTAAATTTTACTTCAGCGTTTGGGATTATTGCAAAGCAACGGTTATAAAATAGCAAAATCTAACTTCTTGAAGTCTATTATTAGAGATGATAATAGATTCTGAAGAATTTGCATTTGAAATTGCTTCTTTTGTTATATGGGTCATTCTCTCGAAAATGGTACAAATCATGTCCGCTACTTTTGAATATTTTTCTGAAAATTTCAAAAATGCTACCAATTAAACATATTTTTTTATTCTTTTTTTTAAATTCTGTATAATCAGGTATTTATTGTTTTGACTTAAGTGATTTGTAAAAGTCGTATTTTTTTATTTGAAGAACAAGTAGGACAAATCTTGATGTCCCAACTTCAAATCAATAAAAGTTAAAACATTATTTAAGAAACTGCCTAAATAATACACCTATATAAATAATCAATTACATTGCATCTCTTATATAAAAATAATTTTAACAACAAATTTCATTAAAAAATATTGTTTTAATAAGATTAATTTTATCTTAATAATGTCCATAAATACATCTTTATATATATTGCAATGTCCACTATGTTGCAGCCATTTCAAAAATAAAATAATAAGAATGAGAATTCTTTAATTACTGTGGATAGCGACATAATCAATAAGACGAAAATCTCTTGTCCACAACTGGATTTTATTCCGCATATACGTATTTCGAACTCTTTGAGTTCATTATTCAATGCCAAGTAAGTATTAGGTAAAGTTAACAGCATTTATAGAAGAAAAGCGGTCACCATTCGACCAATAGAAAACACTGAAGCAGTGACTAATGGTAAAAATGGAACACCTCTTTTTACAAAAAACGCGGACCTAGGAGAAATACTCCCAGGGGACCACGTTGAAATAATACAATAATAAGGTACAAACATAAAATCGATTAAATTGCAATTAGAATCTAATAAATCGATTCAATAGTAATTAGACAAAAAGGCTCAGAAATAATTTTAATAACAAGTAGCCATACAAACTAAGAAATAAATAACCAATTAATCATTAATAAGAAAGAATAGAAAATTATCGTGGCTTTTTAATTATTTGTATTAACGTAGAATCTCCGATCGGGCCTGCGTCTCCATTCAACAGTGTGTTCGGATCCTTCTTTGCAATTTCCAGTGTTTCATACGCGTCTAGTGCATTTCTGTTACTAACATGTCTTAACAATTTACAATCTTTTAACAGAATGTCGTGTCCCGTCTCCAACATATGTCTAGCGACTGCCGAACTATATGGGCGTCCAAACCTGGCGTGGGCTGTGTGTTCCTTAAACCTCTTTGTAACATTCCTGCACGTGGCTCCTCGGTAAATTTTCGGACATTTGCTGCAAGCGATCTCGTATATCCCAGACTGGGACAATGGTGGAGTCTTGTCCTTGGGGTTTCCCAGGAGGTTTCTCAAAGTATTGGGGTTTTTGTATGCTAAAGACAAACTAGCTTCCTTGAAGATAGTGCGCAACCCGGCAGACAGTGTTTTGTTATACGAGATGGGTATCCTGAGCATAGGGGTTCTTTTGTTGTTGAGGGTAGTGGAATCCCTGACCTGCTTAGTGAATCTTCTTCTTCGTACCAAATCACGAATTAACCCAGGATCATAGCCGTTGCACCTCGCTATGTCTTGTATGCGCTTAATCTCATTAGAAAACCTGGCCTTTGACAAAGGAATATTCAGGGCTCTGTCCACCATGAAGATGAAGGCCGACAGTTTGTGACTCCAGCAGTGATTAGACTCTTTATGGATGTATACGTCGGTATGGGTGGGTTTTCTATGGATGTCGAACTCTAATCTGTTGTTATTCCGAATTATCTTCAAGTCCAAGAAGGGTATTGCATTGTCCTCCTCATATTCCACCGTGAATTGTATCGAGTTGTAGAAGCCATTTATATATTCGAGAAACCTTTCGACACTCATCTTACTGGTATCGATGAAATAATAAATTAAATTGAATCTGGCGACACTTTTGAAAGGACTAAGTAGTTACAACTTCCATGCTTATTCAGCCATTTTGGATTCCACAGTCAACAAGCAAGAAAAGACCCTTTCTTTTTCTCTAATAGTTAATTTGAGGTTTTCAATGTCCACTATGTTACATTTAAAATAAGGATTCAAAATCTTTTTCTCCTGAAATTGCAAATAAACTAGTAAATTTAATATTTATTCATTTAATATTTTTTTCTTTATCATAACTTTTTTATTTTTATTACAAAAGCTTTTTTCCGACTTAATTGTCCACTCTGTTATTAGTTCACTCTGTTACATACACTGGGAGATATCATGTTTTTGCATGAAAAATGAGAATTTTTGTTTGTGTTTTATGAGAAGTTTTTGCTTGCCTAATGAAACAAAACCTTAATACAAACAGAATACCAAGGAATAAAAAACTTAAAGTTTCAGATATTTATTCCTCTGCTTCGACAGGTGAGTCCAGTGGTGCATCTGATGATTGCCTATTAATGAAGTGAGTGCTAAAAGCGTGGAAAGCCTGCATATACATGCTTCTTGAATTTACAGCTCGTGGTGCTAGAAAGTTAACATACCGTGTGTCTCAAAAGTCGCGTGCCATATGAAAAGTTTATGAATGTTGGCTTTATGTTCACACGATTTCGCAAGCATTCGTTCATGTTCAAAATGTGCACCATGCACTCAAAGACAATGTCTCACACGTAAAAGTGTAGCTGGTGGGCTTGGGAATATCAGGGTGCCGGTGATGAAATTCGTCTGCAGCTTCTGGAGATGTTCTGTGGTGATCTCCACAAAGAAGTATCAGATTCACACGTTGTTCCGGTGTCAGCATTATTCCTCTATTTCACTATTTCACCTACAAAATCCAAGCAACCAATTCATCCATTTGGCACGCGACTTTTGAGACACACGGTATAAATATGTTGTCATGGCTCAATGTGACATTGAAGAAGATGGCGAAGTTAAAGTGATGAGCTTGAGGACAACAAATAACGAGCGAAAATTATTTAAAATGATTGAAACAGATATCTCCTATGTTCATTTGATCAAATTAAAATACTTGGCAGACCCAAAGTTAAAACTATTATATGAACGTTTATAATATGAATTTCTGTATGCGGTATTGATGTTTTCCAAAAAGCTTGAAATGTGTAAAAAGTAAATTTAATATAAGCAGAATTATATGAAAGCAGAATGTTGTTTGTCTGTTATTCTTTCATAAATTTCCAGATTAATCCTATCTGCAACAGTTGTGTCTACTCTGTTACAGAAGTGTTTTTATTGTAATTTCAAATTGAAATTCAAAAAAATTTTCAATTAAAAGTATTAACCTTTTTAGATAGATGGTATTGTACCCAGAGTAGTGCAATTTTGATCTTATTTAACTCTATTTAATATGTTAATCTAATTTTTTGCACATACTTTTTTCAATTTTGCATTTTGAAACATGAAAACTATCAAAAAATGTAAATTTATTCTTTATCATAAAATTTTCCAGTATTTACATAAAATAAATGTTCCTTTATTTGTATTGCACAAAATGTTTTGAAAAAAAAGCGACTTTATATAATTTAATGCAACCAGTAGATGTGTAACAGAGTGGACAAAATCTCCCATAACCAATCAAAAAACTATGAAAATCACATATTAATACTAAGTTGAGCTAATTAATTTTTACAATACAGGTAAATTCAATCTATAAGCTATTATTTAACATTAATTAAGTTAGATTAGATAATTCTGAAAGAAAATTTTTTGAAAATCAAATGTACCATTTTCGTGAGAATGACCCATATAAGAATACCAAAAAAATTAGTATTTCTGGTACTGGGTGATTCCAATGAAAGTTCAGAAGTAAATTCGAATTACACTGTCCAACAAATTTAAACTTTCTTCTGCCCTGTAGATGAAACTATGTGATTCTGTATAAACAAAAAATGCTTGATTCATATACCAAAACCAAAATGGTCCATCACTTATCGTTTTTGTAGGAGACCCACTTCTCAGAGAAATGTAACAGAGGTTTGATTATAGAAAACACAAACATTAAAATGAGTTTTTGGTGACCCGGTGGTTCAATCCGCTGGTGACCCGGTGGCTCAATCCGCCACTGTCGATGAACGCTCACGCTCAATCGCTATCGGAGTGATTTTTTAATTAAAAGGATGTGAATTCATCGATAAATTCATCAATAAATATAAATCAAGTAACTGTTTCCTCTTGTAGGCATCTGTTGGTGTGTCCTTGATAACAGGCCAGCAATATTCAGCTAGCATACTTCCATTCCATTATTAAGCTCCGCCTGTGTGATTTCATGATGTGAAGATATCATAGATGTAAATAGTTGAAAGTCAATTGATAGCTTGGGTCATCGGAGGTGTCTTCCTCTGAATCTACACTTTATTTATCTGAAGCTGTAGGTATAACAAGATCTTCTGAATGAGGAAGTGGTCGCATAGCGCTTCTATGTGTTACAATGTAGATATGCAAGAAGCTAAAACGTGGATTAAGTGTTTGAAACGAGAACCTCTGCAGCAGTGGGATCGACATCTCAGATATGCTGAAATTCATCCGGGGAGACCTGAACTACCGTGTTAGATATTTGATATGATAATTACATGCTATTATCTGTCGTGTTTGGTTCGGCCAGGAGTGAAGAATATTTGACAATATTACAAAATTCAGATAATGTTTACGACTTTTATTTTAAAACTAGCAGAATAGTTGCCCGGGATAATTACAGTTGTAGGTAAACAGAAGATCGAATAGTAACGCCCATCATTTTTTTTTGGCAACAGTTTTATTAATAAGCAAAAAATGAAACAATGCATTACAGGAAAGCTGAAGGTTTTACCTATTTTTCGACATAGGCTATGCACCAAGTCTCTCAACATACTTCTCAAATCATGGCATCAGATTCAATACAATTCGTTCATAACACGCTGTTATGTGGTTGTATAGGCACCGACAAACGGCTGACTTTTCCTCTGAGCCAAAGCGTTGACCTCCTATGAAATTCTCATATTTCCGAATAGGTGATAGGAGATTTATTTATTTATTTATTTATTTATTTATTTATTTAAGTTAGCAAGCACCCCATCTCGAGGGTAAAAAGGTAAAAGGGTAAGTTAAAAAAACATGCCATAAGGCAGAAGTCTAAAAGGAGGCCCGGAGCGACAATGAAGGTAAAGTGGCCCACAAAAAAAAGGAAAACCCAATAAAGGGCTACAGACAGGACCAAGAGAGTCATGCATGAGTCGGTAGTTGTATACTGAGGTAATATTGATTAAGTCTTCTTTTTAAATGAACACATGTCGTGATGCATTGAGTTGAAGCGCACGAATAAACCATAGACCGTATGTCAAAAGGTAAATCATTCCACAAAGATATAGCGTTATACGGAAAGCTTTTAGATTTAGCTGTTGACACCATGTTTGGGATCTCAAAAAGATATCTTCGCGTTTGTCGGACCTTGGTAGTAGACCTAAACCACTGCCCGACAATCGCGGCTGGATGTTTATCGTTATAGAGAGCCTCTGCCACCTCAGTAGTCAACGCTACTTTCATTATTGTATAAACTGTGGGTAGGCCATACTTAGTGCATGTCGACGTTACAGATTCTGTTCTTCCCAGTTTAAAGGCAGACCGAATTAATGTATTTTAGGCAGCAGAAAGTCTCTTTAAGTTAACGGTAGAAGTAGAAGACCAAAATAGGGCTCCATAGGCAAGCTGAGGCACAATCACAATCAGTATGAACTGACACATCTGTCGGATGGTCAAGAGGGATCTAAGCCTTTTGACCATGTAGTATTTTCGATGTACAGTAGATATTAGTTGATCTATATATTCGTTGAACTTCAAACTAGAATCAAATGTTATACCTAATATCTTTATGGTGGAAGAATAGCTCTCTTGTTTAGGAAGAATCATTATATTAGTCTTGTCCTCATTTAGTCTGAGGCCTCTGCTAAAGTACCATTCCACCAAATAGCTCAGGTCTTGCTGGAGTAGGTCAATAGTTGCCTGATGGTCTTCAATAGGATAAGTCGCATATAAAAAGTTGTCATCAACGTAACTAGCAATCTGCAAGTTAAATTTGTGTCGAAAATCGTTGCAGCCGCTGCGGCGAATAATAGCGGAGCCAAACCAGACCCCTGGACGATCCCTCGTTTGGATTCTTTAACAACCAGCGACTCAGAACCAATGATGTTGATACGGTCTTGGTAGTAATCCTGCAACAAGGCAATGTAGTCGCGAGACACCCCAAGGTTGTCAAGGTCATGGAATAACTGGGGTCTAGAGATGGTATCAAACGCCTTGGAAACATCTGTTTGCACTAAAATAAATTTATGGCGGAGATCACGGGCCTGAATGGCTTTCATGTAGATCTGGAGAGGGGTCCAGATCACTTTGTATCCAGGGCGACTACCAATTTGTTGAATGGGGATCCTAGACCAAAGGTAGTCAGCCATACGCTTGAAGAGCACCTTTTCAATAATTTTCGACATGGGAGATAGGGCGGATATGGGGCGGTAGTTGGAAATAATGAGGGGACACCCCTTTTTATACTTAGGATTGATGTTAGCTATTTTTAAGGCTAAGGGAAATTTTTTTGTTTTAACAATAAGTTGACATAGAGAAAAAAGCATACTAAAGCCAGTGAGGTTAAAGTTCTGAAGAGTCTTGTCTGTAAAGGTGAAATGACGATTAAGACCTTTCATCTTGACCGTTTTTACTATTTTTAAGAATCTCCCACCTGTCGGTATTTCTGGGTCTGGAGATCTATCCAGGTCAGTTGGCCCACCCTGGATTATTTTGTCTGGTTGAGCTAGATCCGTCGGGTTGTTGATCCAGTCCAAGTAGGTCTCGTATTGTTCTTGAGGCAGCTTGGGAGTGTTGGTAGTACTAGTTTGACGAATGGGCTGCCATATCCGTAGGGATGATTTACAGTTAGTAACTGAAGCCCTCTTGGCCCTCCGTATTTCATGTTTAAACTTTGAGTTTGCTTGCTTAAAATTTTGGCGGGAAAGGGAATCCCTTTGTCTGACATACTTGGAATAGGCAAGTTGTTTATTTATCCATTTACTGATGAGTTCCCCATTCCACCAGGGTTTACGCCTCCGAGCATCCTTGTTGACAATTTGGACTGTAGAGTGGATGTTTGAACATCTCCCAGCCAAATCCTAATTTTTTTCACAAAGAATTTTCTCGGCCAACTTCGAAGAATCTGCACTTCCTGGAGATGTTCCAATGATCCCAACAATGCTCACTATACACTTCCAACCTATTGATTTACATTTTTCTCTTGGCGCTAAAACACCGGACTACACGTGGTTTTTTCTAATGAAGTTGAAGACGCTAGCAAACGCGCTATCTATACTCAGTAGTTATCGGTCTTTCAGCTACTCTCTGTAGCAAATGATTTAAACTATCAAAATTTGCCAAATATGAACATTTGAATCAAAATAGTATTTCATAAAAAAATTGCTGGGCATTACTTTCTTCCTTCGTATATAGTAAGTTGACCGAGTGGTAGTTGACTTTTCTTCTTACGATGTATCAATTCATTTTTATACACTGCTTGACAATTGCTAAGGAACAGCAACATGTTTGTCAATAAATACTGTCCCAAAAATTATCGTTCCCAAAACTTCAGTAGACGTATTACAGTGACTTTTTGAACACAAAATGGCATGAAATTCGAACTAAGGAAACGTATATAATGGAAAAAGCAGAAGAGGTATCATGAAGCATCAATGAGTGACTAAAGAAAAATGTTGTTTTGTTTTTGAAATGTGAAACCCTTAATAGTGAGTATTGCATGGTTTGCATCTGTTTCGCATGCTTCTCGCCAGACTGTTGAGAAACGCAGTCGGGAACTTATTCATTCTTCCTGTAACGCAGTTGTCAGTTCCTGGATCGTTCTGGGAGGGGGATTCCTTTGTGCTACAAGTCTACCAAGAGCATCCGAGGCAAGTTCTATGGGATTGAGGTCCAGGGAGTATGCGTGCCACTGCAAACACTTGATATCTCCCTCTCAAGAACATCCGATACCATGTTCGCCCTGTGTGGACGGGCATTTTCGTCCATGAACACAAAGTCATGGAAAAGACTAACGTGATCCAGGAGAATTTTCCTGCAATACCGTGCTGCTGTAACAGACCCTCTTGCAAAGATGTGAAGGGGTGTTCTGGCATCATGCATGATACCCCTATATGCCATGACTCCTTGACCAGAACGTTGCACTTCCCGAACGTGTTGTTGGTGATAACGAGTTCCTTTTTCATGCCAGATCAGTTGATACCCAGAATCACTTTGCTTAGTAAACCGAGAGACGTCAGAGAACATCACCATGGACCACTCCTGGTTGCCCCAAGCACGATGCTCGTTACACCACTCTAATCTGTTTCGTCGATGGAGCGAACATAGTGGAAGGCATTTGGCAAGCTTCCGTGCATACAGCCCAACATCATTCAATCGACGGCGCAAGATCTGTGGCTATCTGTACGGGTGTCTGATTTCTTCGTCTTTTTGCTGAAAGGGCTATGCTGCGGTCCTGCCGAGTGGTTGTGCTCCTTCAACGACCACCTTCCTGCAAACATAAAGCGGATCCTCTGGTGGCAACAGCAGTTTTCAAACGAGAAACAACACTTTTCGCAACGCCCATTGCTCGCGCAATTTGAGTCGCACTTTGCTCTGCCTCAAGCAGTCGAACAGCTCGTACACGATCGTAATCACTCAAATGACATCTCTGTGCATTCTGCAGACGATATCTGATAAAGGACTGAAAATTTACAGTAATATTCGCAAAATACCTGCACGTGTATTCGTCCCTAACACTCCACGGCTACTAATTTTCACTGAACCACAGCTCATTGGACACGTTACTTTTATTCAAATTATGCAAATCGAACAACGGAGAATCAACCAATGTTTTGACGTGTCCTGCACTATTTTCCAGCACCTGTAAATAGCGGAATGCGCATGTTTTTTAGCAATTGTCAAGCAGTTTTTTTGACTCCAAATTTATTAAACTTATTTATGTATTTATTTCAATTTCAATTGTTATTTACAATCCCAAAACAAGAAATTGGTAATAATAATAATAATAATAATAATAATAATAATTATAATATCCAATTTAAAAAATATTAAAATAAGATAAAATCAGTAATTTTAGCATCAAAAGGATAAAAGTTGCCCAAAGGCCTTGGGCCTGTCCAGATGTATCCTTTACAGAAAAATTTATATAAATCAAGCTCTGGTTCTTTCGAGACAGCCTGCTCAGTGCGCTCTCCATGTTAGGGGAGCCTCATTGAG
>JAHWFO010007655.1:0-45244 GCA_023313115.1 Rhysida immarginata | reverse complement strand
TAAAATTATATAACTTTGTATGACATTAAACAACAACTACAATATTAATAAACAGTAGAATAAGCAGAGAGCTGTGTAAATTAGTTAACATTTAATAGTAAACAGAAGTTAAATTAAATGTAATTTGGCCCGAGCGAATGCTTCTAAGGATAAGACATTTAAAAGATTGAAGAGAAGGTGCATCGGGAAGTTCTTTGGTTAACTTTGACCAACAGATAGCGCCAGAAATCGAGATTGTTCTCTTTAAGTATATTCCCTCCATAAAATGGGATTATTATTTTTTTCTCTCTCGTGTGAGAGTGATGACATGGATTAGTTATCGTTGGGGGTATTTCTAATATACTATACGTTATGCATGACTTTATACAGGGTGTATCAGTTAAGATTTTTCAAAATTCTCAAAAAAAAATGCTTGAAATCGTTATCTAAAGTTTGACTATTATGATGTCAGAAGGCTGTAGGAATGGATGAATTATGACGTCAGAAGGCTATAGGAATGGATGAAATATGACGTCAGAAGGCTATTATGACTATTCTCATAGCCTATTATGACGTCAGAAGGCTATCCAAAGTGGCTCCTGGCTCTTATGCCAGAAGCCTGGAAAAAATTATGTCATTACGGCATGGATGAATTATGTCAGAAGGCTTAGAATTACGTCATAATAGCCAAAGATTTTTGAGAATTTTGAGAAATGGATAAGGAAAATTATGCTTAGAATTTTGCGGAGATAAATGACCATCTAACCTGATACACCCTGTAGATAAATTGAGCTGGTTGAATAAAATAAAGTTCATCAAATTTTAAAAGGTTAAATTTTTTAAATTCTGAACTGATGGAAGAGAAAGCAGACCTATTTAACAGTATACGTACAATAACGTCTTTGAAGTTTAATTATAAGTTTTTTTGTGTGGTCGATCCCAATAAACATATTCCAAAGCATAAATTTGTATAAATTAACATGAAATATAAATTTAGTAAAATATTTTGTGGAAGATGATTGACTCTATATATAATGCCTAAAGAATGGGATAGTTTAGTAGCTAAATGTTTTATAATATATAAAAAAAATCCATGATAAATAAGGGGTAATATAAACTTATATATATTTATAGGAAGAGACTCTAGTTAAGACTTTATTATTAGTTCCAAGCTTAATTTTATTATAGTTAATTAATTTATTGCGTTGATGAAAGTTTATGTAATAAGACTTGTTTAGGTTTAGTGGAAGTTGATTTACTAATAACCAGTTACAGACTTTACTTAGTAAAGAATTTAGTATATTTTCAAGTTCTTCTTCGGAATCAGCTGAGGCTATAAATGTAGTGTCATCGGCAAATAATATACTTTATGTATTGCCAGAAATATTGGAAAGATCATTAATAAAGAATGAGAACAATAACGGCGATAGAATAGAGCCTTGTGGTACTCCCTGGTTACTAATTAATTTTGGAAAAAGATTTGAATTTAGACAAAGAGAATAATGTCTATCTAAAAGAAAGGAAGCTATCCAATTCAATGGCAGCCCCCTAATACCATACAATAATTTTAATTTATTTAATATTAAAGTATGGGGAACTATATCAATTGTTTTTTTTGAAATCAAGAAATAAGGTTAAAACCATTTTCCTTTGAACCATTTGTATATTAATATATTCCGATATTTCATAAAGTGCTATAAAGATGTTTTTCTTTTGGCAAAAACCGTGTTGTGCAGAGTAAATGAAATCATGGGAAAATATGAAATGACTTAAGCAAATAAATAAAGTTTTTCGAATATCTTTGAAAAAAAAAGGAAGAATAGAAATGGGTCTTTAATTGTTGAAATCATTGGAATCTCCTTTTTTGAAAATTGGAATTACTTTAATTGTAAAGAAAATTATAATAGACAACTCAAATAGAAAATTCTTCTAATAAGAATACACGAGAGCAAGTAAATTGGTGTCACCAGGATATTCTTATAATTTATTTTAACAAAAGCACAGTACTTATATCTTTTTTACATCATTTTTCAACATAGTGCTTATTATTTTTCAATATGCTTGTTCCTGTATTACATAAGCTCCTGCATATAGCATAGAATAACCATATGCAGAATCATGAAGTTATTGCTACACAATTAATAGTCACGCACCGATTTCCTGAATCGTGGCACGAACGTCTTCAACCGTGCTCTCATTGAAAGTAAGACACCTGCCATGGCGGAATAACCTATGCAAATTCGGGAAATAAGTTGAATATATTCGTTATGAAAAAGCAAGATCGTGTGTAGTTGAAGTCATTTGGTGTCTTACCAGGTGCTGAGGTAAATGGCACCATCAAAGCAGCTGAACAATATTCAATGTGTAGTAGTCATAGGCTGCCACATCAGTAGCCAGTGTGTGAGCCATAAGAGCGATACTGAAACTGCAAAGTCGATCCTGGGTGCTATTATCACGAAATGGAAAAGTGAAAGAGTGGAAATACGTCTTGCTGAAAATACTCTTGTGTATTTTTATATTTTCATTTTACAAAATTACTCTTACATTTATTATTCTGAGAACAATCTTGCATATTTACTTTCTTCTTTTGCTTTCATCGATTGTTCTTCCTCCCGTTTCTACAATAACGTTGCCTAACTATGCTATGCGTTGCTATGTCTTTTTCAAAACTTACTTTTCTCGATAATATTAATTAATTTATCTATACTGGACAACAAACGTTCCAACTGGCTTAATAACGTACTCATAACTTTGTCAGTAGAATTATTGACTCTTTTTCCCTGGCTTTCACTTTTATGGCTTGTACTTATATTTGTAAGAGGATTCTCTTTTTTCGTAAAATTATTATCAATTTCTTTAATCCTATTATCATTACAAGAAGTTGAAACTCCTAAGCCCTGAAAAAAATAATCATATTCGATTTTCGGCTTAGAATAATGAGAGGCAATACTACCGTCATTTGGCTTTGGCGTTTCAGATACCAATATTTTTTTCTCAACTTCGAAATCGTTAGCATTACACGCATTACAACTTATTTTTCCAATTGTCTGTAAGCATTTGCTCCGGCTAATACCACCAATTTGCATTCTCATGAATAGGAGTAAATCCAATGGCCTCAGCCATATTGTCGAGCTAGACGGATAATTGCCCTGGCAGGTAAATTTGCCAGATTATGCCATCTGGATTACACATTTCTCAAAATCTTCTTTGGAAATTATACCGTTCTCTTTAAAGTTCAACAACGTGTTTAATCTTACGACGAACGGCGAGTTGGAGTGCTGCAGTACGTAATCCTTGATAAAAGTAGCTGCTGTATTCGCATCTGAGCTAATTACTTTTTCATTAGCCCCTACCATTATCATAATATTACCACTTACATACGACTTAACTTTGTGCTGTTTTTCTCTATCAGCACGAACATTAGAGTCCTTAACCTTGTTAATTTGACTTGCCAATTTTAAAGAATATTTGCTATGCCGTGCAATATCACCTTTGGACTTTGTTCGGGATAATTCTTTAAACCCTTGCTTCTTCAATTTTTGTTCCTTATTTTAACTCTTATTCTTCACTGTACTCTACGGAACTACTTTCTTTATAGTTATCTTTTTTGTTTTTAGGTTGTAAACAACGAACAGCTCCTTGAAACAATTTTTCTGCAGAAGCATTTTCGTACTCACTCAGATGCACTCTGACGTGATGAGGCAGCGTAATCAGGAAATATTTAACAACTAAACGCTGGTTTACAACTTTAAGACGCGCCATTAACTTTTTAAACTAATAAATATGCGGTTCTATTGGATCTGTTAAATATAGCATATTCTCCAATTCATAGGCAATTTTATTTCAGAATATGGCCGACTCTTTACTCATTTGCTTCTTAACTCTGCTGTTTTGATTTACTCTCCATAACTTACAATTTTTTAACTTTCGTCCTCACTTAGACCACACAATGAAAAGTTTCAAATACTGAAGCACCAAGAGTCAAAATGAAAAAATAAAATTACAGCATAAACTTGCTGACAACACTGGGCACAAACAGAGGCCAATTCGTACTTGCGCTGCTACCAAACTTTCCTCCTCACTTGTGTCATGTGCTGTAGCAGTGGAAGATAAAAATACATGAACACAAGTAATGAGGGGAAATAAAATGAAATTTAATTCACCTTAGAATTAAAGTACTAAAGAGCGGGTCCCGGCCGCACTCTGTGAGAATCCAAAATTTAAGCTTGGATAGTTACAGTAATGTACAAGGAATTTAATTGTCATTCATACGTAATACACATAACTTCTATACAATTATAGTGTAACAATAAAGGTGTACGTAGTACCCCGTTCTCGTTTAACCAAAACAAGCGTTAACACAATATAACTTCGTACAAGAGTGGCTTCCACTGAAGCTTAAAATTCCATCCCCTAATGCGCAATAGCATTAGTAATTAAAAATCTGGATTGGGAGCAATGGGTCGTGTATCAACATTGATGTTCAATACGTCTAACCGAGGCATAAGTCCATGAGAATTAAGCAATGGCACCTAAATGTCTTTTTGGGACTAACACACTTCTTCCCTTTAATAATGCGCAATAGCATAAACATTAAGAGTCCACATTAGGAGCAATGGGCCTTGTAGACAACAACTGCCCGAATCGCAATAACTGCGAATAATAATGAATGTGGATGATAATAATGGTGCCCCACTGTCTTCTTAAGAATTATTAGAATACTTGATCCCTAATCCATTAAGCAATATGATAGAGCAAACTCCTGGGTACAATAACCCTCCTTAATAGAATCACTTAATAAGAAATCACTTACTGCGTCTTCATGATGGTCGACATATCCATGATGTAAACATCCATCCAGTGAGGGATATACCCAAATATAAAGGACGTAACGCTTTAATAACTTAGAGAAGGTACTCTGAGAGAAATGATTGGACGAGCGCGCTCCCAATCAAACATTCTCGGAGCCGCTAAAAAAAACGAAGCCAGCTGGTTATTCTTTTGGCAAGCCTACGATCCCGCCGAGGTCTTCCGCCAGGTAAGCTTTTAGTGTCCATGGGAATATCAACACATAACGGATACCCACACTGCCGTCTGCGTTGAGGAAATTACCTTCATTCCGTTTAATTTCTTTACTGGAGAGGTCTAATACACATACCGATGAATCGCTCACGCATTCCGGTAATGGCGACGCTATTACCTGCCGTTCAAAATCACTATTCGTTTTCGTCTCGAAAACTCTCCGGCAACAGTCCTTAACCACCCAGTCTATGCACGCCTTTTCTTCCCTCTGCAAATTCCCATTCTGTCCATTTACCGTCCTTTCTCTCTCTTTCTTACTCCGGTCGTAAAACCCTATCTTCCTCCCTCCAACCGCTCTTTTTTCCTTCCTTTGAAAACTTTTCATCTGACGTCTTTTTCGTCAACGCTGTTTCTCTCTCCCGATTTGCTCTTTTTCTCACTGACGCAAATGACACTGACTCTGACAACGATCACTCAACCTTTCGTGTTTGATTCCTACTCAGAGCTCGAAATGATGAGGATGACGCTGCCGGCGATCGGAATTTTGCCCACCCAATTGTGCTTCAATGATAGTTGTACTTACCTGTTTTGGTTAATAATGGATTAGTGTTTGAATAATAGTATGCCTACCTTCCTAAGTATTATTGTTGCATCTTTATTAAATAAGGATTTGAGTGAGTTATAATTCCGTGTTTTACTTACCTGATTGCTTATCATTGACTATGTCCTTATCAATTGTTGTGTTGTTTGATAAATGTCAACATGTATTGCTTACCTGATTGATTATAAGATATTATTCATTTGGCTTAGTGAAAAAGTGTTTTCCTAGGTAATCTTAATTGAATAATTTATATGCTAGCTTTAAAATTTTGCTTATTTATTTTACTTTTTGATTAATCATATTTTTCCAATAAACTATTATTTCTTTTGTACGTCATCTGTCTACATGTCATATATTCCACTGCGCATACTCACTTTTATTATTATATACACGTGAAACATTTCAACAGAAAAGCCCACATTCATGGTGATGAGGGAATTATTGCGAGGCCAAAAAGAAAAAAACTGGGGCCTAGGAAAATAATTTTTTTTCCTCTTTGGCAGCTAGATAGTCAGTAATGAATAGGGTAAGATGGGATGCCTTCCCCAGCTATAGCGTTTCTGTTCTTGAATGTCTGTTAAGATTCTAAGACAGGTTGAAAGTGCGTCGTCTGTTCCTGTGTATATTCCTGTCTTTCTACTGTGATTGTTACTCCACAAGACCCTCTCTTCATCTGTGCTTTTTCGTCCACATCAGTCTCCATATGACTCCAACCTCCACATTTGTATTTCTCCATATTGGGTGACTTTTATTAAAACATTTTTTTTTACTTTTATTTTCCATTAAAAGTAGTATACAGGCCGTCTCAAAAAATCGTTCTAACACTTTGTTTTTTCAGGTGTAACTAATAAAACAGAATGCCAGGACATAACTTAGCTTTGAAGAGAGAAAGTTCGTCCTTTAATATTATTGGAAGACTGAAAACGCCATGGAAGTGCAAAGACGGTTCAGAAGGGAGTTCGATAACACGCCATCAACGCACCAGACCATTGCTCGCATCATTGGATTTGTTTTTATGGGGATACCTTAAGGACAGAGTTTATCGCCCAAAACGAAGAACAATTGATGCATTGCAATTGATGAACGGATATTTATGAGAGAAAAAGACGGCACACAAAGACCCTGGAATACAATAAATAATAGTTGTTAAATAAAAATGAAAAATAAATAATAATTAATAAAATAATTAATAAATAAATAAAATCAGGATAAATTAATAATTCTCTAACATTCTATTTTCCTTTAGAGAATTATCCTTTTTGCTTTGATAAAGGATAGTCTCTATCTGAAACGTCAGCTTTTAATTTTAATTTATATTTCTAGTTTTATCTTGACTTTATTTATTATTTATTAATTATTATTTATTTTTCTTTTTTATTTAATAACTATTATGCATTGAAATTGGAAATTGAAACACAATGTCGCGATATTTCCAAAGAACTCTTTTGTGACGTTTGCGAATCCATTGGTACACGTTATTAGCTTTGTCTGAACAATGACGGCCATCAATTTGAACATTTGCGAATACGATTCTTTAACTATATTTGCCTCCCGTAATTCAAGTTTTTAAACTTGTCTCTATGTTCATAAATAATGTTTTTATAGTCATTCAAAGTGTTAGAACATTTTTTGAGACACTCTGCATATTTTTAATGAATTTTAGATTACCACAACTCCTTCTCTATATAAATATAACAGAATGTATTGTCGACAGACATATGTATTCACTATTGAGAAAAATTAGGAAGGACAATCCTTTAACATGAGTAGAATGCTTGTCTGAAGAATTTAACTTGACACAATCGTTTTGCAGCGAGATGAAAAACTGCTTATTTCCTTTTGGCGGACATTCAGACAGGTCCAAAACTTCGGCAGTGTCACTGTGATTTGTGGTTACTGATGGAAGTGAAAAGATACTGGAATTAAATTATTAGAAGGCATTTAGCAGCAACCGGGAAGCAAGATAGATAAAATGCTGTAGAGTAGACCAAACGATCGACTTCATGTACCTGAATTTTGTTGGACGTCGACCCTAGTTCGAATTAGCTTCATATAACTGGCACGCATCTGTGATTAAAAACGTAGATGTTACAAAGTTGTTGATTCCCCTTCTACAAAGTTAAATCCGGAAAAGTACTTTTGCCATTTCACATTACCACTTATTTGATGATTTTATGCCTAACTCCTTTGCTTTCTTCTGCAAGAGTTTGTATAATGATAACTTGATGGTTTGCTCCTGGAAAAATGGAATCGTTTGATGCCCTTTGTTGATGCTCTACACTGAATCAATGATCGATTGTCCATTTTGAGGAAATGCTTAGTCAGAGAATGAGATCGACGACTTTAGGATTGTGAGAAGAAACTCGGCAGTGCTCACGTTACTAATTTTTGTGTTCGTAGTGGTATAATGTTCACTTTTGTGTTGATGAAATCTGCTTATAACTCTACTTGTTTTGTTGTTCATTTGTGTCTAATCTTATTTCACTCTAGTGCTTCCACAAATTATTGAAGAACCTTGGAGTTTACTTTATTGGGTCCAATAATTAAGTGGTACTATGTGTAGGTATAAATTGACATCGCATTATCCAATGGGAAAATCTAATTAATGACTAATTTAATTCAGGGTGAGTATTACTTAACTCATGAGCGAATTCAGCGGAGCATTGTATGCAGTGCTAACGCGAAATAATCAATGTGTTGTTTGAACTGCAGACTCTGATAATCTTTCAATTAAATTTGGGAGTTCATTCTAACAAAGGTAAATAGTATTGGCTATATAAAAAAATATGGGTGCTTAGATTGACAGTTGGAGGATCCTGCGACGAAAATACAAATACTTGCCCTTTTATTTTAAAGTCGTTCTTGTCGAAGTTGTGTTTTTGATCTAAAATGTGGTCTACAAATCTGGAAACAGCGAACCTTCTGTTTCTCACACCGGCCAGATGTTCTCTAATTCAGGTTTTGTTGTCAATTTGACTTTGCTCTTAATAAACTTTGTCACAATTCGTATTTGGCCCATGTGAGAAACGGAATTCTGATTTGCTGTTTTCAGATTTGCAGACCACATTTTACATCAAAAACACAACTATGACAAGAACGACTTTCAAATCCTACAAAACAAAAATAAGCCAAGAATAGTGAATTTACTGTAATCTATAGTAATAGCCAATGAAGATAAGGGCAATTTCCTAAACACTGATGCTGGACCATTAAACGTTACTGGTGAGCTACACATATGTGGACATTTAACATTTAACTACACTTAAATATCTCTTAGCCTGATTTGTCATTATATAACTGTTTGCTCTATCCTGATTGGTTATTCTGTAAGAATTTTTCTTATATAAACTCTGTGTTAGCCTGCTTCTAGATCAGAACAGGCTTCTGGTCATCTTGTAACATGCTGACGAGGGCTGCTTGGCCATTGAAATGCGCAATCGTGCTAATAAATTCTTTTTGTGAAATCGTGATTTCCCCATTTTCTTCTGGTTGTTATTGGTTCCCAGTTTCTGGCAAATCTCATATTTGGTCATGTTACTCATATAAATTAATTGAGAATATTGTTCAAATGAATCTTAGATAAACAATTTAGAAATAATTTGTTCTTAAGTCAGTAAAGGTAGATAATAAATCAACTTTTCCACACTTTATAACAAGCTATTATTAATGTTAATAATAGCTTTCCACAGAATCTACGAGAATCAATTTATTTGTAACATTTTAGTTCTGCAAATTTCTAATTTTAAACTTAGGCATAATTCTTATGAATATAGTAATGCATTTTAACAGTCTTTGAATCAACTTGGTTCAACATGAAATAAAAGCCTTTCACTTTAACGTCTACCAAAGTATCTAGAGAACTATTTCTTTATAATTACCATGGAATTTCCTGATTGTAATTTCAAATAACTATATGCCGACTTAAAATCCTTAAAAAATAAAAGTGTTTTTGTAACATCTGAGTATTTCTTTAGTTGCTTTTGTATAGTGTAATACAGATATTGAATGCTTTATTAGCTATTTACTAGATTTTAATTCTTTGCTGTCCCTTTATGGGTTTAATTAGCAGATTTTATATTAATTAAACCCATAAGTTTAATTAGATCGGGATAAAGTATATTTTTGATTATAGCTGAACCATTATAATTAATAGATTTTTGCAATGTAAACTAATGTGGAAAACGCTAAATTAAGATTTGTAATCTTAAGATTTAAGGAGAATGCATACTTACTTCAGCACTTAGAAATAATCAGTAAGAAGTGTATGGGGGTTCCCTATGCATTAACTCATATACAACAACCTGTCAAAGACATGAAATTAAATAAAACTTAGTTTAGCATATAACAAGCTGACACGTTAATGCTGATTAGCCATTAACTCTCGGATTATGCTCAAGAAATCTATCATTGCTTGAATTTCTCCAGTAACACTTTGATGTTGTGATTCCTGCATCATAATGGCATCACAATTGGAGTTGATTCTGTTCGTTGAGGCACTGCTCTCACTGCCTGCATCTACAACATGAGGTTCTTCCTCTGGCTCTTCAAGTTCAGCTGTAACATTTTTGGGCATTGTTTCTTCCCTTGACCTTCGATCACGTGGTGATGGTAATAACCACTAAAAAGGTCAGAGCCGGGCCCAAACTATGCAAACGTATAGTTGGTTTTTAGTTTGACCTGCTTCTCTTCTCTCAACACGAATGGGTGGCTCAACTGGTGGCTGTCTTTCCCGTCTTTTCCTTAAGATCACTGAGAATACTGGCTGCTCAATTGGCAGTGTTAGCTCGTGTTTACCACATTTTCCAGAATAGAAAGTAGGCTATATAATGAGTGCTTGATCTTCTCGTCATTCTCATTCATACATTTTCCTCTGCACCAGTTGTAAAATGGGTGGAATAATTTTGCACCTTTCCAGTGCATTCTAAACCAATTGTTTGATGAAATCTTTTTTGGATTAGATCGTTGGAGAGGCAGGGGAGCTTCTACCTATGGCTCCCTAAGTAAGCACGAATGGTCGCCTATCATCAGCTGGAGCTTGTTAGCATGTAATAATTTTTTCTTTCCACTCTCCAAATGCTGAATTACAAAATCGACAGGGGTCATTTGTCCAATTATTTTACTTGGACCCTCAAAATTTGTATGCAGTTTCTTGGTCAACTATTTCTTGATTTGAGGGATAGCCAAATAAACTAGATCATCAACATTTTTCAGGTACGGTTTGTGTCTTATCGTGAGCCTGTTTTCTGAAAGCAGCTTGCTCTGCACTGATATTTTCTGCAATTTCAAATACGTGCTTCTTTCAAGCTTCCACTTCGCTCCTGTAATTATTCTCAATGCCATAATAAGGTTTCCTTGGTATTATTAAAACATCAAAGGGTAAAACTGGATTTCTGCCAAAGAATATCATGAAGGGACTTCTCCCAAGGAAGAATGAGGTGTGAAATTCTAACTAATAACCACGTATGGGATCCACGAGTCCCACTTCCGTTTTCTGCGATCTACATAGTGGTTAAGTGTCCCAGTAACTGTTCGATTTATTTGTTTGATCTTTCCTTTCTCAGATGAGCTTGGAGCTAAAATTTGTTCCTCTACCATTCAGAATTTGAATCAGGATTGAGTAGCATGTGGAATTTTTTCCTATTTGTATACTCTTAACATCTCCCCAGATTAAATCAACCAACAAACAGAAATAGTATTAAATTCAGAAACTTTTGCAAAAACCTTAGCACCAATAAGACCTGTATCAATTTCCAATACACCAATTCGATTTTTATATGTTGGACCCCGAATTTTAGCTTCACATATAACTTCTGAATAAGGAGGAATAGTAATATTTTTTGCAACTCACAGGAGTAGCATCTATTTGGTCTTTAACTGCAGTTGCACAACAGGAATATTAATTAACTCGCCCTTTCTGCCATGAACCATCGAATTGAATTTTATGAATTTCAACATAGAAAATAGCACATTTAAAGTCAATAATGAAACCAAATTTATGAAGCATATCCCTTCCTAGGATAGCATAAGAGACATCACTTCTGCATTCCCAAATATAACATGTAAATGTATAATTTTTTTCACTAAAGCTGAAATCAAGTGAGCAAGAACCCCCAATATAAAATTATGCCCTGGTATTCCCACTAAATTTATTTCTGTTCTATTAACATCTTTTACTTTATAACCATTAGCTTTTAATATGCCCAAAGTATTAGCATCCAGTAAAGTTACTTTTGATCTGCTGTCAAGAAGAAATTAAATAGTGAATGGCCTAGCATTCCCTGTAACAATTAGTTCTTTAGGTCCTGAATTTTAACTCATGAGCATGTGAGCTACTTACCTATTTTTTTCTCCCTTGTCCTTGGGAGGAGCGATTTGGAAAATTTTTGGCCATTCTCAATCGTGATTAGATATAATCTGTTGATTCCTGTTTGTAGTAGCTTGCTCTCCCTGAACCCTCATCATTGTTCGACAGCAACTTCGGATGTATAGACTTGCGATGACAATTGAGACATTTAATTATTCAACGCCTACGATTGTTACACATATTCACTATATATCTGGGTTGGTGGCAGCTAAAACAAATAATATCTATTCGCATTCTGCGTGCCTTGTTCCTTCTGTTTATGGCTGATAAATTCTCTTGGTTTAATCTATTGCGCCTATTTTGTTCTCCAGCTGTCACTCGCGTTTCTATTCTCTCAGGCAGTTGTCCTCACCAAATTGTATATTTCTCCCAATTCAAATTTTACTACTTTTTCTATTTGATTGCTAATCATTAATATCTAATTCACTCTTATTTTCTGTCAATTCCGCATCACCTTTTCCTATTGAATTTAACCCATACTTCGTCAAATCTCGATTCAATTTCCTCCTCTTCTGCGTAATTAATAGCCTTTTCTTCGGTTTTCTAAACAATACTGGTTTCCGTAGAGTCTGGTGTAAAAATTATGTTTAATTTTTTTTCCAATATTTACTTCATAAATGATCTTAAGACATCTGCATCTTGGCCTACCGCCTCTAACTGAATAATTGTTTTCTTTCCTAGTATCTGAATACGTGCAGCAGTTTCTCTTTTTTCCTGATGGCATTTTGTAAATAACCTTTCACTTTATCCTTGCGCAATTGCTCTATTTTCTTTTTCTTAAATTCATCATAATAGGTGTGTCTGGAAAGTAAGTACCGCTTTGGAAAAAAACACATAAAAACATTTAAAAAAAAAAAAATTATTTCTACATAAACCAGCATTTCTTAAAATATTTTCTACACCATTTTGCAGACATTTGTCACAGTGGGAAACCAACATTTCTATGCCTCTTCATAGAAAGAAGCTACCATTGAAGACAGAGGCAATTTGTGACAATCTTATCCAAAACAGTTTTTGAAGTTTGTGGAAAGTCATTACAAAGCATTCTTATTGTGAAACATCTGTTTTCACGAATTTTGTCATTCACTTTAACAACCAAATCATCATTGACAATAGAAGGATGCCCATTCTATGCTTTTTCATGAACATTTTACTGCCTAACCCGCTTTCCCACTATTCCATCAGTCATTACATTTTCCCCATAAATATCTACAAGTTGATGATGAATTTCAGCTAGCTTAACCTTAGTGTAGCGATTTATTTTCTTAAGAAAATGACTCTTCTTAAATGGGATAAGAAATATTTTTTTTAAAATTCAATAACGTATGTTTTGCTTTAAAATTTTATTTTTGTCATCTTGAATAAAACTGATTCTGATTAGTAAATTTTTTGATCGATTAAAAGTTTCGTTTCTTTTTAAACTATACTTTAAAATATATAATAATATTTTCTATTTGGAATGCTTGGTTTGTTCGGCCTCGGTGGCTCAGTGGTTGCGTGATCGCCTCTGATGCCCGAGTATGCGGGTTCGACCCCGGCTGAGGACGACGAGGATTTTTTCAGGGGGAAAATCCTGAGATCACGCACTTCCTTCGGAAGGGAAGTAAAGCCGTTGGTCCCGTGTAGTCGTTTGCCGGCTGCACTTTAAAGAACCCTTGCGAGGCAAAATTTGCGGCCCCTATAACGCCGTCCTGAACTAACCATGACAGTTGAAAAGGACGTTAATACCAAACAAACCAAACCAACCAATGCTTGGTTTGAGTGTTTTTTCAAAAATTACAAATATGATAATATCGAATTTGAAAATAGGGAGAAATAATTTTTTTTAATATCTCTATTTTTTGTAACGATGAATTATACAGGGTGATTCACAACAAGAGTAAAATATTTCGGCATTTTGTTGGGAAGGTCAGGTTGAGCAAAAAATGTCATATGAATATGGGGTGTATTCCAATTAGGCACAGAATTACAGCAGACCAAAGCTTAATAGTGTAGTAGGAAGTAGGTAAACAAAACACATGTTATCAACATATTATTACTATTTAATTTAAAAGAAAAAGAGAGTACACGACTTAAAGTCAGATATAATTTAAGCTGACACCATTGGGAGAGTTAGCAACCTCATAACCTGAGAATGGCATGTACTCCTATGCATCTATCACTATTCCATCTTCCATCTTTTCAAACTTATTTCCTATTGGACATTTTAATTAATAATGTTAAAGTAATAAACTATGTTATTTAATGTATGCATGAAATGACAGCAAGAAATGTGCTTGCTGGAAAGCTGGAATAACGATAGATGCATAAGAATACAGGAAGCCATTCTCAGATTATGATGTCACTAACTCTCTCAATGGTGTCAGCTTAAATTGAATCTGACTTTAAATCGTATACTCTCTTTTGCTTTTAAATTAAATGGTAGTAATAAATTGATAGCACGTGGTTTGTTTACCTATTTGCTACTACACTATTAAGCTTTGAGCTGCTGTAATTCTCTCTCCGTATGCCACTGTATTTAATCACTTTATATTTAGTGACTGTGCCACAGAAAAATATCGGAAACTATTAATTAACCAATTACCAGATTCTTACATGTATATCCATCTGCAAAAGGCTAGATGGACTTATAGCCTAGGGATGGACAAAGAAGTAGGGCTCATATTTAAAATTAACAATAGCAATAAAATTTATTTATGCTAAAATCAGAAATTTTGAATTTAGAATGTCTATCAACACTAAATCTGATCATACTCCAATGAATACAAATCTGAAGCAATCTACTCAACATCATGTTATCAATGCAAATTTGTTAGAAGGAAAGCGCTATCCAAGGCCAGGAAAGAAGAATTTATACATATTGTTATAAACTGGTCAATGATGTCTTTCTTAGGCGTCTATACAACATGCTCAGCCAGGGATCATCTGTCGATCAAGGAGGTTCTTTGGTCATTTGGTTGCATCATTTTGGGGATAAATACTAACTTATATTTGAAAGGAAAACTTTCATTGGTCACGCTGGGTCAGAACACTATGAAGTAATGTTAAGAAACCCTCAGTTACACGCAAAAGTAAACTTAATGACGTTCATACATGATTAGCAACAACAATGTGAAATAAAATAAAACTAAAGAAATTCTTCTTTATTCGAGATTCCCAGTGCATCCACATAATGGGTGGCATGAGAAGGATAACGATGTACTAGATTTTGTGAGATCTGTGGGAACACTGACTCTCAGAATAATACAGGATTCATCGTTGAAATCGGGTTTGAGCCCTCAACCAATCAGAGGTCGATTATGACATCTGATATACGAAATTTGCTTCGCAGAGGCAGGCTCAAAATGAAGCCAAAGCTCCGTTTCTGGATCTTTTTCTTGGGCACCAGTTCGTCCCAAAACCACCTGCAGAGGAGTTAAATGGTGGAGAGCCATTAGTTTGCTCTTGAAAGTCCCTAATCACCTTTTCTTGGCATCCCCGCCTCACCCCATGCCCTGCTCTTCCTTCCAATCTGACCCGTTTCTATAAACAGTTCTAAAGCTCAAAGGATTGAATCTGTCTTGAGTGAGGTGCCAACACGATGGATCATTAGAGGGAACTTGTTAACATTACCTCCAAGCTTTGCTCAAAGAGAGGTGGAAACGAAGCAATATAAACAAAGTTGAAAAGAAAAGAAAACTTTCTCATAAAGAAGGTGACTTTAAACTTCAAACAAAAATTATATATCCAGTTTTTGAATTTTGTTAAACAAAACGATAAGAGGGTTTCTCCAAATTTTTAGAGCCATAATTGCAAATGAGGCTGTGATAAGAGCGAAAGGCGGGTCTAAGGCATAAGGACTTTATAAGAGAGGAAATGGATACTGGTGTCCAATCCAAAAAAAAATTTGGGGAAAAACCCCTTACTGTTTTGTTTATTTTTCAGAACGACTGAAATTCAACGCATTCTATCGGCGGTGTCTTTCTGAATTTTCAAGATATTTGCTTGGGCTTTTTATAAGTGTAGCTACATACAATAGGCTAATAAATTATGCAAAAAAACCCTTTGGTAATGCTTGTGCATGTGCAAGTAAATATTATTTAAAGTGCTCGTATTTCATCTAAGTTTTAATATTTTTACATCCTGATTGCAGGGTTTTGTCTCTACTGTAAATTTCCTAAAAATGATCTTGTATTTGGTTAAAAACTCTGCATATTATAAGCAAATTACTTAAGAAAAAATTTCGTTTTTTAAAAAATAACTTTTATATATGAATCTACATGTTATTCTCATCCAAATAAATGTAGATCAGCAAAACATGTCTCATAAGCACATGCTGCAAAATGAGTTTGTTGAATTTGTTTCTGGTCCGCTATTTGATTTCGGGAAAAAAACCTTCAATGAAATATATAAACTATTTTTACACCACTAAAGTTTCAAGGTAATTTTAGATTTTATGCAAAATGATAGCTGCTTAGTATCCAAACTTTACATCGAGGCTGAATAACACTCTTTTGCGTAAAAATGGAAGGTATGTTTGAAGTACTTGTTGTGAGTATCTCCAGTTTCAGTTCTACATTCTGTTTCCATTTTCTGATTTTGTTTTCCAGATTATTTTTAAAGTAATTCAAAAAATTAATTACCATTTAATAAAAACACCTATATTGTTTCTTATAAGAGAAAAAACTACCCAGTAATAATAGCACTATTGTAATGGTGTGGCAATATTTATAAAATATGTGATAGCTTTAGCTGCTGTCATAAACGGTTGTGTGTGGTGCAACGCAGGGAGAAAAAGAATGCATGATGAAACGCTGCAGTCAAAGAAGCTGACAAGGCAAAGAAGAATGCCCATTTGCTGTCTTGCAAATATGTCACCATCGAGTCGAATTTAACAAGGATAGTATTAACAGCTAAAGCAAAGGCCTGCGAGAAATTCAGGGAGAAATTGGAGGCAGACTATTGTCTGGTAAAAAGGTTTTCTGGCAGCCTATGCGCCTTCTTCAGGTAATAAATCTCTTTCCTCAAAAACTATTAAGAGTCCTGATATTAAGTCTTCTAAAAATGGAGGTGATTGTATTGTAAAGATGGAAGAAGTATTTACAATTCTTCTTATTCGGATAACAGCAATAACTGTGGCAAATGAAATATACTTAGAGCGGAGAATAGTCACGGTAGTATCATTGAAGCAGGAATCAGATGTATAATTAAGTCCCCGAAGACTGAAGAAGGCAAATGATGATGACATCTGTAATGAGATGTTAAAAGCCTTAAATCATATTGTTATCCTGTGATTGAATCGGGTGCGTCAGATTGTTTGGTTGTCCTAAATAATGGCAGACAGCAATTGTGGTCCCTATCTTCAAAAAAGGTGTTCAAAGGGATTGCAACCACTATCGATGCATCTCTTTGCTCAGCTATCCAGGGAAAGTGTATGCTATATACCTGGAGAGTAGAAGTCAGGAAATAGTCGACTCTAATTACTCAAGAGAGCAGTGCGGTTTCTGACCTGGCTGAAGCACAATGGAGTTATGTATTCGACAGAAAGGAACAGTCGAGGTGATGAAGACTTGTGTGGGCGACTGTGTCTTGAAAAGCTTAGTGTTCATGCTGATAAGATTTCTCTTTGCCGAAGAATGCGTCCTCTTTTGGTCTTCCTGCACCAAACTGTTCACTATTTCAGTTTACAGCCATTGTGTGAATAGCCTGGGTTAAAAAACGGTGTGGTAATGTCTGGGCTTTGTTTTTTTCTGAGCAGCCTGCTCTGTGTAATCTTCTTCTTAGGGGAGCCCCACTAAGACGTGGAGAAGTTCAAGTATACAAGGACGGAATTCATGAGTTATGAGCGGCAGGACAAAGAATTGGACTCTCGGATAAGTGCAGCAAGCAGTGAAAGATGCACACTGTGGCGATCTGTTTTAATGGCATGTGAGCTAGGAAACAAAGCCAAGTTCTCGGTTTTCAAATCTATCTTTGTCCCTATTCTCATCTATAGTCATAAGTATTAGGTAATCACTGAAAGATTGCAGCACCGAGTTCAAGCAGTCAAATGAGATTCATAAGAGGTTAGATATAAGATGCAGTGCACAGCAGCGCAATACAGAGTTTATAGGTGTTACCTTAAGTCATTTCACCACTGGTAATGCGGAACGTTATTGCAACATATTCGAACAATTTGAGAGCAATCGAGCGATGAGAAGAAACCATAAATCTGCAATAATCATTTTTAATGCTTCAGATGTACGCTTTCTTCATCAGTGAGTGACTCTTGATCGTTGTCTCCACAGTTTCTTGGCAGATTCTACTTCTAACTTGGGAGCAGGAAGATGACATTGAATGCAGACAATAGTATTAACAACAGAACGGAGCTACAGCCCACACAGCCCAAATCTAAATGGAACGAGCTGAACTTGTTTTTGAGGATAGAGTAATTTTGAACCAAATTTGGCCACCTCATTCGTTAGAGCTGACTTTTCCGGAGTATTTCCAGTAGGGATATTTAAAAAGCCGGGTGTATGTCAACAATCTAGACACTTAAGACGAACTGAAAGCAAATATTCCCTTGGAAACCCCCGCCATTTTGGAGGATATGCTGCAATGCGCTTAAAATTACCCTGTGTCACGGAATTCCGTCATCAATGTGAATTCCGGTGACGGAATCAAGCGTTTTCCCTCTCGGGTTTTCTATTCGTCTGAGAGGAAGAAGGAGCGACGTAAAACCCGTCGTGACGTACGTCAAGAGCATCGTCATCAGGAGAGGACGAATAGGAGCTCGAGAGGCGATTTTAAAAGATACGACGCAGGAGATCGAGGGAAGGAATTTCTGGTGAGACACGCTACAAGGAGCACACGAGCAAAGGACCCATGGAGAGCAGTAAACACCATTTCAACGGTTGAAAGGAATTTATCGTCCGGGAGCCTTGAGCAGCGACGCGCTCAAGCAACGGCGGCAACGGCGACGAGTGACAGGGACGACGAGCTTCGTGCGTCGTCAGACGCGGCGGCTGGAGCGACCTCCGCTATACCGAAGTCGTCGGCGTGGGAACCTGGTAGCCGTATTGCCGAGCTTCTTGAGCCAGCCAGAACCACCCGTATTGCAAGGCTTCCACGGCGGACCATCTCGACAGGCATCATATTCATGGTAAGTGCGAGTCTTTATGTGAGCTCGTACGCTCAGCAGTTTTGTGCCATTTTCCCGGAGCTTCGCTACTACGAACTCCGCTACTCCGCCGTAGTGCAAGGTTTATGGCCGTGCGGTTTATCTGCATTCTTCTGGGACGATATGGGCTTCGTGCTCGTGTGTAGAAAACAGTAATGTTTTCTAGGCTGTGTCATTTAAGTTGGCCATTATTTATCCTAGTTCTCGCCAACCGTCTTCGGCAACGGGTTCGGTGCGAAGGAATGATACAATTGTCTTATTAATATTTTTGTGATAATTTGTGTCATTTCTATTTGTCTTATTTTAATAGTGTTGCCTTTCGCCGACCCGGACTGCATTCGGAACTGTGTTCCTGTCTAATTAAACTTCCTGAATTTTGTCTTTAAGATTTTTGTTATACTGAAACGTGACTTTATTTATTGTGCCTTATCGAACTGTGACATTTATTATTTATTCCCTATTGGGCAGTGACTTTATTTAGTTGTAAACTTTGATCTATAATTTAATTATGCAGCTACGTCTTTTGTATTTGTTGTTATTTAATTTTTGTTGGCTTAATTGCTGCAGTTACTCACCTGACGCAAGGCGACGTTAATGATAATAGTTTATCCTATCTTTTGCTATTTGCGTGTTTGACTCATAGATTTTAGGATTAAGCTTTATCACGTTGGTTCTGACCTTTTTGAGAGGTTTAATGTATGTTTGATAATTATTGCATCAATTGTATTTATTCTCTTTAAGAATCAATGCCTCACTTATCGTGATTTGAAATGTTATGCAATTTACGTCAGGTAAAATCTTTATGGTACGCCTAAAGTATTAGAATTCTCCGAGCCTAAGAGGCTTGAATCCTAATTGTATTTTTAGTAAGTTTTTGAAGTTATTAGCTTACTAGTTTTGGAGTTTTCTTTAGGCTTAAGATTTTGTTTAACTATTCTCGTTTTTATTTTGTTTTTGACTTTATTTACAATAAACATGTATGTTTTTTGTTAAACGCCTTATGTTCATGAATGCTCTTTTTCCACTGCGTGATACCTCTCGCTAATACAATTTTATTCATGACACCCTGTATCAAGATTGGAGTAGACACAGACTATATAAAAATACGTGTACACTCAATGCCCAAACAAATTAAAGCTGTAATTAAAGCGAAGGGCTGTGCAATGCACTATTAACAGCAAGTGACTAATTTTTTATCTAGTCTGCTTATGAGCATAAAGTATTTGATTTTTAGATCAATTTTTTTGGCAATTGCCAAACTGACATTAGTATTATTTAACGAGAGGTTTTTCTGATAGCTTCTGATTGCCTAAATACTGTACTGTATTAATTAACCCAAAGAGTAACTATAAGAAGAATTTTTCATGAATCTAGTAAAATGGTTGATAGTGGCCCTAAATTATAGAAACAATATACTGAGGTTAATAAGAAACTGTGTCTTCAAAAAGTGTATCTTTTTTCAGGGATGTTAATTTAGCAGGGATTTATAGTACAGGGTGATCCAAAAGTCGCCGTACTTTTCGAAAACCATGCAGAAATTGGGAAATCTGAATACTCCAATACGTTATGGGTGAGGTGGTATGTAATGAACATGGCCGCCATCTTGAAATCGGCCATCTTGAATCTAAGTAAATTTTTTAAATGGAAAGGGGGTCGTGTGATATATCAAAACACATTTGACAATTTCATTCCTGTAAACAGATTGAAGTAGCAGTTATGGTTCAAATGTTACCAGCACATTTAGATTATTTTGTAGCATGTAATTGAAGATTGCCTTAACCATGGAGAAGGGAATTGAGGTCATTTTGTTGTCTGGAGAACGAAGTTTCCGTCTCATAGCTGCAGATTTTAACAACCGGCACCCAGAAAGACCTCCAATTTCACACAACACTATCAAATGCTTAACTAAGAAATTCAGAGAAACTGGGCCTGTGGTTGTAAAGGCACGGAGTGGCCGTCCAATAAGTGTTAGTGATGAGACAACCTCAACAGTGGTTTTGACATCCTTCGTGAGAAGCCCACAACGCAGCTCACAGCATTTGTTAGCAGAATGTGGAATCAGCCATCACACAATGGCGCAGATGTTCGTCAGTGGTTAGATGTTCAATTTCCTGGCCATTGCTTTGGTCGACATGGTGCTGTGGAATTGCCACCCAGGTGACCTGATCTCACACAACTGGACTTTTATCTGCGGAGTCAATTGGTTTGGTTTGGTTTGTTGGGTATTAACGTCCTTTTCAACTGCCATGATCATTTCAAGACGGCGTTATAGGGGCCGCAAATTTTGCCTCGCAAGGGTTCTTTAACATGCAGCTGGCAAACGACTACATGGGACCAACGACTTTACTTCCCTTCCAAAGGAAGTGCGTGATCTCAGGATTTTCCGCCTGAAAAAATCCTCGTTGTCCTCGGTCGGGGTCGAACCCGCGTACTCGGGCATCACAGGCGACCACGCAACCGCTGTGCCACCGAGGCAGACACGCGGGGTCAATTAAAGCAACTCGTATACTCAGAGAAAATCAGAAGCAGACACCATCTCCAGCAACGCATTGAAGAAGCGTGTGCCAGCATTACTGCGACTGCATAACGATTGGTTTCAGCGCCTTCAACTGCGTCTTCACCAAGAGGGGCACCATGTTGAACACATTAAATGACTGTCCTTTATGGAGAGCGGCCCAGCCTGTAATTCCAAGGAAAATTTGTTGTAATTTTTTAACCATAACTGCTACTTCAAATCTGTTTACAGGAATGGAATTGTCAGAAAATGCTGATGTTATTTGATATATCACACGACCCCCATTCCATTCAAAATAATTGTCTTAGAATTAAAGATGACTGCCATGTTCGGTACATACCATAAAGGATAGACCACCTCACCCACACCTTATTGTAATATCCAGATTTCTCAGTTTTGGCAAGGTTTTTGAAAAAACATGGTGTACTGCGACTTTTGACTCACCCTGTAGTGTGCATCATTTCCAGCAACTTAATGATCACATTAATTCATTATATGTAATAGATTGATGTTCCAAATTTAATTAGTTAATTAAATTATCAAAATATCATGTAGAATAAGTTTTATACTTCGATATATACCTTGATTGTTTTTATTATTTGCAATTCCAAATGGCTTTTCAGTTGTGTAATTTTTTGAAATTTCAACTGTTGTTGTACAAAAAATTAAAATATTATGGAATGCTTACTGTTTATCGGTGATGCGCTATCATTACTTGCAGGTGACATGGATGGCGTGGAACTGTCTTCGGCATTCGGTGAATTAGTACTTGATCTTGTCATTAAAGAAGTGAGCTTTTGTGGTGATGAAAAACCAGCAGTTGTGAATATATTAGATTCCGAAATTGTCCCTGTTTTTGCAGATGTTTCCTGAGGTTCTACAGAAGCTAAATGAAAATTCAATTGTAGTATATTATTAAAACATGATTCACACAATATATATTTACATTGTGGATGAATAAACATCACAATGATAATGTAGGTATATAAATTAAAAATTATAATATGAAAATAAATTTCACTTACAAGTTAGACATTATTAAATACCTATAATTATTATTGGTTACCATATAATTCATAAATATATGTCATTTCATTGTCTTAGGCACTACCTACTCAACATTCCTTTATCAGATGAGAGTTAAAGATATATCATAAATTAATTTTTTTAATTTGAAATTTGTCAGTTCAAAAGAAATGTAAAGGACAGTTTTTGTTAAAAATCGCTGTAATGGAGAAGTGTTATCAATGTATGAAGATAGATATTCTCCAGCTTGTCAGATCATTTCTCTAGGAGTAGTAGAGTGATGAGCAAGAGAGATGATCAGTTGACCAGGCGTGAGTCAAGGGGCAAAGAGCGGGGCCAGGAACAAGATTGGTGGAAAAAATACCAACAGCTACCCTCCTCCTACACAGCTTTTTAGTCGGGCCTGAAGGATCGAGAAAAGAGCTGGCGGCCTCCCATTCACCCTGCATAATCGATTGAGTAATAAGCTCATTAGCGGGGCGAATAAAAAGGGGAGGTAAACATATCATAAGGAGAGAGTCCTTTGAGAAAGTGTTTATTGAGATCGACTTAATGCAAAAGAAGGGCGCCGAATCCGAATTTACCAAAGGAGATGGAAGGTCGAAGACAGACGCATAAATTCCTCTCATGATACGGGAAGGTTAAAGGCGCATCAGAAAAACGTCCACCGATAGTAAACAAGATATGTCCAGGCAAGCAATGTTGGAAAAAGTGTTATCAAAAGACTGTTAAAACACAGCTACCCCAGTAG
This sequence comes from Rhysida immarginata, assembly GCA_023313115.1. Taxonomy (NCBI): domain Eukaryota; kingdom Metazoa; phylum Arthropoda; class Chilopoda; order Scolopendromorpha; family Scolopendridae; genus Rhysida; species Rhysida immarginata. The sequence continues at coordinate 21,848 of JAHWFO010007655.1, read as the reverse complement.
ATCCAAGCCAGAGTGCTGCAGAAGACATGTTACCCGTGATATCGCCCTGAGCCCAAACTTACAGGTGAGAGAACTTAAGGATATTGTGCAAAATAACTGTTCTGTTTATTTAACTGACGTTTCAGAAGTAGAATATGAGAGTGTGACCATCTCTAGTGACCCTGAACTGACGCCCCAGCTCGAATCCGAGCTCTGACTTACCTGTGCCAGTTGTGCTCCCCTGCCTAGAGTCCCAGAACGATTGGAGGACAACCAAGCCGAATTGGAGACAATCGAACGGAGACGGAGGGCAACAAGCGGATAGCCAACCCCAGGAACACAGAACAGTCCTAAGCAAGGGCTACAGCAAAGACCAAGGCCTCAACGGGCATTCCCCGTTTTCATTTTCTAGGCTGGAATCCAATCCAGTGTCAACGACTGGATTTCATCAATTAGCAAGTCGCGACCACGCGGTGAGCTCTCGCAGTGAGTCACGCTTGGCTTCTTCCAACATTGCGCTGGGTAATCCAATTACCTGTCAATTCATTAGGGCAATAAGACTTGAAAACACGCTTTTTATTTGCCTCAGAATAACTTTAATTTATGCATTCTAGCCGGAGATAGAACATTAGTGAACTTAGCTTGGACTTCACGCGAGGACTATCTACTTAACATTAATTGTAAGCATTCAAAATATCTTACAAATCCTCTCTATTTGTTCTTTCCACAGCATATGGTTCCATGATCCAAAACCCGTGTGGGTCCCCGTTTTCCTCTGTGACGGTAACGGAGACTGCCGTTCCAGTACCTGGATCGAGCTGCTGTGTACTCCACTTCGATCGAAAGTTACCAATTGTACAGCCCTGAGCGGGCCAGAAGATAGTTATTATCCATGTGAGTAATTCCTGATCACGATTCATTCATAAATGTATTTAGAGCTTATGACTTAAATATACTATTAAATGTTAAATTATGATATACAATTTTCGCTTCCTCCTTTCTCTGTACACGATCTATGCCTAACTCTGGGGTAGTGAAGGTAAAGTTCACTAACCTAAGCCCGGCATAGCAAACAGTTGTGACCGAAAGGGGGGAGATGTTTGGAGCAAAGGCACATGACGTCACTGACGGCATCCAAGAAGCCAGCAAGCTTCCATTGCTAAAAACTTTGCTGACCACCAATTTTTCTTTTTGTGTTTATATTTCAACACAGAACCAAGCCACAAGCAGACTCATAGGAAACGATGTCAATGGAAGATGCTTGAGAGGGTGATGTGCGAGAAGATTGGCCGAATAAGATAATCAACAGGGTAGTAAGAAAAACAACATGGAATTAAATGATTGGCTAAAAGTGCAAAATTTCAACGAGAAGAGGCTCAAAATAATCGAGGATAATAACGAGACATTCGAGGCACTGGCAGATAACGGGGAGGAGTGGGGAGAGAGAAAAAATACAAGCTTTCGTTGGCAATTTCAGTAAGGATATCCAAGAAAAACTAAAAGAACAGGATTTCTCATGCCTCAGGTACGCTATGTGATGGACATAGAAAGAGTTAGGAACCATGGGCAAGTAGGGAAAAAGCTGCCCAGCCATGGGAGTTAAGGCTAATTCATGGTTGGAATAAATTAAAAAAGCTATGAAAGAGGATAAGCTTTGTTGAAAATGGTTGGAGAAGCCGCTCACAAATGTTAAAATAATAAGGGGGTTATTATACCAGTTGAAAGGAAACTGAACGTTTCATAGCCATTAGTGAAATTAGCTCGGACATCCCACGAGGACTATCTACTTAACGTTAATTGGAAGCAATTAAAAGTGCTTACAAATCCTTTCTATTTGTTCTTCACACAGCCTATGGTTCCATGCCCCAAAACCCGATTCGGTCGCCGTTTTCCTCTACGACGGTGAAGAGATGCGAAGCATACTTCTTCCGAGACAGAAGTTTCAGTACCTGGATCAAGCTGCTGTGGATCGATATATACCTATTGTGCAGCCCTCAGCAGGCCAGAAGATAGTTGTTATCCATTTGAGTAATTCCTGATCACGATTCATTCATAACTGTATTTACAGCTAACCACTTAATTATAAAATTAAATATTAAATTAAGATATATAATTTTTGCTTCCTCCTTTCTCTGTATACGATCTATGCCTAACTCTGTGTGGGTGAGGGAAAAGTTCATTGCCCTAACCTGGAATAGTAAAAAGTCGTGGCACAGCTACTCAGCAGAATTATGAATGTCAAATTTATCTTTTTTTAGTGGACCATTTTTGCAGTTTTCTGATACCTGACACAGATCGAGACACATTGACAAATACAACAATATAAACCATCTTTAACAGATTTGCTTCTAGTGGATTTTTTTTACATATAAGTATAAACTTAAATTCTGCTATAACAGTGGTTTAAACAGTTTTGTATATAAAACAATTATGTAGTACTGGCTCAATGACTGACAACGTTAAGACGCAGTCTTATCGCTCCGTACATCTACGAGTGGTTGTTTCTCTTCCTGGTGAGGGCCTGGATACTTGTGTTTCTCCCTTTACTGACAAGCTCAGAATAACAACAATGCCTCAGTAGGCTGATCCTTTCCTATCACCATCTCCTATACTCACCTGATTAGAACGTTTGAGACAAACTACATGACTCCCTGTGAGGTTCACAGACTGCCTACACGTCAAAAGACCCTGCACCATGATAGACTTGTGAGACGGTGCACTGTCGTGAGTTGTAGGGGCAGCCCTTTATATACCACTTCCGGCCACGCCCACCACGCCCTCGCCTCAGGCGGCGGTAAAAAAACCGGCCTCCACGTGACCCTTTGTTATCAGCAGAGATAAGATCAAAAGATAACCCTAGCGGACCGCCATTTTGGTTGCCATGGCAACGGAGCAGCCATTTTTGATGAGAAGATAAGATAAGACCAGCTGGTCTCCCCCTCCACCCGCCATTTTGAGAAACGGCAGCCATTTCTGTTTTTCTGAATATTTTGAATCATATTTTTATGTATCATAATTCTTTATTCAATATAGATAAAAAGATAAGAAAGATGAAAAGATAAGAAAAAGGAAAAAGATAAAGAAGAAGAAACGGAAAAAAGAAAGAAAGAGAGAGAGAGAGAGAGAGAGAGAGAAGGAAAGAAAAAGATGCAGAGAGAGAGAGAAGAGAGGATAGTGGAAAGAGAGGAAAGAGAAAGAAGGAGAAGTGGTTTTTTTGGGGTATGCTGCCTCTCCCTCCCACCCTGTGCTTGGTGTCGGTGGTCCTGAACCGCCTGTGCTGTCACCAGAGCGCTCTTGTGGTGACAGTGCAGGGGTTCCAGTCCACCCACGCCTATGCAGGCGGGCGGTAAGTTGAGGCAGCTGGGGCACTCCGAGACTCGACCAGGGTGCTGGTTCCTGTGAAAAAAGTGGAGGGCAGAGCTTAGGTAGTTGGTACACTCCATAGAGATGCCAAGCACCACCGCTACACACAGGGGCAGCTGTCGCTGTGAGACTCGAAGGGGATTGATCTGCACCCCCCTTATGCCGTGGCCAAGGGCATAAGAGCCCTGGCGATTCGGTTAACTAGGGATGGTGTGGAAACCTTCCCCTGACTAGTTCGACCACTGGGAACAGATGGTTGACCGTAACCGGGTGTGGGTACCCCACTCCGCGGCTGTGCCTTATTCTGTATTGTCTATGGGTGAGAGAAACCCACACGTTTTCGATTCGAGTTGGCATGACTATGAGAATGTTTGTTGTAAAGTCGTTTGGTCCTGGGTTCAAATTTGGCAAAGTTATTCGGAAAAAACAACCTCATTTCCCAGTGAAATCTAGTTCCCTTGGTGGCCGCACCATTGTATGGCGCTGCGTTCACCGTTCCTTCGCAAACGATGCGTTTGTGCGTGTTTCCAGGCCCATTGACCGAATGTCTGGGTTCTCACACCCTTCACCTTACCGATGTCGGGGTGTCCGACGGGTTTATAAAGTCGGAAAGAGGTTCATGTTAAAAAGCGCGTTGCCGTTCAATGACTTTCCTCGTCAGCTTCGACAACGGCGCTCCTTAAAGGACGCTGTGCGCGCCGCCGTTCAATGTCTTTCCACGTCGGCTTCGATAACGGCGCTCCCCAAAGGACGCTGTGTGTTTTACGAGTACCCTTGGCAGCTAATGATGAGGACGCGCTGCACTTTTCGCCCTATCCCCTCACTAAACCGTTAAAAAATCGCTCAATAAAGGTTTTTTCCAGCTCTTTTTGGTCGTTGTCGCGCATCCAAAGCAGTCTACCTGTTGTTTTTAAACATTCTCGTCGTGTGATTTTCTTTTTAACGCTTTACACGTCGGGAAACATTTGCAAATGTGCGCTGAGGCGAACAGCGCTTCATTACAGCGAGGTTGTCGGCCATTAGGCACTCGCACGATGCGTTCCCCTCGAAAACGGGTTGAAAAAAGCATTAAAATTAAGTTTTTGGGCTGTTTTGGGTCGTTTGCACACCCCCAAAACATTCTAGATGATGTTTATGATGCTCTGGGTGCGTGTTAATGTTCTCTATGCTTTACATGAAATGATACATTCGCAATTGCGTTCGGTATCGAAGTAGAGTTTTGTAATGCCCTACATGTTCATTTCTTTTACACAATGCGCAAATATTTGAGTTGCCTTGAATTTACTGGCAAATATTTGCCATCCCTCTGTTCTCATTATTTTTAAATACAGTATACACAGATGTTTCTATATAAATTTTACCAGCACAAGAACATTAACATTCACGAGGATGTTCAATGCAATGGGACTCTTCTATAACGTTGCATACGTTTCTCTGGGACCAAATACAACTATTTCTTATGTATTCATTAAAATTTTGTCACTTTTTACAAGGGTGCGCGTTTATTACTCTTATATTCAGTGATCATTATGAGAAAACGTTCACATTCTAGTATTTTTCAACTAGCAAACTCGACGTTTATTTCGTATATATGTTTAAGTTTCCTTGCTGTCCACTACGTTCTGGCTTCATTCGTTGCTTCTTCGCGAAACTGTGAAATTTTGCGAAAAGTAAAGTGGCCAACTGAATTCTCATAAAATTCAAGCACTACCCGGGGAGCTTCTGTTGTTATGTGCGTTTCTAATTAGATTCTATTGAATATTTGTAACAGGTTCATTGTAAGAGTTCATCACCGACTCTAAGAGTTTTATATGCCGTCTTTGTTAAACTCTATCTCTCCACCTATCTCTCTCTATCACTTTTCTTTTTATTTCTTTTAAAAAATAAAAATAATTAACTCTTTTCACACACAACTGTATGTTTATTATCTTGTACAGTTGTGAACGTAATATTCATTCAACCAAAATAATAATAATGAATTTTCACTCGTGTTAATGGGTGTTTTTTTTTTAATTTTTTTTGAGGCACAAGCTGAATTCTCGTTGAATGCACTAAGTGCCTAGACTGTTTTTTGTGTTGTTTGGTTGATTCTAATTTAATTCTATTGAATATTTGTGACAGTATGTGGCAAATGTGCTTTTGATACATGGAAATGAATTGTATGAACATTGTAAAATTGTTACCGGCCTGAGCTTTTGTGAAGTTCCTCTGTCTTTTTGATACATTTTTTCTGAGAATGCATTTTATACAGTATACAATTGACATCTGTTAATTTTTAGAAAGTCATATGTTTAAAATTTCTTACCTTAAATGACCACTTCATGTAATTTTCGGTTACATGTTGGAAGAATGTTTTGCCTGAAAGAAGGGCAATACAGCTCTGCTGTTTCCACATGCCCAATAAATAAAAATAAAAGAAATTGAAATAGACAATGTCTGCACTCCGACTTCTTGTTTGACAAACTTCCTTTCACATTGTCAGGGTTTGTGTCAACTTACAAGTACATGTATTATGTTTTAGGGTCATTCAAAAGAATTTCAACTCTCAAAGAGTTTGTGAAACATTTAAGGGTATATTTTTTAATTAGATAAAATTCAGTTAAATTGAACAATTTTAAAATCTGTTCAACATTGTCTGCTGTATACAGGTACATTAAACAAGTGCTTACTAAGAATCCACTAAGCATTTTCATGACATTTAAAAAAATAAAAAAAATTAAAAAAATAGGGATATTTTTCATACATTATCCAAGCTTTAATCAGGAGTTTATGATTATGTGGACTTGTTTAATATTTCTTATTGATACATGGATGTATGTTTTAAAACCTTATTTTAAAATGATCACTGCATTTATTTTTCTGTCATAAACCAGAAGAATGTTTTCCTGAAACAACGGAATAGTAGCTTTGTTGTTTCTCCATTCAAATAAATAAAAAATAGAAATATTGAAATAAAGTGTCTATACTCTTACTCTTGTTTTGACAGCATTCCTTGTACAGTATCAAAGTTTTGTCTATGTTCATTGGTAACTTTACAAATATTATGTTTAAAGAGTCATTTTGAATTATTTAAACTCCAAAGATTTGAGAAATAAAATATTCTTTGCTTTTAAAGATCTTTTAATTACAATAAATTCAAGTAGATTTTCACAAGTTATTTACTGTTTTAAGTAAAGTTTCCTACCTATCACTGTTCAATAAACCATGATTGGCGTTAAATGAATTCATTAGCTTTTTAATTTCAACAATTTTAAAGTCTGTTCATTAGAAAGTTGACAACTGGCTACACATGTGCTTACTGTGAATTCACTATGCATGTTCATAAGCTTGTAAATACAGAGAAATTATACAGGCAGTCTATATGTTTTAATCAGAACTTTGCAGAGATATGACCTTGCTTCAATATTGCTTATTGCTAGTAAACCACCAAAATGGGTAAATGTCCAGTTTCATTCACACTTTTTGACAAATTTTCCTATTTTCCACAGAAAACCACCGGTTTAAATGATCACAACATGAAATTTCCTGTGATAAACTTGAAGAGCATTCCCCTGAAAGAAAGGAATGACAGCTTGGTCGTTCTCCATCTGAATAAATAAACAAGCTAAAAGTGTTCTTGTTTCTATTTTAGAAAAAACCCCTTCTACAATTGCTCATTATCTGTGTTTACCTTACAAATATCATGTTTAAATAGTCATTCATAAGAATTTTGGTTGCAGGGCTGGCTCCACCATAGGTGCAAGTGGTGCACTTGCACAGGGCGGCAAACTTTTAGAGACGGCAAGCAACGGCAATGTTCGGGGATGGCGACGGCAAGGGTAAAATAGCATTCTGCACGGGGCGGCCAAATTTCTAGAGCAGGCCCTGTTCGGTTGTCATTCATTTCTGTAATAAAAAATTCTTTGGCTTTTAAGAATTTTTTTATAATTCACTTTACTTGACATATTTGTGTACTATACATATTTGTACAACATACATGTAATACAAAGCCTATACCCCTTTACCTCCCTTGACTTATACTCACATAAGCCATTTTTCTTTCATCAATTTGTAAGGTTTGTTTTCCTCCCTTTTTTCATTCATTCATATACACACCCCTTAGGATTTTATACAGACAGACATCCTGTAGCATTCTCAACAGATAATTTCATTCTTCTTGGTAATCTGAAATGAAAGTTTTATTTGGTTTTAATGCATCAAGTCTGAGTTTGTTTGTTACAAGTTAAAAACATGGTAAAATTATTGAATTCATTAAAAATGCCCACTCAATTCATTTCGCTTCATACATCTGTAAACTCTTTTCTTATACACTGAGTTGCTTTTTACAAAAAACATTCATCTAAAAATACACATTGTCATTAAAGATGTGTAGAATTTTGGTAAACGAATGTTTGAATTATAATATCTGTTTACTAGAGCAATGAATGTTTCCCTTTCACTGTGGTAATAAATATGCTTTTGGACAGAATTTCAACTCTAAACAATTCACGAAGATATAAAGGTACATCTTGATAGACTCCATTCATGAACTGTGTGATCACTCTCTCTTCCTCTTGGTCTCTCTCAACACTTAATGTTTTTAATAAAAATCCTTTCCTTTACTGTTTTCTACTGCCTCCATCCACTTTTCATTTACTGAAATCTGTTCCCACAAAAAGGATGCAGAGGAGTTTATTAGATGTTCATTCCTTTTTGATGTGTGGAAATGTATTCATTCATTTAAACTTAACAGAATTTAAAAATCAAAAAGCCTTGTATAATTTATGTGCAAATAGGTTGATCATCTACGGTATTTAATACAAACAAGAACTTTTTGTTCAATTTGTATCATGTAAGTTTTTTAAAAAGCAAACACACACGATTTAGAATGAAATAAAATTGTGTAGATGCATGGGGAGTTAAAAAATTCTCTTAGCATTTTAGATGTTAAAGAAATAATTCCTACCACTCAAAGAAAAAAAATAATAATATACAAAAAATAAAATAAATTTTTTCTCGCAAACAAAACAAAAAATTCTCGCAAACGAACAAAAAAAGTATCCATATTTTTGGGCCAGAAGGAAATTTATGAGGATCGGCCTCGGTGGCTCAGTGGTTGCATGATCGCATCAGGGAAGTAAAGCCGTTAGTCCCATGTAGTCGTTTGCCGGCTACAATCTCCCTTTGCGAGGCAAAATGTGCGGCCCCTATAACGCCGTCCTGAAATGACCATGGCAGTTGAAAAGGACGTTAATACCAAACAAACCAAATTTATCAGGCCCCAAACTCTAAATAATTTAAACAAAATAGTTTCATTGATAAACAAAACTGAGATTCGGATTCAGCACAAAAGAAAGCGTACAAGAATCAGCACTTAACGTTAAAAATGACTTATAAGTTTTTTTGTTGGCCTGTGTAATTCAAACCATTCATTTTGTCACAGATTTACTACTTCATTAATCAACAAGAACATTTTATTGTTATTTTTAAAAATGAATTCGTTATGTTCAAATGCATAGAAATTAAATTCAATTTTAAATTAAGACTAAACCTACACAAATATATTTTTATTTATTTATTTATTTATTTATTTATTTATTTATTTATTTTGGAAAACTACAATTTTTAATTCTACAGGGTGACCCAACTAATCCAGCATAATTGTTTAGGAACATTGTATGCTTCAAATGGAACAAAAAATGTCCTATAAACATTACATCTAGTTTCGATCGTATGTGAGACATCGACGTCTGAACGATCCTGTCTCCCTTTGAACTTGGTGTACCCTCAAAAACACCTCTCGATATGGATGGTGCCTATGAGGAAATGCATCCGCGTACAACCTGCTGGCTTATGCAGCATTACCAGCAGCAAGCCCATAGTAAAAATGTTCTTCATTTGTGAAAATAAAAGCATATTCTTCATTTGTGAAAATAAACGCCATAATGAACTTCGACGTTATGTTGCAGAATATGATCAACTGCTCAAATCAAAGGCCAAGTCAATGAAATACCTTTCACACGTGTTACGACGATTCCTCTTACTGTTTGGCATGCAAAACAGGAAGAGTATATCTAAGAATAAATAGGTAAACCTACGTTTTTTCTAGGAAAAAACTCTAAATAAAAGAAAATAGACAAAAGTCGATATCTCACACGAGATCGAAACTAGATGTAATGTTTATAGGACATTTTTTGTAATGCTGGATAAGTTTGGGTCACCTGTATAAATATGCACACTGTTTTAAAAAAAAAGAGAAGAGAAATGGTGTATTTAAATATAAAATTATATTTTAAAAGAGAATTATTTCCTACTGAAAAAATGCGCACTTATGAGTTGAATATAATACATTGTAAACTGAAAATGTACGGGCATAAACATTTTTACCGCCATAACCGTGCATGGTGGCGCATAAAAATGTTAAAAAATTGAGTTTTTGTAAATGATGGATGTAAAAGAAAAAAAAGACGAGACACAAAATCGTGGAATTAAAGCAAATTGGACACAGAATAGAAAGACTCGGAAGAAAAAGCTGACGTTTCGAATAGAATACTTGGTCAAGGTAAAAAAAACAAAAAAAAATTAGGTTTTTGTTAGGTAAATAAATAATGAGAAGAAGTAAAGGTCCAGAATTATTATATGATACTATACAAATAAATTTTCATAATAAAATGGTGCTGATAAATTGTTTTATTTATCAAGCATTGCTTTCTTTAAAAAAATTTAAATACAATATTTGATGGGCAGAAATTTAAGACCTATCACTTTTATCCCCTCCCCCCCCCATTTTAGCGGCTTATTCGGGGCCATCGTAATTCTTCTTCTTTATCCGGGGTAGAGAAGAAGAATCACGATGGGCCCGGCTTATTCCATTTACTGTTACGTCGCATTGTGTATATGCAAAGTGTAGCTGGTTATTTGTAGTGCATACACCATTTCAAAATGACTTAAAATTGGGAAAATACAAGCCCATCTATCAGAAAGGGCAGACTCGCCAAGAGGTGACAGACCCCGCAAAAAAACTCCTAGACTGCACCGCATTATAGTGCGAAAGTAAAAGTAACATTATATATGTGAAATTAATGAAGAACGTAGTTTAAATTTCAGTTGGAAAACTGTTTCACGCCGCTCGAATAATGCTAGAATTCGAGTAACGAAACCTTTAATCTTCACCAAAAATCGTAAATCTAGACTAGAATTTGCTATACTCATTTGCCATGGGCATCTAAAATGTGGCGCAAAATCTTGTTTTCTGATAAAAACAAGTTTCAACAATTTGGCAGTGACGGTATAAGAAATATTCGACTGTGTTAATGGTCAAAAATTTAATCTTGCACATCAATTGCCAACAGAGATAATTACCATTTATCGCACTGATTGTGTGGAAGCATTTTCTTACGCTGGATAGATGAAACATACATCAAATAGATGACATTATGGATCGATATGAATACAGAGATATTCTTAAAGATAAGAAATTACAAATAGAATGGTAAATATCAGGTCATTTAATAAATTCTTGTTTATTTCAACTGGCTGAACCACGTAACAAAAATTTCCACTTAACAAAAATTTCCATACCTAATCTTTTGAGAAGAGTCTTAATTGAAATTACTTTTATCATAGTAACAAGCGGTAAATGAAAAGTCAAAATTCCAGCAACATTGTTTCTTGAATTCAAACTGTCACAATAAAACTGTGACAAGCTGAAATGTTTGTTAAGCGTATCAACATGAAAAGCTCAGTTTTGGTTTTCAAAATTCCTGAATGGAGATGAGTCCGTGGAAGATAACATCCGCTCTGTACGACCGCCTGCTGTTGATGAAGATGAACTGAAGGCAATTATTGCGGCTAACCCCTACCAAACCTGTCATACATTAGCACAGTGATAGAGGGAACTGTGCATAATCATTTTCGCATACAGGGAAAAGTTAAAATATTGGATAAATGGATCCTCCATCAGAGCCCACTCTAGCTTTCATGCCGCCCCGGACGCTTATTACCGACTTTTACATTGCTAGAGTTTATTAGGACTCTTATGCGTTCTCCTATGATGTCAGACGCGGTTGTTATGGATAACTAGCATTGAAAACGTCATTCGCAATATGAATTAATAATAATTTTTTTATCTTTAATTTAATCGGTTTTTGAAACAGATGTCTGTTTTTTATCGCAAAAGAAATTTGCTTCATTTTTTTATATCGCAAAATAAAATTATCGAACATGATTTTACTTCAACGGCACTGATGAATTTCGCGTTCTGTTTATGATTCGTTCAATGCATGTGAATAGCCTTTTAAGAAACTTTTTTAATCGAAAAAGGCATCCAAAATTTCATTTTTATGAACTCTAGCAATATAAAGATAGGTAGTATGCGCTCCGGACAAAAAGACAAACTGCCCCCTTTAAATATATACTTTTTAAAAACATACACGGTGTCCCAACGGTACAAATGAAAAACTGAGTAAAGGACCTCAGTACTTATGAGAATCATCCCCATGTATGTATCTGAAATGTTATTATTATTGAGATATTAACGTTTTTGTGATTTTGTCAGTAACCTTACCTTATTCCATTAAAATGTGTGTTTTCGGGAATGTTTGTATTTTGAGGAATTTGGTCAATGGAATTATATTCTTTGGGCAATGTAGTATTCACTTTCAGAAAATGAACGAACTGCATGCATACAATTTTTCGGAAATCAAGGTTAAAGTAGGAAGTTCTGAGTTAGTGTGAAGTTTCAGAAATCTTTGATGATGAATCTAAAACTAAATCAGGTCAGGAACACTGATAAGTAAGTATTTAATAGACTGTCATAAAAAAACAGTTCATGTAATAGGTTAAAAAAAGCATGCAATTTTAAAGGTAAAAATAGGAGTTTCAGAGTAAAATTGATACTTCCTCTGGGAACAGCTAAATCATCTCATAGGTTTCTACAGGTGGATTATTGAAAACCCACACATGTTATTTGGAAAACATGTCATTACAATAACTGTTCGAAGTGTCTGCCACCAACTTCTATATCTTCGAAGGGTTACTGACAAAATCACAAAATTGTTAATATCGTAATAAAATCATAAAGTGATATTTCAGATAACTTACATGGGAGTGATTCTCATAGGTATTGAGGTCCTCTACTCAATTTTTCTTTTTGAATGTGTACCGTTGGGACACCCTGTATATCTTTTATTTTAAATAAAGAGCAATTGGTTTTAAATTATAATAAAAACGTATTATATTCGGAAAGAAACGTTCAAAATAAGATTAACAGTCAAGTAGCACAAAACAGTAAAAATTAAATGTACCTGTACCTGGTTACAAATTGTTATTCAGATGCATTTTAATACACAGTCCAGTCAGATTAATGTGATCATTCCCTGCGTTCAACTTCGGCGGAAAATGGTTACGTCCAGAAGGTACATACCAGTATCAGAGTTGGGGGAGGGGGTATAGGAAGGGTGTCAGAGGGAAGCAGAAAACATTGCAATTGTTGGAGTCATGGCGAAACTTTCACCATTTATCCGACCTCCATGATCACTGCCTTCCGAGCCAAGGGCGGCAGTATCTCTGAAACGGCTAGTTTTGTGTAGTGCTCGCGTGTTGTCATGGTGAAAATCTACCGTGCATAACAGAATCGCAATACCCATAATCAGACATGTGCCAAGTGTGGGACACCAGGGTCCATAATTGACAGCGGTGAACGACGGCTACGGAGATGCGTGCAAGCGAACAGACGTGCAACCGTGGACCAACTAATCTCCCAGATGAACCAGGGAGCTACCAAACGTGTATCTCAATGACAGTTGGGCTCCGCAGCAGACGGGTGGTTCGTGCACCAATGCTACGGCTGTTCACCGGAGACAAAGACTGACATTTGCTGGCCAGTATCGCAACTGGACAGCAACCAACTGGCGAAAGGTGTTTTTCCCCGATGAATCATGGTTTATGTTCCATCAGACAAATGGGCGATGGCGTGTACGGCGTTCAGCGTCAGAAAACAAACGCCTTGCGACACGTGCCGCAAGGGAGGAGGGCCGGAGGAGGTAGCGTTATGGTCTGGGGAATGTTTTCATGGCATTCATCATTGTGGACGGCACCATAGACCAATGGAAGTACGCCTCTGTTCTTTCGGACCATGTCCACCCCTATCTGCAGATAGCTGGTCTTGTCCGATAATGATAACCCAGTTCATGTAATCTGTTTCTTAGTTTTTTGTCATTCACTTTCACACCTGACTTAGCCCATTCATTGTTCATGTCTTTGGAGGTCTGTTTTCTCATGATCTTGCACAGCTTCCTCAATTCTCGATCTTGTCTCGGAGTTGTTGCCTTTGGTCTTCCACTTATTTGTGCTTCTTAACGGATCCTGTGGTCTTGAATTTCTTCCTTGTGTGCATCTAAACTACATCTTGCTTGTCGTCACGTTGGAAGTTTTCAATTATTCTTGTTTTCATATCACCGGACAGCTGCTTTTTTGGAGGCATTATTAATAGGGGTCGACTTTATAGTGAATAATAAAATGTGTTGATTGCTGTCATGGAATAGCTCATTTAACAGAAAAGAGAGGTAGGTGAAGATTCAGGAATATAAAATGCAATATACAAGTGAAATGGCACATATTAGTTTCTTATTTCTCAAGATTATGCGTATTAGTTTTTATTTTCCACAGAAGAGTTACTTCTGTAATTTTTAATGAAAATCCAACCATTAGAAGTCTACATAAAAAATGGGTTATGAAAATCAAATATAGCTCTTTACCAATAAATTATTTTCCAAGATTTTACGAGTAATTCTTTTTTAATTAATTTGTTTAGATGCACCGCAACGAGTTGGAATACATATTAGTTTTTTCTTTCCAGGGGTTGTATAAAATCTTGCATTTGTTATCACCACCGATGTATTAGCAAAATTAATGCTTTTGTGTAACGAAATCACCCTAAGAGCGGCCCTTTATATTCTGAGGCATGATATTTCTTCAATTCAAAGCATGATATTCTTTCCTACCGGCATTCCTGTTTTAAAAAAGTTCAAGCAGCGCCCTTCGTAAATTGCATGGTAATTTTAGCCAAAGAAATAAATCGACAAATTGCGATTAATTGGGTATTTAACTTATCAATAGTTTGTCACATTCACAAACAAAATGCCGACTTTTAGATATCCCCCCCCCCTCCGGACAAATGTCCAGGTTGTCCGGCCCTAGAGCAGGCTCTGCCTCCATGCTTTGTCAGGAGCAAATAAAGTGCAACGCCTGGCCCACTTTCTCTTCCTTGCTCCAACGTCAACCACGGAGAGCCACTGATGGACTGAATCATAACATGACATGAAAAGTGGTTCTTCTACAATAATATTCATCTCTTTGACCAATGATTATCATCAGAAGAACGTCCTAGAAAGGCTGGCCCAGTGGCCGAAAACGCTGGAGAGTACAAAGAACCCGTCGGCTTGCAGGTATGGATGTTTGTGTTTGTTCTCGGAATGTAAAAAGATAATAATCATGTTGAATACTCTGAATTGGGTGAGGAAATATTAAAAATGACCTAGCTGTTGGCGCGCCCATAAAACCTGTCGAACTAACCAACCTCCGAGAAAGATCCCACACAGGACCTGTACGTAAAGAAAGTGTTGCTGACCGTTTTCTGGATAGCAGTTGGAATAATGCACTTCGAAGTATTACTGTTAGATCAATGTCTTTTTTATGTGTACTGTGATATGCTTCAACGGACTCTTCATAAACTCCTCAACAACAACCTTCATTAGTAAATCGCAAAGGCAGTACTGCTACAGGTCTATGCAAGATAGCATACAGTCTTTAAGATCTTGCAGTTTGGGTGGGGAACTATGCTCCATCTCTCCGTACTCATATGCCATCTTTCCCACAGATTATCATCTGTTAGATCATTGGATAATCATGCGCAAACGACAATTTGGAGATTGTCATGCCCTCGAAATAGAGTTGGAGACTTTTTCACCTCCAAAATCAAAGTTTTTACCAAAGTCATGGGATTTACATTTACCAGCCGTTGTGGATATTTTATTAATTGTAAGGGTTTATTTAGGAATAAATTGAATTACTAAGGATAAAAACTGTGAATTTTTAGCATCATAATAATTATTTATAATGTCTTACAATATAATGAACATTGGGGGAGGCCGTGGCCTGGTGGGCTTTCATTGCACACAACTTCTGTGAAGTTAAGTTACATCAGGCACGACTAGTCACCGGATGGGTGGCCATCCGTGATAGAGAATTTTCACTCCCCCCTCCGGCTGCTGCGACCATCATACAGCAGTCGTGAATCCAGGTCCATCCAGGAGCATGTATAGTAATTATGAGATATATCGTATACTTATTCATTATTGATATAAAAAATTCATCGTTTTAATTGTTAATAAAATAAGAACTTTTTAATGATCTAATATAAATTCCATAATATAATACTTTCCTGAAATCCTATATAAATTCGAGATGTGTTTAGTGCAGGTGACAAGTACTGGATTTATTCTATTAAAAATCTTTGCAGAATTAATTATTTGTTAGTCAAAAGTCATTTCACTGTTACAAAGTATAGCCTCTATCCGGAACTTCAACTTTTGTTCAGAGTTCTACCACCCTGTGTTCAATAGTCAGAAACAAATGAGTAAGGTAGTTGATAGTTAAATAATAATTGCTGGGGTTTATTTAAAGAGACTATTCAATAAGTTGAATAAAACTCTATGACATGCAGTTTACATTCATATATGTATTAAACGATGATTAAACAAAGCATTTTTATTATTGTGTCAGCTATGGGCAAAGCATAGAACTTAACTTTTCATAGGTTAGTATTAAGGATATAATTAATTTTATTTGTTTTATTGTATGAAATTTAATCGACGGATGGCAACTTTTTTAAATTTTTTAAATTTTATGTTTAAATTCGATTTCATTGCTAACTTCTTGAATTAATTGTTGTACAATGTCGAAATTCTCAATGCTCTTTTTATTGAATAATTAAATATTACTTGCAGTTTATTAATCACAATGATTATCAATCTGCCTGTAATTATTTAATTATTCAACCTGTATCACAGTTATTTTACTGCTTGTTTAAATTCTTTTTATTTAATGATGAGTTTTCCGAAAATTTTGATGCATAATGGCGACAGCATTATTTTCATATTTTTTTGTTTTTAACCCTTCGTATTCGTCAAACTAGCGATGGCTTCCTTTTTGTAGCGTTTCTACGATGGATCACATTTTGCTAAAGCTCTGGATATGACTAGCGGCTAATCCTCGAATTCCTCCGACCAATCAGAAGCGTCAAAGAGGGAAAAAAGGTTTCAGTTTCAGATTTCCAATTTCAGAAATTACTTTGGTCCCTCTGTCGACGAGCCAACATGACGGATTCGCTTCGCAGTGTCACAGTCATTTAATATAGACTGTGGCAGTGTAGAGAAATGCCATGTGTTAAGCACTTTTATCTTCGCATCGAGCAGCTAATATAAGATAGGATGAATATTATGAATGACGCCGACAATTTGCAAATCAAGAAACGCCACATTTCCTTTAAATTAAGTAATGCGTATCGATGCCTCCACCCCCCTCCCTCCCCAGGCATATTTACTCATTCTGCTCTGCTCGCATCGCTCTAGATTGGCTCTTTTGCAGTTTATTTCATGTAATCTTATCGCAGATTTTACAATTAATGCTACAAACTTAGAAAAATTACAATTTATTACAATTAATAAAACTGCTGTAATAATACTGGCTTCGAAGTATTAATAATATTTATTTTATTTATTTATTTATTTATTTATTTATTTATTTATTTAAATAAAAACATTACAATCGTCCATCCAGGGCCAGTATGGCCGTTGGCCGACGGGGTAGGTCCCTGGATGGGGAACAAGAGATATTGTATAATAGTGGTGTAATAAATTATAATGTAATATAAATTATATTGAGGGGGTGAGGCGGGAAGGGGAAAGGAAAAGTTATATAGGCGTGTGTGTTAAGAAATAATTCTTAATACGATTTTTAAAGGTTACAATATTCGGGGACATTCGGAGATCTGGTGGTATAGAAGACCAGAGTCTATTACCTGAGACAGAGATGCTTTGAGTTCGTAATTATGCTTTATACGTGCTATTTGCAAGGAGGCTGAGTGTCGAGTGTTGTAAGGAGGCGCGCTATTGATTGTAAATAAGGGCTGAAGGAGGGAGATTAAAATGTAATTGTTGAGTATCTTGTATATAAAGATTGCAAGGTTTATAAAGTAGAGTTGTTGAAAGGGTGTGATACCCACTGTGGTAAAAAGATGAGAGACAGGGGCTGGTTTGCGTAGTTTTAATAGAATTCGGACGAACCATTTTTGAAGTCTGAATAAGCGTAGAAGATTATGGTTAGTGGCCGAACCCCAAAATTGAAGGCCATAAGTTAGTGAGGAGTGGATTAGAGTGTTATATAATAGCAAGAGGATTTTTGGGGGAAAGAAGTGGAGACGGGAGAAAAGCCCTAAACGCTGATTAAGTATTGAAGCTAAAGAATTGATGTAGGTATCCCAGGAGAGGTTATGAGTTAAGTGAATGCCTAGGTATTTAAAGGATTTGGATGGGGTAATCAGTTGTGAGTTGTAATGTAGCGAAAATTCGTTCGTGTCAAATTTTTTATTGCGTTGATGGAAGATGACGTAAGTGGTTTTGCTAAGGTTGAGGGATTGATGATTGATAGTGTTCCAGAAAAGAAGTTTGTCTAGGATTGAGTTAAAGGTATCCTTTATTGTATGTAGTGAGGCGTCGGCATAGGATATTGTGGCATCATCTGCATACAATATTAAAGATAAGGGAGAAAGTATGGAGGAAAGATCATTTATAAAAATATTAAATAAAAGCGGTGATAAGATGGAACCTTGGGGGACTCCAATATTTCGGGTGATTGTGGAGGAGGATTTATTATGAAGGTGGAGTGTGTATTGTCTATTTGATAAAAAGCTTGAAAGCCAGTCAAGAGGAGGGCCACGTATATTGAAATGTTGGGATAATTTGTGTAGAAGGAGGTCATGAGGGATTGAGTCGAATGCTTTAGAATAATCGAGAAATAGGGAGACAACTAATTTGTTTTTGGCCATATTAGAGATAATGTATTCCATCAGTTCGTAGCAGGCAGTGGATGTGAAATAAACATAATCAATGTTCATAATAATAATAATGAAGTATAAAACCAATACGTGAGGATAATATTAGCTATAAAGCCGTATAGCTAATCAGATAATGAATGAAATCTAAAATATAATTAGGAATTGTCTTTGATGATGTGGTGCGATATCTGGTGCATTAAAAATCTTGAAAAAAATTAAAAGCTTCTTTTTATTTACGTAGTGCAAGAAAACAAGTGTTAAAGATCGAAAACAAATTTCCATTACACCTAGGATGAAAATAAAGATTACACTAAAGTGCAAAGCTGAATTAAACAAGATAAAAATACTAATAATTAGACAAATCACACTGAAAGGGAAATTCATTTTAGTAAAATCATTTTATTAAATTACGTAATCTTGTAAATTCGTAATTGAATTAATTTTTTCTCTTTTATTCTTGTTCTTGAAAGTTTCAATTAAAAAAAATCAACCTAGCCAGATTACGCTATGGCAGAAACTGATTAATATTAGCAATACTAAATGACAAAAACTCATTTTCTCTAGCATTAACAGTTGTTTACATAAGAGATGTAAGAGATTACATTTTTTAAACATCGATGTTATTGTTACGATGAATCTATGTTTTTCCTATCGATGTTACCGAAATAACGAAATAACTTCACTGACTCCGCCACTAGCAATTGAAATTATCAAAGAAAAATTGAAACTATATTCATTTAACGTTGTTTTTGCAACTGAATATTCTACTGAAAATACTACTACAGAAAAACGTCGATGTTTTGATTCGATGTTGCATCCCTATATGCTTATAGTTTAAACATTTCACTCAGGTCATCAGAAAATACATTATGAATCGCCGTTCATCTTACATCATGGCCTTCGAGAATATCGAATCGAGATATTAGTTCTCCGCAAAGATAGACAAAAGAGGGCGCAACACGTACGTTTGTTTCTGATTGGTGGGAGGAATTCGAGGATTAGCTGCTAGTTGGATATGGATCTTTACATTCTGCCACTCAAGGGCGCTTAAACTAAAATAGGTGACGATTTTAACGCATTGGTCGCGACGATCGCGCCGTTTTTCAAGCGCAGTTCAAAATTTCTCCGCTCAAGATCGCCAAAACGTGCTCGCCAGAATTCCCATATAGTGTCTTACTCTCCCTTATGAGCTCTTGATTATACTCAACTTTTTAATGAAAGCTGACTGATTTTTGCATGCTCTTCAAACAGCTTGATGAGTATTAGAGAAAGAATAAAAATAAAGAAAACATCTTCATTGATATATGCAACAACTGCATAATTTTAAGATCATTTTTGTTTATAAATTGCCATAATTAAATCGGAACAATTATAACGGAGATGCTTTAAATTTTCTTTAAATTATTTGTAATTCATAAGTTCTATCTTATTGTTGTTTCGAGTGTTATACTAGAAAATGTTTTTTAAAACAAAATCAAACCGAGTAACTAGTGTTCAAGCTCTTCCTACCATATCTGATAAAGTAAAACATTTATTACCTAAAGATTAGACAAAAGAATTTTTGATGCAGTCTGTAAAGAGTTTTATAGTGACTTACAGATACAAACTTTTGATCTTATTAACAAGGAATAAAATTTCTTAAACTATAAGAAAAATATGAGGCATGTATGATGATATTGCTGCAGACAGAATTATAGTTTTGTTTCAATAATTTTATGAGAAATATTAAAGCATTGAAAAAAGACTACTTTTGATTATGTGACAAGTTGCTTAAATGTCTAAAGCCTGTTGCACAAAAACCGACTTTTCTCCGTTTTGAAACTTTGTCTGTTTTTCAGGATCGCCGAACTTTTTTGGAAGTTTTAAAAAAAACGTAGCTGTTTCCGAACTGTTTTACATTTTTCCGTCTTTTTTACAACTCGACGACGTGAACTCTTATGTGATTGGTGCAATCGAACATGACGTATATGTGAGCTTATTTGTAATGGCGGCTTTGATCTGACTTCTGGCTTCGACGACGCCTTTAAAGCATAGCGCTCTCAGAGCTCACATGATTGGTGCGTTTTTTGGAAAAACGGAGAAAATTCCAACTCAGTTGGAAATCCAAAAGTCGGAAGAAAGTCATTGAAAAGTCGGACAAAGTTCCAAAACGCAAAAAAGACGGCTAATGTAAAACGGTGTGGATTTCTGAAAACGTGAAAAGTCGGAGAAAGTTCGAAAACACCCAAAAAACTGAGAAAAGTCAGTTTTTGTGCAACAGGCTTTAGATTTGGCGGTAATTTCCCTAATTGTGCTAATATGATTAACAATAACCATAATTTTCTAGTAGACCTAAACAGGTATTTAAATGTCAAAATTGTATTGTCCGGAATAAAGTCAATCTGGAGTAACAACCATTTTCCTGAGATGGTTACTGAAGATCAAGGGAGAAATCTGAATTACCAATTAAGATAATTGCTCGAATTGTAAGGTCAAATATTATGATGGATGTGAAATATGCCGGCTAAACTGGACACAGTCAATGAGTGTAAATGGAAAAAAAAAAATGAGCATTATGCTGAATAAAAATAACATCGTTA
This sequence comes from Rhysida immarginata, assembly GCA_023313115.1. Classification (NCBI taxonomy): domain Eukaryota; kingdom Metazoa; phylum Arthropoda; class Chilopoda; order Scolopendromorpha; family Scolopendridae; genus Rhysida; species Rhysida immarginata. Next base: position 833 of record JAHWFO010007655.1, on the reverse strand, counting down.
GATAAGTGGAATTCATTACCTTCTAGAAATGAAGACGTAAAAGACGCTGTTTCTCATTTTACTAAAACTCTTGTGTTAGCAAAGCTATAAACTTGCTAACTCTTGTATTGCATCCAAATGATCTGTTGCCGCCAGTGGAGTTAATTAACTTTGCAGAATATATGAAGTTTTGACATTGACCTTTTCTTTTTTCCTGTGTTCATGAATTAGCATGAAAGCTCTCAGTGGAATTACGAGTGAAGTTATCTTTAGCAGGTGTGACTTAACATTAAATCTTTTCAAATTCAACTGGTATTTAACGGTTGAATATTCGGGTTTTCGTTCCCATCAAGAAATTGTGAATTAATGGGGGGGATGTAGACATTAAAGTGAGACTAAAATGTGTGAATAACAATTTAATTTATGGTTTTTAAAGAGAATGCAAAAGTGGATTTTTACGTAAAAATTTTGTATAAAAATACGAACTTTTAATTAAATACATTTTTGATAAAGTCTTTGTTTGTTAAATTTATATTTGGATAAGAAATTTTTTATAACAATTTAATTTGATAGAACATGTATTTTAATAAATTTTTATTTTTAAGACTTTTGATAATACGTAAATACACAAAATTTTGAATGGGATGAAAATTTATATATATTGTAAATGACGTAAATATTTTAAATGTTTGATGAACTATAGACAGATAGAACGCTGGAGACAAATACAAATTGAACAACAATTTATTTAATACTACTGGTGCTAGCGTGCTAGATCAAATTCACTAAAATTCATCAGCCTATTCAATTCAATAGTCTGCTGAAATACAGTTTCTTCTGTTGCTTCCGACTTT
>JAHWFO010007654.1:146281-165443 GCA_023313115.1 Rhysida immarginata | reverse complement strand
CTTTTCAACATTTTTTCGCTGTTCGGACTTGCTTTCTCGAAAAGCAACAGCGATTGTATCATTTATATTCGCCAATTGAATAAAATCAGGCCTGATTTATAATAGTAACTAACCAATCCTGAAGAAGAAAGGAACAACTAAAGTGTTCATTGGACGGTTCTTTTTATAAGCCATCGGATTAGCGAATTATCGCTAATAGGCCCCATATCTTGATTTAGAATCGATGTTTTCTTAACTCGATGAATAGCAATGCTTTCGAAAGGGTCCAAGAGTTGTCTTTTGTTTATTGCGTGTAACAGTTTAACATTGGTAATGGGAAAATCGTGGCCGGTGTCGATGGAGTGTTTGGCTACAGCTGATTGATCAATTCTTCCGAATTTCCTATGTGCCAAATGTTCCTTGTATCTTGTGCCGATATTCCTAACCGTTTGACCTCGGTAGACTTTATCACATTGGCCACACTTTATTTCATAAATTCCAGCGTGAAGTAAATCCTGTATTTTGTCCTTAGGGTTGGGTAGTAAGTCCTTAGTCTTGTTCGGGTTGTTGAAGCACAGGGAGAAGTTGAAGGCATTGAACAAAGAGTTCAGTCCTTTTACCAGTTTAAGATTTCAAAGTTACCCCCTCCCCCAGCTCCCCTCACAAGGGGGGAGTATATTTTTAAGTAATGAATTTCCTCCGCGAAATAATTCACTTTTGATTTTGAACATTTTTTCGTACAATGCTTTGTTTCCGAGATATTCAGCTGTCTCAAGATAAATGCCTCACCCTGTATAACGGATTTGATGAAGATGCTCCTAATGTTGACGGTTCTAACTCATTATACGTAGACCTCTATGGTTGGATTTTATCATTCGGTGTTGAAACTTTTATATCATCAGCTAAATTATTTGCGTCGAACTGAGCAGTGGAAGTTATTGGCGCATTCGTATCTGGCTATTGTTCACTTTGGCGTCACCACGACTCAAATTTCAGTCCTTCCTGCTGAGCCAGTAGACGTTCAACAACGGATATCTGGGTCTTCATGGTTTCCCCATCTCTCGTTTTGTTTATCTCTGACGTTTTCTATAATTTTTCTGGCGTTTATTATGCACAAACTTGGAAATTCTGGAATATTTGCAAAATTTCCACAATTTGCCGATATCTTAGATACTATTAAATACTGAAGTTTAATTTTTAAGCTATTTTTAAGCGCAAAAAGATAAAACAAATGACACCTAAAATGTTGTGCTATCACAAAGGAAGCTGGAGCTAGACTAAATTAATCTCCGCCAGAAAGCAGATTTTCTGACTCAATTTTGTACTTCGATTGCATCAGCAGATGATGTCAGCATGAAGCCGGTCAAACGCTAAAGAATGCTTTGTTTTATATACTATCGAATGCAATATCATTCATTTTTCTATCATTAATAGTTTTGACGTTATTAAGGTTTTCGTGATCAACACTTTTCGTGACATTCACGATTTAAGCGTGGCATCCCAATATCGAAACATAAGAACGTATTCTACGCCAAAATGAAAATTGTATTTTTCATTAAGAGGAAGCACTTCATGCCTTTATATTGTGTTTGGAGCTTTGAAATGAAGGTTTCTGCCATTTCTTCATCTTTTCAAAAAAAAATAATAATTTCTTTAAAAAGGCTTAGCCCATTTCCATAAAAAATGGTCAAAGTATAGTTTAAGAACCCCACGGTCTGAATTTTTAAAAAATAAAAAATAAATAAAAAAAAAAATAAACAAAAATTGACGGGAAGGGGTCTTGGGGGAGAGGATAATATATAACTCCAAAACTGCTCATCACAACCAAACAAGTCATTTACAAAAAAAATTCTCCTTAATGAGAGGAGTACGTTCATGTCGAGTTTATTGAGTTTAGTTCGCTCGTTTGAGCGCTATAGCCATTTTTAATTTACAGAAAATAATTAATATCTTGAAAAAGGCTTACTCAATTGACATAAAATATATGCTGAGGCACAATTTAAAAAATCTTCTACATATGTAAAAGTATAATTTTTATTTGGTTCGGCTACTTGCCATTTCTGAGGAGTTAGCTGCACAAAATTGGTCACATACGTACATACATACAGGGTGGGCAAGAAATAACGGGAGGTGTTCAGAGCTCGCTAGCGGGAATTCTATTAGGCCAAATGCAATACGTTTTGGCGTATATACTTAGGGAGCGCCATAGGGGGACGTATATACTTAGGGGGCGCCAAAAGTCGATATAGGGGGCGCTTATTTCAAGAAAACAATGAATACATTTGCATAAGCGCGTTCCGTGTTAAGCAAACATGACAATAAAAGGCAAGGCTGAGGATTTCCCATCATTCACGAACGAATGGCCTGACGATGACGCTTTACTCTGCCTGACCGAGCGTTATTAGTCAACTTGTTTTATCAGAAGAGCGACAATGCAAGTGCTGCCCTTCGTGAATTCCAGCGATTGAAAACGTTACGAAGAGGACCGATGAGCATAAGTAACTTACGGAAAATGACTGAACGATTTGAATCTACCGGAACTCTAGGAGTGCAACCAGACCGGGGACGCAAACGAGTCAGGCAGCAACACGTTGAAGAAGTTGCAACTGCTGTTGTGGAACAGTAGATGACTACTGCCCAGGGTACGAGCAGTGCACACGCAATAGCACGCCAAATAGATATCCCATATTCGACGGTGAGGAAAATATTGCATACGATATTGATATTTTATCTCTATAAACTCACACCTGTTCAACAATGGCCATGGCAAATTTTATGGAGTGATGAGGCACATTTTTATTTGAATGGTGATATCAATACCCACAACTGCCGTATTGGGCTGCATCAAATCCACAAGTGTGTCTGCCAACTCCTATGCATTCACCGAAACTAACAGTATGGTGCGGCTTTACTGTTTCTTTCATCATCGGCCCGTACTTTTTTGAAGAAATCCGTCCCCGTGGACCGGTGACTTGTTCCGTCATTTCTGCCAGGTATGCCGAAATGCTTGAGAATTTTGTGATACCACGATTGCAGGAAAATTGTTGTCTGGATTCTACCATTTTTATGCAGGATGGTGCGCCACTGCACATCGGACTTCAGGTGCAGCAGATCTTGCGAGAACGTTTTTCAGACAACGGAATAATTAATCGTGCATTTCCCATGGTATGGTCACCCAGGTCGCCTGATCTCAACCCTTGTGATTTTTGGTTATGGGGATATTTGAAAAGCCTTGTGTATCAAGCACATGTTCCGGACCTCTCAACCTTAAAGGATCAAATAACGTTACATATCAGATTAATTAATGCAGATATGCTGCGAGCTGCCGTAGAAAATGTCGTGTACCGCATGCAGCTATTGGAACAGCAGACTGGTGGTCATATTGAAACATATTTGTAATTAAAAATAAAACATTGTTTTATTGTTGTTACTAAATTGGTTTGTACGGTATTTGTTCATTTGACAATTAGGTATTCATTGTTTTCTTGAAATAAGCGCCCCCTATGGCGACTTTTGATACTATTTTTAATTTTTTTTTGCAGAAATCGAAACTGCATGTTCCACTAAGTATATATACCAAAATGTACTGCATTTGGCCTAATAGAATTCCCGCTAGCGAGCTCTGAACACCTCACGTTATTTCTTGCCCACCTGGTACATACTGTAACGATTATAAATCAAGGGGTGGGACGAGGATCGAACGACTTCTAGGGGCCCTCGCTTCCTCGTGTTACAGAAGTAGTTTTCTTCGTGGGTCATCGTCTGAAGAAGACATAAAAGAATAATGACGTTAATTAAAGTTAACATAAACTACGATATGTTGATTCACTATATTGTAATTATATTTATTAGTAGAGGTTGATAACCACATCCTTCATTCTTCGAAGTTTCTTCACTTCTCATATACTAAGGTTCTGTTTAACTAGGAGCTGCTGAAGGGAAAATAGTAACATTACATTAGACGCAAAAGCAAAAGTTCTGACAAATAACCGTGAAAGAATTCTTCAGAAAACAAAGTGAGATTAATCGACAAATATCAAACATCACGAATATAAGATCCTTCCTTATTCAACTTTTCGCCAACGGGCGTCAGAAAAATTAAAAAAAAAATTGGTTTAAATATAAAAATTGGTTTAATTAAATAATTTCCACTATTTCAACAATAACTGTTTTAGTTATAAAGAATGATTCAGTTTTAAACAAAGAAAGTTTCTCATCTTCTTATATCAACTATATTCATTTACTATATGATACAGAATAATCGACTTCCCAAGATTTCTTCAAATAATTGTTATTCAGTTTCTCTTTCGAGGTTTATTCTAAATATCTTTTTTAGCCACTTAAAATCTCACAAATTACTGTTTACACCTTTTCTGTTTTGTGTCAATAAAAGTTTAGCATATATATCATCATCGATTCTTTTATTTTTGGATCGTCAAGTAAGTCTTCTCATACCTACCATACTTTTGGTTCATAATAGAAAGGTCCTGTTGAAATTTGGTCCAATAGAGTAAATCATAAATCGTCAGATAAGTACGTTATTCTTTTCTTTTACAGGTCGAAGCAAACTTAACACCATTGTCGATAAGTTTAGGGGAAAAGGGAAGAAGAGCTAATGCTATTCTAATAATAATTGTGGGTAAGGAAGGGACTCCAAAATCGTGAACATGATCGATACCCGATTTTTGGAAGGGTTAGTGTAAACTTACGACAAATAATTTTCATCCTAAGTCTTGAAAACCAGTACATGTGAAACATCTATCCTTTTCCTGTCTTCCAGGTAGGCGGCTGTCGACACAACGTTCATTTCAAACATCAATCCACTGAGTGAACGTATTCCACTAATTATTTCTTCTTTTTGGGCGTCCTGTAGTCGGTTAACCTAAGCAGCTAGAAGTGTTCCATTACGTGTTTATTTCTATACCATTCTTCTTGGAAACCTTTCCGACAAAACATTTTCCTTGGCGGATATCTCTTATGTTTCTCCGTCATTTTTTATTAACTTTGAAAATATTAGAGAGATATTTCTTTCTGTGGGTCTTCATATCTCGTTAATCAATTCTTCTCCGTTCGCGTCTTCACTGTCGGATCGCCAGACCTTCTCTCCATAATAATAATGTTTTTTTTTCTTACGTCGTTAGAGAGGATAAAAAAAACCCTTTATAACCAACCTTTGTTTGCCCGTATACTATCATTGTTTACGTAGGGTCATGACTAAGATTGTTCCCTTTTTACTTTCTTATGAAAAGGCGATTATTTGGAGGCATCTATATATTTTTATTACTTATTTCGGAAATTTTTCTCCTAGAGCTTTGGAGGAAGGAGAAGGAGGTGGAGTATGAGGTGGAGTAGGAGAGATCTATATCCTTTAACGTTTTTAGAACGTTACAATACATACGTACAGACGGAAAATTTTTTATTCAAAATTTCAACACATCTTTACGAATCATGAGTTTTTAAGTCGATTTCAGCAAAAAAAAAATTTTGAGTTTCTGAAACGAAAACAAAGGCCTTAACTCTTAGAGAGTGGTAGGCCAATAAAAAGAAAGAATACAACATTTTATATAATCCAAATTCTGAAACCGACTCGACCAATGCAAACAAAACAACTAAAAATATAAAGAAAAATTTTTTTATACAAACCGCACCAAATAAATTTCAAAGTCCAATTAAAAGAAAACGTACTTTTTTATGAGTACATGTTCTTTTTTTCACCAAATTCCGAAATCGATTCGACCAAAGACCACAAGTGAACAAAACCACACAACGATAACTGAAAACCCTCAGAGAAATGACAATTAAAGCAAGCAAGTCGAAACAGCAATCGATAATCAAAATAATCGACGTCTGTGGATCTTATTGATGTATTGAACACACAACACCATCTGTTGGCGCATGAGGAAGTCGCTAACAGTTATTTAGCTAGCACCATTATAGTTTCAAAATTTTTTAATAGATGACAGTGCATGTATGTTAATAGATGACGTTGAATATCGCACTTCAGGGATAGCACACTACCATTCGTTAACCCCTCCCTAAAAGAGGTAAATATGGTTAATTAATTAGTGCCACGCCAGTTAATGTGTTACGTTTGTAGAGCTACACTCACGGCCATCTACATCTATCAGGCCTGACAACTGACATCATGCTAGAGGTCGGCAAGGCATGAGGTCATCTACCTTGTCATATTGACAGAGGCGATAATTTTCTTCATATTACTGGAGTATTCTTTTAACTTGATTAAACATAATTTGTCATCAACTAAAATATTTCAATGTTAAAGTATTTCCGTTGAGAAGGGCGTTCCCATGGCAACCGACCTCTAGAATGACGTCATCAATCCTCAGTCGTCAGGCCTGGAGATATAGTACGGCCGTGGCCACACAAGTTAATCTGTTAAGTATACAGGTTCGGGACACATTAATATGGCCATTTCTCCTCGAACATGTTGGAACTTCTCATGGTATGCAGATGAAAAATCATTGCATATCATTAAAAGCTGACAACAGCAGATGTGTAGTAGCATGCGTAAACACAGCAATTGTCGTCATCATGGGCAGAGCAAGTGACCTGTCGGACCTCCAAAATGGGATTATCATTGGCTATCGGGCCAAGGGGGGCAGCATTTCAAAAACGGACACCTTTGTGATGTGCTCTAGGGCTGCCGTTGTGAAGGTGTACCGCGACTGGATGAACCAGACAGTTTCGAGCAACTGAAGAGCAACTGTAATGTGGGGCCCCACGGGCCATCGATCCTAGAGGTGAGCTTCGGTAACGACACCTGGCCAAGACTAATCAGCGAACCACTGTTGAGGTTGGGGCTCTGGAGCAGGCGTATGGTAACAGCACCCATGTTGACGCCAGTGCATCGCCGAAAACACCTCTAATTCGCAATGGACTATCGCCATTGGACCTTCGCCGAGTGGTGAACAGTTTGGTGGCCATGGGAGTAGCTTGAATTCACCCTCATGCTCCTTGACCCAATGGTGAACAGAGTGGACGGACAATAGAGAATTCGCCAGGAAGCATCTGAAAACACGCATCCCGACACCATCGTTGGCAGACAGCATGCTGGTGTGGGATGTTTTTGTTGTATGGTCTGAGTCCACTGATACAGTTGGAGGGTACACTAAATGCTGTTCATTACCTGACGATCGTCACAGACCAGGTACACCCCTTTATGTCGACAGTGTTTCTTCAGGGTGATGGCACCTTTCAACAGGACAATACTCCCTGCCATACTGCCAAAATTGTCCACCACTGGTTCAAGGAGCATGAGGATGAATTCAAGCTACTCCCATGGCCACCAAACTCCCCCGACCTTAACCCCATTGAACAGTTGTGGGACCATCTCGATCGCCATATCCGCAAGCTGGACCCTCCACCACGCACGGTGATGGAATTACGGGATGCACTGATCGCCGAATGGTCCCAGATACATGCAACCATCTTCCGAGGACTTACTGACTCTCTGCCATGTCGAGTAGCTGCTGTGCTTGCCGCCAAAGATGGATATTCCGGATACTAGCAGGTGGTCATATTAATGTGTCCCGAACCTGTATAGTGCAACACCAGTTAATGTGTTATGTATGGTAGCTGCCCTTATTTACCCTTTGTATGTTTCACTTCAAAAAAAATTAATGAATAATACAAATAAGGATTCAGTTAATTGCCGTTTGTTATAATGATTATAGCGGAAAATTTTATTTTGGGGATAACTGTAAATAAAGAAATATTAAAATAATATTTATTTTTGAGTTTTCAAGAAATAAAAGACGATAGAAATATGTATCTTAAGCTTAGTTTTATACTAACAACTATAATTTATATTTTCTGTTGACTAACGAGAACAATGAGACTAGAAACCATTAATTGACGTTTGTTAAGAAACAATGTTATTTAGAGATTCGAAAGGAAATAGGTGATTCCGGCCGTGGCTTCAACGCCGAGAGGACGCCTTGAGGAGATATTCTTCAAAATGGTTGCTCTGATTTCATTGCCGAGCTGAAGGACCTTATTAATAATTTATAATCTAAAGGAAAGAAAAGAAAAGGAAAAAAAATATAAAAGCAACTGAACTTTAACGGTTCCAATGTAATTGGAAATAAAAATCCCGAAATAAGGAATTATAAAAAGAAAAGAAAAAAAATAAATTGAGAGGCGATGACCCTCAAGAATGATTTTAATGGTGATTGATTGATGGAGAGACAGGAAATATTCATTAAGCGACGGGTCCAGCTAAGTTGACAATTCTTGTAGAGGACGCCATGGTGTTCGTTACACAAATCAAAGATGAATTTCCGTTTTGGCATGTCGCCACAATTACTTACTATCACTTGTCAGGATTATGACCCCTGTTGTGGGAGAGGAGAGATTCGATCGCGTATTCCCTCCCTATACTAACTTACCTACCCGTCCATGAATAAATGATGATTTAAGAGTGAAACCCTAGAACGCGGTAATTTCTCCCTCTTTGATTTGGATACAAATTTTTTCAGAAGATTGTCTATTTGAAGCTTGTAGAGAAAAAACTGCATAATTGTTTAAGATTTTCATCCCGGAGAATGTAACCCCTTTGCCCACCTTAGTATAACATAAGATTGCGTATTGTGTCTGGAGATTTGATTGAATATTGGCCTACCAAGATTTGCGTTTGGCTTTAGAATACTTTCCAGGATACGTTGATTTTTGATAGTTGATTTTTCTTCATGAAGTCTAAAGAAAATTGATAAACTCGATTTCTTTACCCTTTAAGTACTTTGACAGGAAAAATCCCATCAGTGTGTCATTTCAATCCTTATTGTTAGAGCTGGCTAACGGAACAATTTGATAATTAAGAACGAAAAAATTACGAAGTTAAACCTTGTTTAAATAAATTTGTTTAATTGTTGTGTGCATTAGTTTAAAACGCAGTTCTTTTAAGATATCGATTTAAGGATCGTCTTAAAACTTTTAAAGTTTCACAAAATTTAATATCTGTTTTGGAAAGAATCTTATTTAACAAAAAAGACATACAAATAATTATACTTACTTTTTTTTTTTTTTTTTTTCTTTGGGCCCCCCCCCCCCCAATCGAGGTTTTTAAGGAACAGAACAAAGCTCATGTAATGTCTTACTTTCCTCTAATACACTAGCGAATAAACGAGTTCTCGAGATATTATGGGGACCCAATTCAAGTTTGTAGCAATCTTATTCACAGAGAAGTTTTTTCCCTCACCCACTGGCAAAGTCCCAGCGAGCATTTGTAACCATTTAGCAACAAATACGCGAGACGTTACAGCAACACCAGTTAATGTGTTAACAAACTTTCAACCCCCCTTTCCCTTCTTAGGGGTTGAATTTCCAAAAACCCCTACTTAGTGCTCACTTACATTTTGTAAAGAACCTCTATACAAAATTTCAAGTTTCTAGGACTTATTGCTTGGGGTGTGCATTGATGAATCACTCAGTCACTTAGTCAGTTTTTTCTTTTATATATATAGACTAGCTGATACACCCGGCGTTGCTCAGGCTCTTTTTCGATGAAAATTTTGCAATTTCTGAATCTGAATACACAGAAAAGAATACACATTATTCTCCACGTTTTGTCTCCTGCACAGTGTCAAACTCACTCAGCTATATCCAACATTCCAACACGAGCAGTTGTAGAACTGCTAAAGGGGCCGTAGCTGGAGAGGCCATCCATTGGGAGCATTTTAAAAGAATTTTGTTTGATTCTTCAAAATGAATTTTTACTATATGAATTCTAAGCTTTTTTCATGTGTTCATTTTTTCTGTACATTCATTCACATCCAGATATTCCCAAGTTTAATCAAAACAGAGCCCGAGCAAGGCCGGGTATATCAGCTAGTGTCATCAAAATTGTCAGTTATTGAGAAATCGCTTGATTAAAACGAATGCATCGCAAACGGTCGTTTTCTATTTTTGCATACATGTCCACTACATACTGATGAAATAGTTGTCGACATTTGAATATGTGGCTATCTGCCTGTTCTCATATCATCAATCGATATGCGTTGTAAATATTGTATATATTATAAATGTTTAAAATAATATGTATATGTTTATTGTACCTGTTGAAGGATTACGTTGTTGGATATTAATATGATAGTCATCCTCTCCTTCCCAGAAAATAAGTGGATATGGCAGACCATTATATGAACGATGAATACCATTTATAGTTTGTACGGTATTATCGCGACACATAATTTTGATATCTCGCTGGTCAAATTGATCAGCAACAGTAAACAATGGCCACGTCATTAATATTTAGAGTATTAAACCGACCAGCGTGTTGCTCAGCCGGACTTTTGTCGGCTTTGATCACGACCATGTAATTATTAATTTCCATTCTTTCCGAAGTGTGTTTGAATAATTGTATGAGCTCATTTCTTTCATTTAACATCATTTCTAGAGATGCAACAATGGCCCTTTCTGTAACTTTTTCATTACAATTGTAATGGCAGCGAATTTTAACTTGTTCTGCTTCGTCTCCCATGAAATAACTTTGCAAGAATTTTGGATCTTGATTTGGCATTGGAAGTATAGTGCCGATTTGGTGATACACTTGACCTTTAAATTTTGAATGTGGTATCGAACTGACGACCACTAATGATTTTCGTGGCGCCTAGTGATGTCATTTGGAAGCAAGAATTGAATTTCCGTATTTTTCGTAGAAACAATTTGGAATCGGCAGTATCACCTATTAGTAAAGAATTTAATGGCTCAGGCGGTGGATGCAATTCTGGTTAAACAACTTTTTCGGCACCGCTACACATCCCAGGAGTTTCATTTTTAAATTTTAATGCATGACAAAATTGATATACCTTATTCATATCTTCAATAATTATTAAGTAGCGGAAGAATGGAGCTACTTATTGTTTTCACAATGTCCATCTGTCTGTCAACCCCCTTCATAATTTCCGCATTTTCTAAGATAGAATGTTGAATCTCGGAATGTAGCTTACTATGGGCATGTGCACCTTCACTGTTTAGTTTGGATTTGATTGGTCCACTGGGGTCGGAGTTTTGAGGGCAGAAATTAGAGAGGACCAAAAGGTCTACGCTTATTTATGCATATAAAGGAGTGAAATTCGGTATGCAGATTCCTCTAAGCAAGTTCAACGTTACTATAAAGTTTGGGCCAAATTGTCCCAATAGGGTCGGAATTGTGGGGGTGGGAGTTACTTGGTCTTTAGAACTGTGACAACATATGGCATGTGGTATATCATTCGATAGGAAATTATGAGAAACGAAAGAAGATAGAACTCTTTTAATTTTCTAAATACAACGTTGTCGAAAATCAATTTTTCGATTTAAAAAATGCAGAAATAAGGGTAAAAATAGATGAACTCAGCGGTTCCGCTACTTTCCTATATCTTCCTCGGGAGGATTAATTACTTGTTACTTTTGAATGTAATGAGTACTCAATTTTTGGAAATCGTATTCGAACACAAGGCAGTTAAATGATGCTGCTAATAATGGCCGTCTTATTTGAATTCTTTTTTGTTCTACTAATAGATGAAGTAAAGTCTTAAAAAAGTCAAATTGATATTTTTATATTTAATCGAGTTAAAAAGGGAGAAGTTTTCGGTATATTTTAGCTTTTGAAACCTAGTATCTTAATCTGACTTACATAAAGAAGTTATTTATAGGTAATAATTGACGGGTTATTTTAACGGGTCTGGGTAATAGTGTAAATTAAATCAATTTGCCATTAAATCTCAGGTTACTCTTTTTCTCTTCTACTGATTAGGAAGGGTTTTTTTATTGCAGTGGGACTTGGCTGAACGTGTCGGAATGACGATCGTAACGTCGGAATAACGAAGTACTTGCAGCGTTCGTGACGAACAGTAGTTGTGTGCATAGAGCGGTGTTAGCTTGTTCGCAGGTGGGATCCTTGGTTGGCAATTCCATCAGATTGGGAATGTTGACATCTATTGCCGGGACATGTTGTGCTTCCTCCGTAGCAGTCACGCTCAGTCTGTCATCAGGGTTGATGACGTGGATACCTTCTGGTGGCTTTAAAGGCATTGTAGATGTATATTTGAAAACATTAACTTGATACATAGAATCTGACACTTGCCTGCCTTGAGTTTTTCTCCGGGCCCTTGGAGGCGGTCGAAGCGCTGAGTGCTGCTGCATCCCTTTGGCTGGTTGCTGGAAATATTCGTCTGAAGCTCATCGGCCTAGATTCCAGTCATGCAGTCTTGCCTCCTTTCAGGAGAATCGTCGAAGCTAGTCCTCTTTCCTTCATCTGTCTCGGCTTTTATTCTATCCTCGCTCCGCCTCCTTCGCCCTCTGCTTTGCATAACCACTAACGGTCGGGAGAACCACTCAATGCTCAGAGATGTTTCTGCCGATGACGATGTTTGGTAACATTTTTGGTTTCATGTGTTGTTGTTGCGATCGTTGTCTCGTTCGATCGCTCGATTGTCGTGATACTGAGCAACTGGTGAATGATCAAGTAGTCATCGAAGTTCCTAGGTGGCCCTCGAAGATGCAAATGTACCAACCGAAAAAACAAGGACTGCTGGACCACACAAAGTGATGAATGGCCAAGTTTGGCTTCAAGACATCGAGACCAGAGTGTGAATTGCAACAACATCAAGTGTAAGGGATAAACATGTCATTTAGACCGTCATGTAAATCGAAACAGCCTTATTGTGCACAATTGCACGTTAGATAGTGCCACTTTCCTGATTGAAAACTGACCATAGCCCTTACCTAATCGTTATTAATTAAAAATGCAAAATAAATAAAAAATAAGATATAATAAACAAAAATAATTAATCAAAATCAAAATAAAAAGCTGACGTTTCGGATAGAGACTATCCTTTATTAAAGCAAAAAGGATAATTCTCTAAAAGCAAATAGAATATTAGAGAATTATCCTGAAGTTATGAAAGGAGTAATCGTCAATCGAACAGTGTAGTGAAAAGAAAGACGCGAGTGGTCCAGGAGCCAAGCTCACTTTGCACGCTCGCCCAAAGAGTAAACCAGAGAAGGTACACTGAACTGGAAGAGAACCCTGATGAACCTCTTTAGTCCACCAGAGAATAAGTCCCAAGAAGGGACGAGAGTCAGATTGTAGATTGACGAATAGAGTCCCCAGAAATCAGCAGGATCTAAAAGATCCAATAGGTGGGGAAGACGGCCTTGTTAACGTCATCGAAGCAGACATCCATGTTATGGCGGGGTCTTTAAAACCTGAGGGGACCCTTAACAACGAGTGGGTGGTCCAGGATGCCAGAAACCAGGGTGTTTTCATGATTCTCCATCTTGGGTAGCATGTTCTTCATAAGAGTCTGGACAAAGGTGCCTTTGTGGGCCATCCCCAAATCCTCATAGATAGAGTGGTTGTTGGCAACTCTTCTGTCAAGTTGGGCAATGGACCGGAGAGCAACATTTTAGAAGGTCTGGAGATCCTTCCACCTAGATTTGCAAATAGAAGCCCAAGCAGGCATTCCATGAAGTAAAATAAAACGAATCACAACCTTGTATATCAAGAGTTTGTTATCCCCATCAAGAGCGCTGTTTTGCCCCAGAAGTGGAATCAAACTGAACCTCGCTTTCTTTGCTTTGTTGAGCGCGTATTGGACTTGGTCGTTCCAATTTAGATTGGACACCAAGATATTTGTAGCTTTTTACCCACTCAAGTATCTTGCCAAATAAGAAGAGGGGCTTTGGAGGGTTTTTGCATTTGCGAGTGATAAACATGACCTTGCACTTTCTGACATTCAGCTTTAATCGCCACTTAGTGAACCATCTCTCGCACTGATATAAAGCTTTTTGAAGTCGAGTGATGACATGTGCTGGGTTTCGTGCCCAGGTCATGATGGACCCGTCGTCAGCAAATAAGTAAAGATTACACTCTGCAAACTTGGGAAAGTCATGGATAAAGAAGTTGAATAAGGCTGGCCCCAAGACAGAGCCTTGGGTTACACCAGCATTTACATCGCAGGGTTCAGACAAGCAGTCCCCAACCTTAACACGAAAAGTCCTCTTAGACAGGAAGGAGCAAACCAGAGCAATTAGATCATCAGGGAACCCGTAGGTAATCATTTTGTAAATGAGCCCATCGTGCCAGACTTGGTCAAAGGCCTTTTGGACATCAAGGAAAACGAGACCACCAAACATAGAGAGGTTGAGAGGACCGTTTAAATCAGCAACGAGCCTCCATAACTGAAGCTGACAAGAGTGACCTGGACGGAAGCCTAATGGCTCACTACGAATGAGGATGTTTGCCTCGCAGTACTCGTTGAACCTCTTGAGTATAGTGCGCTCAAAGACCTTGGAAAGCATGGGCAACAAGCTAATGGGCCTATAACTTGTGGGAAGAGCAGGGTCCAGTCCAGGTTTAGGAATGGTGATGATGACTGAGTCCTTCCAGGCACTAGGGAAATGGCCGCTAAGCCAGCAGTCATTCATGACCTTGGTGATGATGCAGATAACACTGGTAGGCAAATTCTTGAGAGCACTGTTGGTAATGGTGTCGATGCCGGCTGCCTTTTTGCTATTCAGGCGCTTAATGATGTCCAATATCTCAGAGGTGCCAATGACATCGGGAGAGCCAAGAGCGTGATGTGTGTGGCCATACCTATCACACACGTCTTTGACCTCACGAGTAATATTGACCAGATCATCCTCTTTGGGCGTAGAGAATTGGCTCTTCAGTGAATCGGCGATAATTTGTGCTTTGTCCTGGTCATTGCTAACGAAATCGCCACCCTCTGTAAGCAAAGGAGGAAGAACAATAGTCCTTTTGCTTTTAAGGGCCCTGACCATACTCCAGAGGGAGTTATCCTGGACGGACAGACTTTTAACTTTGTCGTTCCATCTTTGATTCCTTAAATCCTTAATCTGCTTACTTAACTTGCGGGATAGCCTGTTGTACTTCGTCTTGAAGTGAAGAAACCTGGTACGCTGCTAAAGTCTTCTGAAGGTGTTTTTTTCGTGGATGAGTTGCCTGATAGAGGTAGGACGTTCCAGATGGTCTGGCCGCTTGCAATCCACTGGTGTAGCACTTACATTTGTAGCCATCTTGATGGAGTGAGTGACTTTCTTGATATTTTCGTCAATGTCGCTGCTGGTGGCGGGATCCTGATAGGAAATGTTACTGTCGTTCATAAGTTCTCTAAAAGCTTTCCAGTCCTGCTTATAACGAAGATTTATTCTCAGGTCGACATTTATCCCCTCAAAATTTAGTGCAACTGGAAGGTGATCAGATGATAAGGCATTTACTGTAAAAATATTGTAGGGTTAGAAAAACCCCTTGAGAACAGCAATGTCGAGTACGTCACTAGCGGGTGATTGGTCACAGTAGTATGTATCTTCAAGAGGGCTAATAACGGAAGTGTTGATCTGATCTACCATGTACATATAAAGTACCAAGCCACTTTGATTAGTGCATCTGGAGTTTCAGTGTGGGTGTTTCGCATTCAAATAACCCGCCATAACGACTGGAGTGGGCCCAGACAGTAGTTCATCTAAATCGTGAAGATCTAACTTGTGCCTGGGTGGGTTGTATACGGAAGTAAATTTGACCTCACCAACATCAGCATCTTTGATGACAATGGAAACTGCTTCCATATTGATAAGGTTAGGTGTGACAATCTTAGTGTGATTAAGACCTTTTTTGACAACAATAGCTACCCCACCAGAGGCTGGATCTGAAACTTTTTTAGGGGGCCTGAATTTTCGGTAATCATAGTACCCTGGTAGATTGAAACCCTTACTCTGCTTGAGATGGGTTTCGCACAAGAAAATAACATCGATGTTGCAGCTTGTGAGGAAATCGTAGAACTCATGACACTTTCGAGGGATGCCCCTCGCATTCCATATAGTGCAACGTACCTTACCTTGATTTATAACTTTGTAGGGATGTCTATCCATGATTATGGTCTTGTCTCTTTTAACATATTCATTAGGTTACCCAGATACCTTTGAATTTTAACCAATTCGTCGTGGTCAGCGACTCCCTTACCAATAGAATCAGAAGCAACCGCAGCAAAAGTTCTTCCTTTAGCTACTTTGGAAGTTCTATTCCTTTAACTTGTGAGTATTTGGGACACTTAGTATAACTCGATGTGTGCTGGCCTTCACATCGAATACATTTAGGAGGTGCTGGCCTTTACCTTTTATATTGGCGCAGTCCCTTGACTGGTGGTCGCCCGCGCACTTGTTGCAACGCGGTAATTCAGTGCAGCCTTGGGATACGTGACCAAAACGTAAGCAATTGTAACATTGTAAGGGCTTCTTGTTGCCCCGAAAGAATTCAACTGTTACAGCAAGTGAACCGATGCGCTTTAAGTTTGGGAAAGATTTATTGTGCTCAGTATTTTGTAGGAGGACGAGGACCACTGGCATCTCAACTGCAGCATTTCTTTTTTTGAGTCTAACTGCCTTATCGGGGAAGTAGTTAGCGTTTCTAAGGTCTGCGCCAAAATCTTCCATGTCATAGATTGTATCCACATTACGGACAAGGGCTTTGTGCGTTTCCTCATGGTTGCATTTTATCTTGATAGTGTCTGAGCGTCCGATATATCAGTAATCTTATCTAACGTTACGTGATTTTTAATCTCATTTAGCACTTCCTTAATCGGTTTTCCGTGATGTCTAACGATAATAGGGGGAATATAAATAGCTTTCTTTTCACTTACCTTAATCTGGGAATTTTCTGTCCTCGTCCCCTTCTGGGTTTTTTGTTACGAACAACTGGCCAGGCACTGTCTTCCACTTCTCCATCACTTCCGTCGGAATGGCTTCTTTTGTTGCCACCGTTTGCCGAACAGTCATGTTCATCACTTTGTTTCCATGGACTCCAGTCCATGCAGTTTGTTATCAATGGAGATAGGTTGAAAATTTTCTCTTACCTTATTATCTTCCTTGGAGTTTCCCGCCTTTGGAGTCCCAGAACATTTTCCAAAGGCTGTTCTAAAATCATTTATCTTGTTGATGACGTCTGTTCGAGAGTTTTGAATTTCCGTGTTGATTCCATATAGAACCACGGGGGGGAGAGAGAATAAACTCATAGCTAGGTGTGTGCTAAAGAAGCCGACCTAAGAAGGATGCACCTAGCTTTGAGAAAAAAGAACAAGTCAGGTTTGCGAGAAAATTAATTCTACGCCAGGGACCCACTCATGAATGCTTAGAAGAATAATAAAAGATGTCCTTAGTCAGGTTTGCGAGGAAATTAATCCCAACGCCAGGGACCCAGAAGGATAATGAGCGTCTTGATGTACTGGTTTACGGGAATATTAATTCCAACGCCAGGGACTAGTACGGGGTTGTGCATAACCTTTTGCTAGGGGGCTGCGACTTAAACCGCAGCGTTGTAGCACACTCTTATGACGCTTCGGCAGAGAGTAGTTCATTGTGCGTCTATTGGTATCAAACAAATATGGCTGGTTTAATAAATGACAGTGAAGAGCAGCGTTTCATGGATAGAGTTCGTGCAAATGCATATCGAGAGGCAATGGAAGCAGGTGCGTCTTTTATTAATCGCAAATGGGTTGCGAACAAGTTAAACCGATCGGATAGATGGGTGACGGACAATTGGAAGAAAGGTTATGATAACTGCCATGCCGAATTTGCTGAGGGTAGGCCCGAGAAATTATCACAGGAAAGCAAAAACATCATTGCTAATAACAGTGGCAAAAGACGTCGCAGCTGTGTCAACGTTGCACAAGAAATTAAAGCCGAAACGGATGCGTGCTGTTCGAGAAGCAGGTGGTGGCCACACTAAATATTGATGTGATAAAAGCAGAAATCAACGTACTTTTTGATTATCAACCGCAGAACGTTCCACTTAGTTTTGTTTATTTTCCAGACCCCTAGCAAAAGGTTATGCACAACCCTGTACATAAGACTTAACAGAAGGTGAATATCGCCCTGAAAAGGGCGCACCGTGAAATGAGAGTAATGAAATTATACCTGAAAAGGGAGTAGAGGTGATACCTTGAAGAGAGAGTCCGTCCTGATCCGTGTGTCCGTGATGCACCTGATCCGTGATCATGAAAGGAGTCGACAATCGAACAGTGAAGTGTACATTTCTTAGGATGGGACGAAAGCAGCACTTTCACAAAGCTCATCCAACCAGAATAACTTTATAAACCAGATCCTGTATAAACTTTCCGATATGGGCCATGTTTAAATCCATGTGGATGGATTGGTTTTTCACCGTCAATCTGTCCAGCTGGGCAATGGTCCTCAGGATAACATTCTGGAATGACTGTAGTTCACTCCATCTGGTTTTACAGATAGTCGCCCACACAGGCATGCCATAAAGGAGTATGGTCCGGATAATCGATTTGTACAGAAGTAGCTTGTTGTCAATGCTGAGGGCGCTGTTGCGACCCATGAGAGCTATGATACTGTACTTAGCCCTCTTCGCTTTGTTCAGAGCATAGGACATATGCCGGTTCCATGAGAGTCTTGAGTCAATGAAAGGAGTCGACAATCGACAATCGAACAGTGAAGTGTACATTCGTTAGGATGGGACGAAAGCAGCGCTTTCACAAAGCTCATCCAACCAGAATAAACTCCAAAGGAAATACACTGAGATAGTCAAGAAGCCTAACCAACCCAAGCGGTCATCCATATTATACAAAAAAGAAAATAAGATTGACGATTGTCAGAAACAAAAAACAAACGAAATAAAAAATACAAGGAGAAATAAGATTATCACATCTTCCAGTAGTCTGGGAAAGAGACATTGCTAATATCTTCAAAATTGATGTCAAGAACGTGCCTCGGTTTACGATACTTCGTATGCCAGTTCATATTCATTGAGTTCTCCAGTATCCCTTTCACAAGCTTATTGTCGTGAGTTTTCATCTTCTGTATCATAATCAAAAGGAGATCCTGTATAAACTTACCGATATGGGGCATGTTTAAATCGAGGTGGATGGATTGGTTTTTCACCGTCCTTCTGTCCAGCTGGGCAATGGTCCTCATGGTAACATTCTGGAATGACTGTAGTTCACTCCATCTGGTTTTATAGATAGTCGCCCACGCAGGCATGCCATAGAGGAGTATGGTCCGGATAATCGATTTGTACAGAAGTAGCTTGTTGTCAATGCTGAGGGCGCTGTTGCGACCCATAAGAGCTATGATACTGTACTTAGCCCTCTTCGCTTTGTTCAGAGCATAGGACATATGCTGGTTCCATGAGAGTCTTGAG
>JAHWFO010007654.1:106045-118444 GCA_023313115.1 Rhysida immarginata | reverse complement strand
TGCAACGCAAAATAAAGTTCAAACAAAACGCCACTAGCTCCCACACACATTCCCAACATAGTTTCACTTAACACAGACACCACTTACTCGAAACATATACACAACATAATTTGCCTCTGCCGGGCGCAGCGCATTATACTGACATCCAAATGTCACAATACACGGTCCCAGGTCGATTCACTATATTTGGACTTCTCAAAAGCGTTCGACAACATTAGTATCCCCTTGTTGCTGTTTAAACTGCGATTTGTAGGAATGGACTTAGTGGCCAATGACTGGTTCAATGATATGCTCACAAGTCGGGCTTTCAGATTAAGAAATTAGGATTATTCTTGTCCTCCCTTTTATATCAAAAGTGGTGTGCCACAGGGGTTTCCTCTGGGCCCTTTATTGTTTAACATTTTTCTTGCTGATCTTGCATATGTTTTAACTGATTCCCATACTAAAATCATTATTTATGCTGATGATGTTAAACTTTTTCGGACCATTAACGACTGGTCCTCATGCCATGAGCTGCAGGTCATGCTAAAACGAGTGTATCATTGGTCCTGTTGTAATGGGCTTGATCTAAATGTGTCCAAGTCATTTGTGAAGTCCTTTAATCGTTCCACTGCACCGTTTGTGTTTAACGATTTTATTAATGGTACTCCCTTTGTTAGAACTAATACTTTGAAGGATTTAGGAGTGGTTATGTCACACAATTGTTCCTTTTCTGAGCATTTAAATCAAGTATATCTGGATATTTCACGTCGCACCAGCATGTTGAAGAGGTCCATTCAGTTCTTTACAGAGGCAAAAACTTTTTTGCTTCTGTTTAAGACTTTTGTGAGATCTAAAATTATCTATTGCGCGTGGATCTGGTTTGGGGGCAAACAACAAGTTTTACATAAAATACAACGTAAATGCCTTAATTTTAAAGCTTTCATAATAAATAACTTTGGCAATCAGCTACCTTTGACGTCTGCCCATTTTCATAACATTTATAACATTGTGCGTATTATTAGTATTTCACTTTTTAACATTCTTGTTGGTATATTTCACGCTTAGTTGAGCAAAGGTTCTTTAGTGAATGATTTTAACTTTCAGAGTATTAGATTGACGCGTAGGGGCTTCGTTTTTACTCCCTTGTACAAATGGAAGACATTTATTTCATGGATCGATCCGGTGTATAAAGTGATTACTAATTACTTAGATAATTTCAACGATGTTTGCTTTACGGCTTCTGATGAACTTCATTTTTCTCTTTTCTCATAACGCCTGTCTCTTCTTCCTTTCCTCTTTTTTTTCCCTGTTCATTTTCCATCTAATCTTTATTATTCGTATATTATTTTATTATTTTTTAATGTTATTATTCGAGAATCGCTGTGTTAATGTTGTTATTTTTTGTTTTATTTTTATTATTATTAATTTTTACATGTGGTTCATTAACCCCATTATGGGCTTAGGCCTATTGGGGGATAGCACGGGGCCTTGCACTCCGGTTTATCTGGTGTGTTTCTCTTCATGTTTTTGTTACAATTATCAATCAATTAAAATGTTTAATAAAATGGTTTTAAACTTTTCAGCTTTTTTTATTCAGCTTTTTTCAACTTTTCATTTCCATCTTTGTCATTCATGTAACGAGCAAAATTTTTAATTAAGTATTACAAGAAATATTAACACCGAAATTTTGCTTTATTTTTGGAAAAGCTTATAGTTAAACCCACTTAACTATTACCCAAATTTACTTTTTTATCAACAATTGTTTCCCGCATTAGTAACTCTACGCTTCAAACAACGCTGTAATTCATAAAATTTGCTCAATGGAGAGTGACTTATCACTGTAATTTTTACATGCACGGGTATATTCCAGTGAATGATGTAAATGAAATTACAATATGTTGAAATTATTGCAATGATTTTTTTATTCGATATTAAAAAAATAGTGGTTTTCTTTCTTTTTGCTTTTATTTTCTGGTTTTATAAGACCATATATTCTGTGAGGCTGAGTGTGCTGAATTAAGAAAAAAAATCTAAAAAACTTCCTGGGATCATGCTAGGAATGGTGCTTTTGTCTTTCATAGTGTTTTAAATCTGAGATTAAAAAGACTGAGAACTTCAGCCATTGTTCCGATGAATGAGTCGATTACTCGGGAACTAATAAAAAGAGGACCCTGAAATTCTGAGGAAGTAGACGGGACATTAATATCAATATGCTGTCAAAATTAGATAGAATTTGGCCGAGTTTTTTCCAGATATGTGTTGATGACTGCGTCACTCTATGCTGTTAACAAACATCGAGGCACCGACTATGAAATTTCCAATCCCATAATTCGTCATTCACATCCACAAATAACGTCAGAAGCCATTGTGCAACACCCCCATTAGAGGCGATAGGGAGAAGATAGAAGAAGCGCAATGATTTAATCTATACATAAAACAGGCAATGTTAGTATGTTTGTCCAGTTTTAAAAGGCTACTTAGAAGTAAGCTATAAAGTTAAAATTTGACACACAGCCAGGTAATACTACCACAATGATGGAAAGAAATCTAAAATTGAAGATAATTGTCTTAAAAACGTATAAATTAATAATTTTATACCTATATATATGAAATAGACTTGGTTTATGTTTATTTGCTTGCATGTGTGAACAATCAGCCTATGATGTTTGCTTCAACAATTGGCTGGTTGTGTATATATGTTGCGTCAACAATGATTGATGTAATTAATACATGCTCTAGTTGATGAAGACAACAGGCCCCAACACTGAAAAATCACTGACCATCTTAGTCCAAGCAACAATGTAATCTTTTTTGTTTCCATCTTGGATTTTAGCTATCAGTATTTGTTCATTTGTTAGAAACAGTGAAGGTTACATTGTTGCTTCGACTAAGAAGTTCATGTGACTTTTCAGTGCCAGGGTCTGTCTTTTTTTATCAGTTGCGATGCTTGCCTTGATGATTCACGTTTTAAGGGGGGTAATTATAAAAAGTAATAAATAAATAACTAAATAAACAAATAAATAAATAAACTCATTATTATTATTTCTTTTTTATTAAGCTCTTTGGAGAGATATAAGAAATTGTTCTAAAACAAATAAGAAAGTACATCTTCAAGCTAAAGTACAGCTGCTCAAGATTTTGCTGAAAAGATGAAAGTACTTGCCCTCATGAGAAAATTAATTTTTCATATGGTTTTTTTAATGTACTAGAAGCGAACCCACCCGTTTGTATAACAGGGATATCACCCATTGTTAGATAACCCATTGTTAGATTTTTTCTTTGTTGTGACAACATCCACCATTGCTAATTTTATATTAATGATTAACTTTGTAACATATTAGAAAATTATAAAAATCTCAACTTATTGTGTGCAAGTACAATCTTTGCTGCTAAAACTGATACTGTTAATATAAACAACCACATGATTCCACGCTCTGTGACTGAATATCACTCTATTGAAATGGTTACATATTGATGAGAGATGCTGATGTGGCTTTATACAGAGTTCCTTAGTTCGTTGAATCCATCTATGCAGGACTTTTTTTACATACATAGACAGAAATAAATCAATACTCTTAGGCTTTCTTTGATATTTTAAAATGTTAAGGATGCAATGTCGAATTTTTCTGAAAGAAACCAATTGGAAACAAAATTCCAGTGCGAGCATTTAAAAGAATTCTTTTCATTTTCCAAAGTGAATATATACCTTATTAAGGCTTTTTCATTTATATTCAAATTCAGATATTGCAAAATTTCATCAACCAAACAGCCCGAGCAAAGCTGGGCAGATCAGCTAGAAGACAATAAGGCCGAAGATCGGGTGTCTTCTTCACAATCATCCTGTCCCATCACAATGAATAAACTGGTCAGAAGATCATTGGAAGAAAATCAGTGAGTCGACCAATGAAAAAAGAGAAAGAGACACGGCAAGATAAACATGAGGCGACGCTGTTGAAAAAAAAAACAAAAAAGTCATTAAGACATAAGAAGAACCTCAGGGATATTGGTAAGGAAGGGCGCCCATTAAGAAGAAAAGGAAGAGAGTAGTTAGGAAATGTGCCATTCTGTGCCACTTTTGCACCAAGATGACCGCCACTTCTGGTCGCCATTTTGAATGAAGGATTATGGGATTGCTCTAACGGTTCTGGCCACATGACCAGCGGTGACGTTTTCCAAGATGGAGTCATTCGACTTCCTGTTTCTGGTTTTGATTTAGGTTTCAGTTTTGTTTTTCGGGTTTCGTTTTCCCTCTTGGGAGTCTTGGTTTCATTTTTCGCTCATTGCAACACCCTCCGTTGACAAATAAATATAATTTTTTCTGTTTTCTGAGATAATATTGATATTTTTTTTCCCCTTAGAGTTTTTTTTTTTAAATTTGACAAATTTAATTTAAATTCTATTTATTTTATGGGAATTTTGGGGTTTTTTTTGATATTTTGTACATTGCCACTCTAACACTTTGAATGTTTTCAAAAAAAGTGACTTTTTTTTGAAGATTTTTTTTTTGTTTTTATTATAATATGTTTACTGCTTGTATTTTCTCTTCTTTTAATATGTGGTTGAAAAATAAATTGCTGTCCACTATTTCCATATTATTTAAAAATTCTTGTGGTAAATATTTGTTTAACATAAATATAAATAAATTTTCGAAGCAGCATATCTATATAGTTTTAAATTTTTCATGGGTTTTTTTTTGAAATTGTTATTATATAGTTTTAAACAATATTATTTTATATAGCATTTATTTCTATATAAATTTTCATTATTTTTAAAAATGGTTGAAGATGATGTTTCATATTTTGGTTACTTATGGTTCACTCACCTTTAGTAATAAAATATATAGCATTTTTTAAGAAATAAACCATTGTTGTTTTTTCTTATTAAAAAATACTTCAAAAAATGAATTTCATTTTGAGTTTTGTTGACCTTTCAATTTATAATGTTCATTTGGACACGATGATTTGCCATCTTCCAAAATATACCTTTATCATATGCATAATTTATATATTATAATTATGTTATGTTATAATTATGTTAATTTATAATTGTTTATCATATGCATAATTTATTTATTTCAGTTGTATATATAATGTGTCCAAGACTTTTTTTTCTTTCATAGGAAAGTGATTTTTTTTTGATCACTTCATGTGTGGGACCCCGGGATTTTGGAACCCCCCACCCTCATTTGTTGTAAACGCGTATTAATGTTTAAATATTAAAGTTTCGTATTTTAGCTTAATTATTAATTCCATCTAAGCGAAGCTTAATTTGTAAGAACAGTTATTTTTATAGATTATTATTATTTTATAAAGAACTTCTACCTGGTCATTTAAGACAGATAGTTATTGATTAGTTATTTAATGTTGAGATTAATTATCAAAATTAGTTATGTTTAACTTATCTAAATGATTTTCTCGAAATGGTTGAATACAAGTTTAATGAAATAAAAGATTTATAAAAGATTTAGAATGAAAGTTAGAATAGTTTAGATTACACAGGATGTGCGGCTTAGTTTTCTAGGTATAGTGTTCGGAGTTAGAAACAGGATGTTGTTCTTTAATTACTAGATATTGAACTAGGAGTAAAGCTTAGTCAGTCATTGTGGATGTATGACGCACCTTATCGGATTTTTCAGGTAATGTTCGATGGTGTGATCTGTCCTACCAATCAGTGGTTGGGGTGTCTTTTGACATCGAGTGTTTTAGTGTTAGGTGCAGGGGAGGGGAGGTTGTCATTGTCTTGGTCGTCGGAGTCGGAGGGGTAGAGACTGCCAGCGAGATGATCCCTGAACGGTAGGACTTAGGCTGTCGGGAGGACAGGTAGATGATGTTATCCTGTCAGAACAGACAGAGGCTCAGTCCTTACAGCCTGTCCACAATTGAGGACAGAGTAGTTAATATTGCCTGTCACAGATTGGACAGATGTTTGATTAGTTTTATCCTGTTTTAGTATTAACAGAAGATTAGATAGAATCGAGCAGGAGGCTCATGAGACGTTAATAATATTTAATAGTTAATTTCTTATTTACTGAGGAAAAACCCCTCTTTAATAGAAGAACAGTGAAGCGTGAAATAGAAATCGAATTTTATTGAGAAGCATCAGAATAGACGAACGGAGGCGAATGCGAGAACGTGAGATTGGGTAACACACAGCCGCTCTCATATCTCTCATTTCTCTCAGATCTCATTTTTCTCCCTCAGATCTCATTATTTCCTCTCATATCGATTGACTTAGTAATAGAATAAATTGTTTCCTTGTTAAAGCGTTATCGTAATTGACTTATCCTTTAAAATTGTTCGTTAATCTCTTGTAAATAAATTAGTTATTACTTTTCAAAACCCTGTAAAGTCATCATTTACCCCGCCCCCCTTATGATAGAAGACCCGGGAGAAACACCACGGGCACGGACATAGATTCCAAATCCATGTAAACGGTTGGAAGGGTGACCAGGTCCCTTACTTGTAAATTACCGAGTACAGCATTGCTTTATTAAGGCCCTGCGTCTCCACAAATGTTTGTAAATAATCCTTGTGGTTGATTTTCTTTTTCAATACGTGTTTTTAATCCCCTTCCCCGTTTTTTAATTTTGTGCACTAAAGGCGAACGAATTCATTTTTGTCTTCAATCCAATAAATTATTTTGAAATAAATAATCTACAACAATTTTTTTATGATTTTTAATGTCTTTAATTTGACATGAAGTTTTTTTTTCTCAAATAATAATAATAAAATATAATTCATTTGCATGTGTGTATTAGTCATTCAGTTTCATAACTCATTTTTATAATGGCTCTTCATTCAACACTCATTTGCATTTATATTAACTCATTTGTCAACTTAGGTTTTTATAATTTGAGATAAATTTATTTTTTTAAGCATGTGTGAAATAAATCATCATCATCATCATAGTCAACCATTTGAAATCCACTGCTGGATGAAGGTCTTCTCTAAACCCTTCCATTCTTCTCTGTTTGAAGCTTTGGATTTCCAGTTGACGCCAGCCACCTTCCTTATTTCGTCGAATCACCTTGCATGCGGTCATCCTTTTGGGCGTTTAAATTCTCGAGGGTACCAATCCAGAATGACTGTTGTCCATCTCATGTCTTGTCTTCTAGCGATGTAACCAGCCCATTGCCATTTAAAATGTTTCAATCACCTTCGTTTGGCTTCTTATCCAGCTTTTGCATTTTCGATCTCTTCTTGTAATTCCCAGCATACATCTTTCCATGCTTCTCTGTGTTGTCTGTACGGGGTTGTGCATAACCTTTTGCTAGGGGGCTGCGACTTAAATCGCAGCGTTGTAGCACACTCTTATGACGCTTCGGCAGAGAGTAGTTCATTGTGCGCCTATTGGTATCAAACAAATATGGCTGGTTTAATAAATGACAGTAAAGAGCAGCGTTTCATGGATAGAGTTCGTGCAAATGCATATCGAGAGGCAATGGAAGCAGGTGCGTCTTTTATTAATCGCAAATGGGTTGCGAACAAGTTAAACCGATTGGAGAGATGGGTGACGGACAATTGGAAGAAAGGTTATGATAACTGCCATGCCGAATTTGCTGAGGGTAGGCCCGAGAAATTATCACAGGAAAGCAAAAACATCATTGCTAATAACAGTGGCAAAAGACGTCGCAGCTGTGTCAACGTTGCACAAGAAATTAAAGCCAAGCGTGGAAAAACAATTTCTCATTCAACGGTTCAAAGACATTGTCAGCGTGCAAACATCAAGCCATTCCATGTTATTCCGAAACCGATGAAAACCGCATTAAACATCGAAGACCGGCTCTGGTTTTGCGACTACCTGCGGGATTGGGTGGAAGACGACTTCATGCACCTTGCCCCGAGCGACGACTTCATTGTGTGGACTATGAGACGTCCGAGTTACCAAAACGATAGGGTCTGGAGCTTATCGATTACAGATATTTCTGACGATGAACACTATCAAGAGCTGTCCAAGAAGCCTGACTGCATTGGCATCTTCGTGTGTTTCACCGCCAAGCAAATGATGTGGAGATTCAAGGAGCAGGGTGAGTCATGGAATGGTGATTATTTTCGGAATTTGCTAACAAATGATGTTTTTCCGTTTCTTCGATATCCAAACAACACTATCGACCTGCATGAAGTTTGTTTTTTGCACGATAAGCCACTTGCTTTAAGGCTAATGCAACACAGCAAATCCTAAGAGAAAGTGCTCTCGATTTCTTCTCATCAAACGAATGGCCCGGTGCATCCCCTGACCTAAACGTTGCTGAACATTTTGGAGCCGTGTTAAAAGACGCAGTGGAATCTTTAATGATTCAAGAACGTGGTGAAAATCGGTATTCTCGAGACCTTCTAATGGGACACCTGACATCTGTGCTGAAGTACATGGAGTATGATACTGCTCTGTTTGAGACACTCCTCCGCTCCTACCCGAAACGGATGCGTGCTGTTCGAGAAGCAGGTGGTGGCCACACTAAATATTGATGTGATAAAAGCAGAAATAAACGTACTTTTTGATTATCAACCGCAGAACATTCCACTTAGTTTTGTTTATTTTCCAGACCCCTAGCAAAAGGTTATGCACAACCCTGTAGTCTTTGTGTTGTCCTCCTTGATAAAGTCCATGTTTCATCTCCAACAATTTGCTGTGAAATATATAATCCACAACAATTTTTGATGATTGTTGATCTAAGGAGTTTAAATGATTAATTTGAATTTAAATGTGTTCATTCTCATTTTAATGGGGAAAATCGTAAAATTAATAAAAACAAAAAATAAATAATAAATAAAGTCACCAATCTTGAAAAACGATGAAGAAACTTGTGAGATGGAAGAAAAACGATTTTCCCCATTAAAAGGAGACTGAACACATTTAAATTTAAATTTTTGATGATTATTAATGTCTTATATTTGACATGAGTTTGTTTTTCTCAAATAAAAATTTTCTCTAGCAAATTGGGGGTTTAATTTATTTTACTTTTAATAAAATATATGTTTCACAACATTATTCACAAATTCAACTGAAGCTTCATATCTTTATAGTTTTTAGTTAAAAAAAGTTTTAAATTTTTTCCTGGGTTTTTATGAAATTGTAATTATAAAGTTTTAAACAATATTATTTTATATTTGTTTCTTCATATTCTAATATACTTTTCATTATTTTTAAAAATTGTTGAAGATGATGTTTCATATTCTGGTTACTTATGGTTCACTCACCTTTAGTATTAAGTTTATAACATTGTTTAAAAAATAAACTATTGTATTTTTTCTTATTAAAAAAATACTCCAAAAAATGAATTTCATTTTGAGTTTGGTTGACCTTTCAATTTATAATGTCCATTTGGACATGATGATGATATTATACGTTTTTTCATCATATGCATTTAAGCATAATTTATTTATTTCAGTTGTATATATAATGTGTCCAAGGCTCTTTTTTTCTTAGGAAAGTGATTTTTATTTTATCCCTTAATGTTTGTAAATAATCCTTATGGTTGATTTTCTTTTTCAATACTTTTTTTAATCTGGTTACCTGTTTTCTTATTTTGTGCACCAAAGGTGAACGGATTCATTTTTGTCTTCAATCCAATAAATTCTTTCATTGGTATCCCAGCCTTTTCATCTGTGAATTTTCCTGTTTTTTTTTCTTTTTTCGTTACAAAAAATTTTATGATCTTCTGGATAATCTCATGTATCAAATAAATCTTCACAAAAAAGTCCTGTTTTGAAAATGTTCAAAGTGGAAGAGGGGCAATGCACAAAATACAACAAAACCCATATAATAAATAGAATTTAAATTAAATTTCTCAAATTTAAAAAAAAATCTAAGGGATGAAAAAATATCAATATTATCTCAGAAAAAAGACAAAAATTATATTTTATATCAACTGAGGGCATTGCGAAGAGCGAAAAATGAAACCGTGACTCCCGAGAGGGAAAACAAAACCCTAAAGACGAAACTGAAACCTTAATGGAAACCAGAAACAGGAAGTCGGACGACTCCATCTTGGAAAGCGTCACTTCCAGTCGCGTGACAGGAACTGGAAGTGCAATCCCATAATTCTTCAATCAAAATGGCGACCAGAAGTGGCGGCCATCTTGATGCAAAAGTGGCGCAGAATCGCACATTTCTTAACTACTCCGATGATCAAATTACGATTTGGTGTGTGAAGGAAGAAACGTGTGCTCATCACCAATCTCTTGCTGTTTTAAGTTGTAGTGACCCCCACCCCCGCAATGGTGATTCAATCACTCAAGCACCAGTCTAAAACTGAAGTGGTGATAGGGTGCTAAGGGTTCAGGGCCAAACTTGTGAAAGAAGACCTGATAATGCGACGTTTCGGATTACAACTCATTTATTTATCATTACTTAATACAATGCTCGTTTTACATAATCTGTGGAATTACCCATTAACTAAATACATCTCATCTTTACGTAATTACAATTTACATTACGGACTTAATTTACATTATGGACTTATGGAAACTTTTTACCGGCACACAGAACTAACAATATTGATAGGGCCTGCATATAAGGATCAATGCATAGTTTTACATTGAGCTTCGGCATGGTGGCCCAACTAAGAACCCAGTCACAGTCACTCAATACCCCTGTATCAATTATTCCTCGCTAAACTTCCATGCAACATGCGCTGGTTACCTCCTTTAAGTGGCAGAGAAGGGGG
The DNA here is from genome assembly GCA_023313115.1 of Rhysida immarginata. Taxonomy (NCBI): domain Eukaryota; kingdom Metazoa; phylum Arthropoda; class Chilopoda; order Scolopendromorpha; family Scolopendridae; genus Rhysida; species Rhysida immarginata. The sequence continues at coordinate 107,796 of JAHWFO010007654.1, read as the reverse complement.
AGGTATTGTACCCCTCATGATGAGTAAGAATGACTGCTAGCACATCAGCAACAATAGGCCCTGAGTATCCACTTTGCTCATATGCACCTCAAACACGCCTAAGAATATGTTCTTATTGATGCACTCAACCTCTTTGCCCCACTGTGTAAGAGATTCCTCAGATCGATGCCAGGCTCTTATCAATGCAGGTAGGGTGCGTAACTAGTCACTACAGAATATTTAAATTAAAATACAGTAGACCATGAACGGTACATTCTTCCCTCTTGTTTTACAATGAACAACGATATTAGCAAACAAACAATTGGAAAAGTAACCATCGCTCCTCCCCCACGCACATGATCATAGCATCGCTGTCAGTTAAAACAACAAACAAAATTCAGTCAATGCCATAGGCGGGAAGACCCATGCCATCGCTGGTTACGTTTTAACTTCAAATTTGCTTGAATTTTCCGTCACCATGAATGGAAAGTAAGCAAAAGTCAACTCACCAAATCATCACTATAATGCATATGTTTACGATTCCGTATTCACTGACATATCACCTCGTTTCAGCTTTTATTAATTCTGGGTTCCAACATGAGAAGGAACCACCATTCTGCATTGCTCGCACCATTCAAAATTCTTATTTCTGAAGAACATCTGTCTTGGCAGACTCATTAATAATGTTCATAAATCATTAAAAAAAATGGCATCATAGTTTATGAATAAAATAATTCAAACAAAATTATTAACAGAAACAACTGATTCTTATGCACAGTACGAGCCCTGCATCTCATGGCTCAGGAAATCGAACCCTGTCATGTTTTTTAAAACATGGCCGCACACCCGAAGAGAAACGTCTACATTCCTCAGGGATTTTTCTTCCAAAAAGAAACAACAATACCAACAATACCCTAGATCGCGTCATAAAACTTCTCTGAAAACGATCGCAACAATCCCTTCTCGGAGGCTGCGATGATCTTTCTCAGAAAAACTGCCAACAATTACAATTCAGACAAGGGACGCTTACGATCGACAACAGAGCTTCTCCACAATCGCTGTCAAGCAATCGTTTTAATTGTTCCTAATTCTACACAATTACCTCTGTAACACAACAATCCTAATCAAACAACTACCTTCCTATAATAAACATCACTACAAAACAAGCGCCTTAGTATAAAACAAAAAACCCAAACTTAGAACAAAACATGTGACTTACTCAAAACGGAACGTCACAAAGTCTTGAGCAGGAAAAGCTTTCGACAAAGTGAACCACGAATTTCTCTTTGAAGTGTTTCGGCAACTTCATCTTCGGACTTTGGCCACGATTATTTCCGCACACTGTTTCCCCTCCAGAGGAGAAGTTTGATACCGAGATACATCAGGTGAAGAGCGAGATTAATGCTCTAATGCTCTGATGGTGCAGCGCACGGAGCCAAACTAACCTGGGCAGCTAATGTCAGGTACTCGTCGTCAGCCATATTTCCAGAAGAAAGATGACCTGCTATCAAAAAAATATGTCATCGTTTAGTGGTGGAAGATGGGGAGGTGAATTCTGACCACGACATCTTGTCATTATTAGCAATCCAATCTCACCATCAGATGACACGAAGCAGTGGATTGAGGCGTTAAGACTATTTTCTGAGGATGCTGACCTGCCTATCTCTCGTCCCTTTACCTAACACGAAGTCAAGAAGTTCCTTTCAGCGGACGGCCTTCATCAGTCCAGCAAGGATATGGGATGGCATTCCATACTCATTCTACAACGCGAC
>JAHWFO010007654.1:70547-91045 GCA_023313115.1 Rhysida immarginata | reverse complement strand
ATAGGTTTAGTTTACGTAGGTATCAGGGCGTTTCTTAAACATCATGCTGTAAAGGAAGGATAGATACAGTGCTGTTTTATTCTTGATATAACTTGTTTTGCACGGAACACCGGATTTCACATATTTTACTTCATAAAAGAATAAATATAACTTTGTTTGCAGAAAACAGTGTTTTATTTTGTTTTGTACAGAACGTAAAAGTGTCTATAATGGACAGAGTATTAAACAACACCTTTCACAATTCCGTGTATTCTGCTTATACGTGGTTAGCGTCAGGTTCTGGCTCGATGCAGTTGCATTCATAAGACAGCATATAATCATCAAGACGTACTTCCATGGATTCGGTCAGCTCTTTGTACATCTGGAGATCATCGTTAGCCCGCCATTCCGATCCAAAGGCTTTGCGCAGAAGTTGTGTTATGTCCTTCTTTTTGGCAGTGGATATGGGCCTGCTTAATTCTGTTGCAGGTAGTGTGGTCCCGTTGTGCTTGGCTCGTCATTTTAGCAACGTACATTCCTTTCCAGTGTCCACGCGTAAGCTGACTAGTTTCGCATGGTGAATGCCATACCGGCCCTCTTCTTTGTTTTCTTCAACAGGACTATTCGTTTCGCTGTTTGGATGGATGGAAGGTTCTTGTAATGATGTGCATACCGCGCCTTCCAGTCACAGACCTCCCAGTCTCTAGGAAACACAAACACTTTACTGCAATGATCACTGAAAACCTGGTGGTACTCTGCAAATGTTAGGTTAGGATCGTATCCTTTGGTTTGAGATCTTGACGAATGCGCCAGAAAACCCTGTCATACGGCAAGAAATTATGTCCTCGTTCGGGAAACACCATCGTCACACTTTGTATGTTGTTGGGCGCTCCGTACAGACAACTCTGTAGCACGGCTAGAATTATATTGTTTTTGTTTTGGCCGCCGCAACCATCACTTGCAAGAACGACGTATCTGATTGAGTCGAATTCCGGATCATGGGGGAGAACTTCACTGAGATAATGTAATACAGCGCTGGGTACTTCGTTGCTGCCTCGCTCGGACCGGTTCTCGTCCAAGTGTAGGAGAAGGAGTGATCGGAGGACACGTCGCACAACCAAAAGTTGTAGAGACCAAGCTGACGTGAATAGAATGCCCCTTGCTTCGGAAAGCCTTGAACCTGCTGCAGATCAAAGGCAATAAACTTTACATCTGGAACAATCTTCTTCTCACGAAGAATGGCGTAGAAAGCCTTCACTCGCAGTTTGTGATTGGCTAAAAAGGTTAGCACGATTTGCACCGAACACAGCGGTGGAATTAACTTATTTTGCACCGTCATGCTAAATTTCCCCCAATCATACTAAGAAAATTTTCACTCGATTTGCACTAAATAGTGTCCAACATGTAGGAATCTATGACATCAAACGTCAGCACTAGTTGTTGCTAATTAATTTAAAATTGGATTTAACTAGTTTTGCAGAGTCACTCTTCATATATAAATATTTCTAGATTGACAAGTTATATAATTATGCCTATCACACACCGTGATTAAGACAATAGGGGAAGATACAACTAGGAATGAATTTAAAAATTTTATATACAAATGAACTTAATTAATTGAAAGATCGTTAATATATTAGAAGATTTAAAATATTGGGAGACCGAGGTAACTGAAGAAACCCTTAATAAAACACGTAGAAACCACTTCTGTAACTTTAGAATTCGAGAAAGATTGACCGTTGAAGTGGTTCCCCAAAACAAAACACTATAACATAGATTAGACTGGATCCAAGCGTGGTACAGTAACAAAAGTATATTTCCAGGCAGATAATATAATCTAGATATCATCCCTATTTGTCGGTTTAATTTAGACATTATTATAACTACGTTTTGGTCCCAAATCAAATCATGCAAAAGTTGCAATCCCAAGTATCTAAAAGAATCCGCCAGACGGACCAATTCTCCAGTGAACAAAACCTTTGGAGCCGCAGGAACAAATCTCTTGTTACGCTGATAGAACAGCATAAGTTTCGTTTTAGCGACATTTCTTTTATTTTATTTTGAGTGAACCATTCAGCTAATGCTGAAACTACCATGTTTAAAATAGTTATAAACTCTTCAGAATCCTTGTTTGCTGCCAACGACACCACATCGTCCGCACACACAACCACTTTAACTTCTTACAGTGCTTTCATTGATCTAGGAAAGGAAAAAAGCGATTTACTGCCTTTTCATATGTATAACGTCACCGTAAGATTAACACATACGTACACTAAATTGACATCCCAGGGTTTATTTCAGTACATGGTAATATTACTATTTTTATTTATAACTTGATACAATCTACCATTTGTACCCGACATTGAATAAACAAGACTTTGTAAGAATATGAGAATGATTTTATTCCATGCAGTTTCGATAGCAGTTTTCAGCTCACTAATGTTTTCACACTGTCGACTGTATAAACCTAATGTGTGAGCCATCTCCAGATGCTCTCCATCGTGTTTAAATCAGGTGAGCAGGCAGGCCACTCCATAACATTAACCTTATTGTCATGAAACCACTGACGGGTACTGCGGCTTGAATGCATGGATGCGTTGTCTTGCAGGTTCTTCAGTGGTATTCGCCTAAACCTTTTTAAAAAGGGGATGAGATGACTTCTAAGTATACTCTGGCACACTGTGCTCTTCATTTTTATTGATGGAAAAGCCAACGTGAGCTTGCCCAACAAACTGAATGCACCCCACACCATCAAGCTTCCACCTCCAAAGTTCCAAAGTTCCGTTTAGAAAAGATGCGCTCTTTCTTGCGTAAGTCTCGCCAATAACAATTGAAACCATCGGGCCCATCAAGATTGAAATTTTTTCATCGCTGAAAATAACCTGTACAATATAAAAACAATTTGTATACTTGTAGGCACGATCATTACAGTGACTGATCGAAAAACTTAACCGTATTCCAATCTGTGTCCATGTTTTCAACTGCAAATTTTAATCGAGCTCTTGTATGATGCTCTTTCAGACGAGGGGCCAGTTGCAGCCTGGCAGGTACAATATTAGCACTGTCGTTTAAGATTCTCCAGGACTGTCGAAGTCGAAACATCTAGGTTAAGCTCTTTCCTGATGATACTACAACTTTTTGTAGAATTAGATTCTGATCGAATGATCAACCGTTTGCTTCGTTCAGAGAGTTTTGATTGACGTCCACTTCGTTTCGCAGTCCCATAATCAGTAGGGTTCTTGAGGTAATTTAGAACAACTCTCTGTGATCGTGCAACCTCACGTGCTATCGTTCTTATTCCCTTTCCAGTCTTTCTGAAAGCTTCAATTTGCCCCTTTTCTCGCTCGGAGAGTTGCTTTCCTTGTGGCGTTGTGAAATAATTATGGTCATATGCCACTTGTGATAATTTATATCCAGTATCATCTAAAAACCTTGTTGTTGTTATATCAGGTTTTTGCAAAAGTTTCTTCCGGTTCTGGAACCCGTGCCCAAGAAGGGCTCATTTTCCGAAGGGGGGGTGTTCATATGTTTTCAAACAAGATATTGCATTCGATTCCTGAATATCTTTGCTATATTACATTCAAGAATCAACTTTCTGACTATACATCTGTGAGTGCCATCAACGGTCTGAAATGAAGCTTTCACGCGAGCATATTCGAGCAATAATCTTCTACGAGTATTCTGGAAAGATCAGTGCTGCGCAATGTCACTGAAACATTTGCCAACGTTTAGGTGATGGCACTGTCAGTTTACGTACAATAGAAGTATGGTATCGCCGGTTCAGATGCGGAGATAGCACTCTTCAAGTTGCACCTCTGTGGTCGGCCAATCATGATTTCACATGGTGATCTACGGCAAGCAATTGATGAAGATCACAATGTAACAACGCGGGAACTCGCAGAACAGTTCAAGGTTCACTTTTCAACCATTGTCCGGCATCTGCATGAGCTGAATCTGTCATTCAAGTTCAATCGTTTTTGTGTTGGAATAAATATCCGGAAAAAGCTTTTGCAACAGCCTGATAATTATGCAAAAGATACAAATTGATGTTTTGCATATCAATTACTAAAATATGTAATCAAATGTCACAACATTTGGTAAATAATACCATCTCTACCCTACAATAATGGAATGATCAAATACCAGTCCAGTTCATTTACTGGACTATCAATATCCCACAATTTTGGTGTGACTTTATAATTATGAAACGCACTGTATAATCTGACAGGTAAATCCAGAGATCCTTAATACTAACGAGATATGACAACCATTTTTGTTTTATGTAATGCGCAGATTTGTTTGCGCATATGTATTTTATCCTTCTACACGAGATGGTAGCCTCATTTATGACGTCATAGAGACGTCACGGTCAATTTTATGTCATAAACTGTTTTCATTTTACAGATCTGACTTTTAGTTTCGGTTTAATAACGGAATTGTTAGACCAAAAGCACATGTCATTTATTCCTGGATAGGCTTATAAATGCAAGCTGAATTTAAAAATAGTCAAAAATTAACGATGTGCCGCGAGATATTGTTTAAACAACATGTTTTGTATTGTTCAAACTCTATCAGCACAAAAACACTAAATTCTTAAAAAAATTCTACAATTAGTGTAGTGGATATCTGTTTTCTATTTTAAAAAATTGTTGGTTTCTTTTTAATATTCAATTAAAATATTCCAAATGTAAAAATGAAGTTAAATTATTTCAGAGATTTTCATATTTTAATTATATATAATAAGAACTATAAGAAATAATAACTTTATATAATTTTAAGTTTATAAAATAATTTCATTATTAATTTTATTATTTCTCTGTAAACGTGTATTATATAATTACACTTCCGTTTCTAAAATGAATATGCTTCTAAATAATGTGTATTGATTAATTTTTACTTGTATTTTATTTATTTATTTATTATTTATTAATATTTATTTTAAATATTGTTAATTTCTCATTGTATTTTATTAATTTATTTATTAAATGTATCTATTTTATTTTCTAAGATACGCAGATGACTTTCTTATTTAATCTAACAAGAACACGAATAAATTTCCAATGTTTTCTTTATTAATTCAATTTTTTATTTAAATGTCAACATTAAACAAATCAAAATTTGAAAGTAATTAGTTTATGAATGCAATTTATGTCACTAAGCTATAAAATTGCGAAAAGAAGTGACGTCATTTATGCAAGGTACGTAATGACGTCAGTTTCTCGCGATGGTCGCAGGAAACGATATCTGAACTATACTTTAGCTTTTTCCTACTATACCAAAGGCCACTGCTATCACGGAATTACAAAGGCAACAATGGAAAATATGTTAACGTCATATCCCGTTGGTATTAAGGATCTCTTGGTAAATCGTTAATGAATAGAGCAAATAATAATGGGGATAAAATTGCACCCTGGGTACTCCCTGGTTTCTGAGGATAGTGGTTGAATTAACTCCATTGAAGGTCATATAATATTTCCTGTTGGTGAGGAAACTAGAAATCCACTTAAAAGAGGGCCCGTAGATATGGTACTGATGTTGGAAAGCATCAGTTGAATGTCGGATAAACTTATATAGCAACAATTGAGTTTTAACTGAATCATATGCTTCATAGAATTGTCGTTTTGTGCCTTTTCGCGATTTTTGGGAGATTTTGCGGTTTTTTCTTATTCCGTTTGGAGGGGAAGAGTGGGAGTGATTTGGCAACACTGGTTAAAGAGTACCATGACTGGAAAAATGGGACCGATCAGAATAAAAGGTATGGGAACTGAGGACCACCACGTGCCATTGATGAGAGAGGTGAACGTCGGCTGCGAAGGTGTGTGAACACCAACCGAAGAGCTTCAGTGGGCCAACTTACCGCTCAAACCAACGAGGGTGCTACCAGACATCTCTCTAAAACCACAGTGCAGAGGACACTGCTACGTATGGGCCTAAGCAGCAGATGGATGGTCACCACACCAATGCTGACGAAACTTTTTTCGCCAAAAACGGCTACAATTTGCCCAATATACAGAAACTGGACCACTTCTGACTGGAAAAAGGTTGCTTTCTCCGATGAGTCACGATTTCTGCTCCACAGAAGTGATGACCGTTGGCGGGTGAGGCGAGAAACCTCCGAGAACAAGCATCGTGCAACCATTGTTGGACGAATTCAGGCTGGTGGCGGCAGCGTCAAGGTGTGGGGAGTGTTCTCATGGCATTGTCTGGCCCACTGATACATGTGGAAGGCACTCTCAACCGATTCGGTTATTATTCATAATTGCAGATCAAGTACACCCATACATGGCGACAGTCTTTCCAGTAAGATAGTGCGGTGTGTCATACGGCTGCAATTGTTCGGGGGTGGTTTGAGGAACAGGACCAAGCGTTCCAAGTACTACCCTAATTCCCCAGACCTCAACCCAATCCCAAACCTTTGGGATCACCTTGATCGTCATGTGCGTGCTATGGAACAACTACGCAACCCTTTAGCAGCTGTCGGATGCTTTACAGTCTGCATGCAACAGCTACCAGTAGAATCCTACCAGAATCTTATTTACTCACTCCCACGCCGTCTAGCTGCTCTTCGTGCCGCTATAGGCGGTTATTCGGGATATTAGCTGGTGGTCATAATAATGCAACTCGACTCTGAATGTCTCTAATTCCCTTTCATTGGTGTATTAAAAAGTGTTATCCCCAACAGGCTATTAAAGAAGATCAATTGAACGTTTATGGAATTTTCTATATACATTATATGTGTAAACAAAGACCATAGATATTTGCGCCCGGCAATGGATGAATAGTGCAAGAAATTTCGACAAGGAAGAGATTCCGCCAGTCTAGATGCAAATATGAGACAGTTGGAAATTGCTTTATAGTCCCGACTTGACTACGAGCGATTTCCGTGTACATGGAAAATATCTGGCAAATTTTTAAATGAAGGTAATCACTTTCCATCACAGAATGTGTGTCCTGAAATGTGGTAACAGTCATTTCCTCCCTGGGAATTACAACAGCTGGCGTTTTCAGCAACTCAAATCTGACTGAGGCAGATCTGACTAGATCATGTAACATGATAATTTTCTGAGTTGCATCTGAGCTGATCTGAGTCGAAGTGCGAAACTGACTGATTTTAAAGAGTTCATGGAAGTGGTGGAACGCAGAATTTAGACCGAGAATATTCCTTCATGCTGAGGAATTGTTATGCAAGTTATTCGGAGCACAAATGGATTAGAGATAACATTTACGGCACATGGATGTGATATTTGATATTAATATCCGTACAAGCAATTTTTCAAAACGTTTTTACAGGATTGGAGACTTAGTAAATCTCGATCGCAAAGCAAGTCTGGAAACTGACTAACTGCATTAACTGTACTGTAGGTTGATTTTATTGTCTAATGTGCATTCTCTGGCAATTTTTTCGTACATCGCACTCGTTGATGGGATTCAGAAACGTAGTACCTTATTAGAAAGTACTGTCCGGGGCTCAAGAGATTACGAGATTACCTCTGAGTTGTACAATTTCACCACTAAACGGCAGAAACATTTGGGTAAGTTCATTTCTAAAATGTTGGATAGGAATATTGCAATTGTTGTCATAACAATCAACAAACAAAGCACGCGTGCAACAAAAAACAACGCAGACACGAATAGAGACAACATGCGACGCAGAAGAACAATATGACAACATTTGCCGGAGAAAAATATGACAACAACTGTAATAAATATCCTTGTCCAACCCTTTTAGAAATGAACTCACCCAAACCGTTTCTGCTGTGTTATGGTAAAATTGTGCAAATCAGAGGTCTTCTCTTGGGTCCCGGACAGTATGAGAAGTATTGTATACTTCTTATTGAACAAGTGTTATTGAATTTGGATTTGTTGTCTTAGTTGATTCGTTTAATGCATTGCGTATTGGATGATTGTTTACTATTTTAAGTTCTATTTTTAAGGAAGAGATCATGGACACGGACTACAATAGATGTGACTATTAGATTATTGTTGGCATCCTTGTGAAGGCATATTATTTGTTAGTTTTCTTCATCGTAAGGCCGCTATTTTAATATATCTGTAATATTGAAATCCAGGATCATTCCTGGTTCTTAGTTATCTGGTGGTGCCATAAACCTAATCAGTAGTGAGAGATAACAATGGTCTCCACACTGCAAGTGCTGATGTTCAGTTGAGGCCAAATCTCGGACATGAATCCGCCTGTGTTCCTTATCAGTTCATTTCTTCGTGCGATGATGCCATCATTGAAAGCAGTTGCTGCCCTTGCTTATGAGGTTCATTGTACTTTGAAGTCTCTCATAAATTCCAGCTGCTTTCACACTTTCGTTGTGGAGAAACTTAATTATTATTCGCTGTCCGCCATTTTGTTTAATCAAACAATCGATTGTCATGGCAACTGGATGAGTGGTGCTGGATTTGCATGACAGGCGGTAGTTACGATCCCAACAATGAAAGTTTAGACACTTAACAGCAATGAAATTTACAAAAAATAAAGTCCAGGTCAAATCTGAACCCCACTCATTCATTTGACAAACGTACCACAAAAATTACATTGCGTTGTGTTTCTTAAATAAAATTCAAGGTTACTATTCTTTGCAAACAGTGGCTGTAAACTTTCGAGTCCTTGCCACATAATAGCCTCGCGACGAAAAAAGCTTGGTGTCGCGGGACTCCCGAAGGAAGTGAACCTTCAAGTGCATGATAATAATCAGTGAAACACAACATTCCCATTGGATGATGTAATCAGTGAAAAAGATTAGTTACTAATAATGATTGAAAAGCAATCATTTAAAACATGAAAGATAATTTTATCAAGGTAATTTTATACAAGTTTATGATCATGATCTAGCAACAGCACGGTGTCTTATTCTAAATGTTAAAATTGGTACAAAAGCTTTAGAGAATTAAAATAATGTTTTAGAATATACTTTATTATATAAATCGCCTCTTGATCAAAGCACCACCTAGCGGGAATGAGAGTAAACTATCTGTGGCCACGTTGTTCTTCTCTTCTATAGGCGTTCGCTAATTTATCTCAATTTGAACGACTTTATTTTGTGCATAAATTTGCTGAATTGACTCAAATATGCCCGGTATGAAATGCTGCGTAGTAGGTTGTTCAAATTCATATTATAGACGTCCAGAAAGAACAAAATATTAATCATTTCCATCTGATAACAGGTTTCTTCAGTAAAGACAGCTATGGTGTCACGTAAATCAAGCGCCAGCTCGATTTCCCACGTCGCTCGTGCTGGATTTCCGACCCGCTTTATCTACAACACCGGGAGGAGGGAGGAGCTCCAGGCGACGCGTCATCAGCATCATCACGCCTGCTCCAATGACAAACGAGAGCGGCAACGAGAGCAAAAATTTGAAACATCGGTGGTAAAAGAAAGGAGACGTGAGTTAGCTTCGGACGAGGAAGCTCGGATAGGAAAAGGCGGAGCGGAGCGGAGACACGAGTTATGCTCGATATTAACGTCGACGAGCACGGACAGCCGAAGTAAGAATTGGGAAGAACCCCGAGCGAACGAGGCAGCAGAGAACTCGACGGTGAGCGTAAAGCATCCAAGGGTGCGAATTCTTGTGTTCTACGTGGTACGAGTGTCGACGGGAGCCGGGAGACCAGAGCGTACGACTTTGGGTTAATGTGAACTATCTGCACAACCGCAAACGCGAAACTCAACAATCTGCGCATTCGCAAACGCGAAACTCAACAATCTGCACAATGCGCAAACCCAACTTTTACGCGTCGCTCCTGCGCAACAACACATTGCACTATCCGAATGTTAAGAATCCGCACAACCAAAATCGCAAAATTTGACTAACTGTACAAAACGAAAACAAAACTACATCATCCACCTAAACAGATTTAAAATAAAAACAACACTCCAGACAAAAGAAAAAAACAAACAAACAAACAAAACAAGGACGTGCTAGACTGAAAAACACAAACGAAACAGAACGCACGCACTCCGAAAACTACGCAGCCACAAAAACACGAAAAAACTAAAACACCACCAATTACCCAAAAGAAAAAATACAACTACAAAAAAAACAGCTGAAAAATCACTGGCCGTGCACACACACAAACACCGAACGCGAGCGGAAAGAAGAGCATTATTTACTAAAGCAGGGGGCTCCGCCCCCCAAACCCCCCCTCTTTCTAACTCCCAACATACGCACACAAACACACACACTCACACACAGAAAAGCACACATAGCAGACACCAAAAAAACTAAAACAAAAAGCAAAAAAAAAACACACCACTAACCTCTACCGCAACCATCCGAACAACCACAGAAAACAAAAGCCGTCACAAACAGCATAACTCCGAACACCACGAAACTCACGCACAAATGGCGACACCGGAAACAGCAACAGTAGCCCCGCACACAAAACAGGAAATACGAAAAAAAACAAGCATTTTAACCCCCCCCCCAAAAAAAAACCCCACAACAAACAAAAAAACACAAAACAAACACCAACACAAACCCCAACCCTAAAAAACAACATAGAAAAAAACACCGCCAAAAAACAACAACCAAAAACAAAATCGGAACACCTCCAAATTAAGCCCACTCAAATGCAAAAAGCAAAAAACACAACAAGCAAAAGCGCCATAGAAAAACACACAACTAAAGAGAAAACAGCAATAAAAAACGCAAACCCCCCAAAAACGCAACAGGAATACGCCGTGCGAGCACCCAGGCGATTGTGCAGATAGTTCACATTAACCCGACTTTGGAATGCTGTCCCGAAGGAGCAGGTGTCAACCGTGAATCCGACCGTCACCATTCCTGTGAGTACTGAATTTTCGTTAGCCGGAAATGCCCGCCATGCCAGAAGCGTTTTCGAGAGCTTTGCTCGAAGGGAGCTTCGTGCAAGCATAAACATAGGATGCGCCCGTCTTAATGCTGTTATCTCCAGTTCGAGTCAGATTTGGCAAGGGGTAGCTAATGTTACCAAATAATGATACCCGACATATTGGAGAAGCGAGCCCATGCTTCCTTGGTTACAAAACGTCCCTATTAAAAAAAATGATGAAAGGTGTGTTTTGTATTAATACCCACTTGTAATTATTCTTTACAGAAAAGAGCGCAGGGGGAAAGTAGTGAACTCTTTAATTTGGACTCCTTTGTATTTACATTCTATATTGTTAAGACTTTGACTGTGGTGTTATTACGAGGCTTTCCCGCTCTTTGAAATTTGTGACGTAGTTATTTGCCAAGTGCGAAGTATTAGATGGTGTCTTTTGAGCTTAAGTCTTTGTGAAAGTGTAATGTGATTACGTAGGGAAAAAAAAGAATCTTAAAAGTTTTTCTTAACAATTTTTGAATCGTTATCCCATATTACTGTTTTGTTATGTAAGCAACCGGACTGGATTAAGACTTATTTCAAACGTGTGTTTAATTAAAAAGTGATAATTTTATGCTGTGCTACTTGATTTGTGACTTTAAGAATTTGATGCTTTGTATTCTTATCATAGTTTTTTTTTTATATTAATTAACCAACTGTCGTCCGGTTATAGATTAAATACACGTAAAGTTTAATTGAACGAGGTATTAATCTGTTGGTTTCGCTCTTTGAGCTATTATTGTTATACGGATATGAATACGCCTATTCGTTCAATTGTAATGTCATAATTAAGTTATTGCATTAATTAGTCTTGCATTAGCTTTGTATTCTGACCTAAGGGTATCATATTGTTACTCCAGTATTGGTATAGTTATTTACCCGAGTTTGTAAATGACATAGTTGATTTTTAGATTTATTACTAGTCTAACGAAGTTAAGGTTTTTTTATGCTTGTAATAATGTGAACCAACCGTTCTCTCAAGGCATGCTAATTTGTAACCAGTAATTAGGTGGTTAAATTTGGCTATTGAATTGTTTTTGTTTAAGAAAGCTAGAGTTCTAGCCAAGTTTATTGTTATCATTTCTTTATTTCATGCCTACCATTTATTTATTACAAAGGTTTAATATTTTTCATTAAAATTTATAATATTCATTTATCCGCCTGCTGTCATGTACATTATTTAATTTCCACTGCGCAATTCTGCAAAATTAGCCGTTATTTATTTTACACGTGACATATGGACAAAGCGATTAAAGAAAGAAGTATTTCGGGTCCTCTGAGATTACAATTTAACACAATGAAAACCGTATTTAATAAGAACAACATGGCCATTTTGTTTTCGTTCAATTCCCAATCCCATGGCCACAAATAGTCTGAGAAACTTCGAGTATGATGGAGCGCGTGCAGCTTGCAAGAGGCGAATAAACTAAAATGTGTACTTTTGACATTGAAACGAGATCTCCAGCAATACAGTCAAACCAAAAATTATTAATGTAAATAAAACGAGTAGAAAATTGAGTACTGCACCAGTAGTCAGCCTTTTAACAGCGACCTAATACACTAGAGTAATTTCTGATAAGAAAAACAGATTAAATTTTATTTTTTTATGTATCAATATTACAAACAAGAAGTCTAGTTTTGGAATTTCACATAACACTATAAGTAAAACTTTGCGGTAAAAATAATATATTTTCTTAGTAATAACAAATTCCCCACTCATCCACCAATATCCAGTGCCTAGCCAGTTAAAAGCTAGTACTCAGCGTCTAAACCAAACTTTGATTATATTGAATTTTGCTGTTACCGTATGATAAAATTAACATTAAATATATTTCAAATAAAAGAAGGGTCTGATACGATACGGTTATTATTAATTTTATTGCCGACGCACGTTTCGGTGTTACACCATTTTCAAGGCTAGCATAATAGTAACAAGCAAGATTTTGACAATCGACAATCGAATAGTGAAGTGTACATTTCATCAGGTGGGGCGAAAGCAGCGCTTTCACAAAGCTCATCGAACCAGAATAAATTCCAGATGAAATACACTGAGGTAGTCAAGAAGCCTAACCAACCCAAGCAGTCTTCATAGTATGCATAAAAGAAAATAAGATTGACGATTGTCGGGAAAAAATACAAACGAAATAAACATACAACGAGAAAGAAGATTATCACATTTTCCAGTAGTCCAGGAAAGAAACGTTGTTGATGTCTTCAAAGTTGATGTCAAAAATGTGCCTCGGTTTTCGATACTTCATATGCATTGAGTTCTTCACATTGTTATTCTCCCCACTTCATATCCATTGAGTTCTTCAGTATGTCAGTGACTAGGTCATTGTCATGAATCTTCATCTTCTGCACCATAATCAAAAGGAGGTCATGTATAAACTTACCAATGTGGGCCATGTTTAAATCTGAATGGATGGATTGGCTTTTCACATTCCTTCAGCCAAGCTGGGAAATGGTCCTCAGGATAACATTCTGGAACGACTGTAGCTCGCTCCATCTGCTTCTACACATAGTCGCGCACGCAGGCATGCCATAGAGTAGTATGGTCCGAATAATCGGCTTTTACAGAAGTAACTTGTTGTCGATGCTGAGGGTGCTGTTGCGGCCCAGGATAGTTATGAGACTGTACTTAGCCCTCTTCGCTTTGTTCAGAGTGTAGGTCACGTGACGATTCCACGAGAGTCTTGAGTCAAGATCTTGATGATAACGCCAAGATATTTGTAGCTGTCTACCCAGTCTAATTTCTTATTGAATAGAACAACAGTACGCAACGTCGGGACGACAGTCATAGTCCTTAAGAATATTTTTGTAGAGCTTATGGTCTTGATAATGTATGAGTTCTTCTTTGAAATTTATTTCAACATTGTCAAAGTTCAACGCCACAGGCTTGTGGTCAGAAGAAAGATCATCAATGGTGAAGATATTGTAGTGTTTGAAGAAACCCTTCAAGAGCGAGATGCCCAAAACGTCACTAGTAAAAAAGGGGTCGCAGTAATAGGTATCCTCCACAGGTCCAGCAGCGATATCAACTTTTCCTTGTATATACCTATAGAGATTCATGCCGTTGTAGTTCTGCGTTCTGGAGTTCCAACTTGGGTGTTTGGCATTTAGGTCACCAGCCACGATAACTGGAGTGTCACCACTGAAGAGTTCATCAAGCTCGCTGACGTCAAGATAATGTTTAGATGAATTATAGAGCGCCACGTACTTCACTTCACCACAGGAGACGTCATTAATAATGATGAAGGCCGATTCCATACCAGCATAAGACTTGGAGACTAATTCTTGGTGTTGAATTCCCTTCTTAATGATGATAGCAGCGCCCCCAGAAGCACATCTTGCAGCATTTGAAGCCATTCGATCCTTACGGTACACACAATAACGAGGTAGCTTGAAGTCTTGGCTTGGTTTGAGGTGCGTTTCACAGAGTAAAGCAACGTCGATTTCTTGCTTTATCAGAAAATTGTGAAACTCGATACGCTTTCAGGGGTTCCCCCTAGCGTTCCATATCACGCACCGAAGTTAACCATTGTTGATATAACTTTGTGCAGCCATACTAAAATTAGTTGTTCGTAAGGAGCCCACTCAACTGTGGGTAACTTTTGCCTAGATTAGAAAACAGATGAAAGATACGTCCTAATTGCTTATACATATCTGCTAGGTCGTTGATGTTGAGGCCTTTATCTTCCGGTTAAGACACAGCAGCAGCATAGGATTTGTCTGCTGTCTCTTTAGAACTAGGCATCCTTTGAACCTGGGGGTATTTGGACATTTCGTGTAGATTGAAGTTTCCTCTCCACCACATCTGATGCACTTTGGGGGGGGTCTTGTCCTTTAATCTTGGGGCAATCTCTTGAGTGGTGCCCCTCTGCGCATTTGTTGCAACGAGGATCTTCCGTACAGTCCATGGATGCGTGTCCAAATCGTAGGCAGTTCTAGCACTGTAGTGACTTCTTGTTCCCTCGAAAGACTTCCACTGACACTCCCAGCGAACCAAAACGTGTGATGTTCTTCAATGACTGGTTGTGTTCGGTATTCGGGAACAGAACCAAAACCATCGGCATATCAATGGATCCTTTGCTTTCACAAGCAAGATTTTGTTCGTAATTTTATATAGGAAAACAGGAGAGGGTGTCCTCCAATCAGGGTTGACTGGTGGACTTACAAAAAAGTTGATTGGAAGGATCCAGATGGCCGACCTAGTAGAGGTCTTGTTTCCGGTTGGTAAGGACTATGGTATCAAATAAGTGGACGTAGTAGAAATGTCATAACCGGTTTGTATTGTCTGGGATATCAATTAGGAAATCAATGATGGCGTCGTTTTAGAAAGATATTTGACTATTTAGCATTTTCCCTTTGTTGAATCGTTGGTGTTTTATGATTTCCATTTCTTCATGGATGGCGATCTTTTCCGCTTCCTTTCCGATGCATATCATTGTCATGCAATCATCGATCGGTAGCATGCGGTGATTCACTGATACAAGGTGTTCAGCGTAGGCGGATATTTTGTCCTCGTTAAGCCAGGACCTTCTATGTTCCTCGAATCTTACGAGGAAGGATCGTTTCGTGGCCCCGATATAGTAGGCGTCACTATCGGTGCAGTCTAGTCTGTAAGCGCCACATAGGTTGAAATCCTTTGCGTATTCCTTTTTCTTCGGGTTCAGAATAAATCAATTGTTAACTTTTGTTCTATACGCTATTTTTATATCGTGATTTGGTATTTTTATATATATATTTTTTGATATTGGGGTTCACGTATGTGAACGTGATAAATCTCTTGCTGGTCTCACTTGTGGCGGCCTGATTGTGTTCCAAGCTTCTTTTGACGTCTCTGAAGTGACCTTGTCCGGGAAGTTATTTAACCTTGCCAATTCATAAGTTGTGGCAATCTCTCTTCTCCTTGCTTCCTATCAAAATATGTTATGGCTCTTCGGAAATGGTGTCTTAATGCCGCTGTTTTATATTGTTTGGGATGAAATATATTTTCTGTGAAATTGAAAAAGAATTTATGGGATGGACAACATTAATAAAACATTTCTTTTACAAGAATATCAACAAAATTGAAAATGAAATTCTTTACCCGCTGCAATATCATTCGGAAGAGCACTAAGCTCAGTATATTTGAATGGCTGAAAATACAAATAGATCAAGTTCACTTTCAAAAAACTATGGATAGACACCAATTGACCTTTATCATAAACTCTCTTTCTCACACCTCTTCTTAGCCTTCGTAGCCTTGATTACCCACGTGACCACATAAAAAATGGCGTCCCTTGGTCGTGTTGTAGGCACTTGTGATTTGAGTAAAATTAATTTTTTTTTTACATTTTCCATAGGTTTTTATTATTTTAAAGATTTTTATTATTATCTTTATTAATTCAATACTGATGATATTAGTATTAATAATACATTATTAACCGTAAATTTGGAAAATATAATGATTTAAATGCTTACGGATAACCTTTCATACTTTCAATTTCATGTAATTTCCAAATTACCTATAAAATTATTTTCTAATGATGTTTATTTGTTTCTCTTCACTCTGACAATTGGGAACACAACAATATTTAACCATAGCAACAAAAATTTGAACAACAATAATTAAAACTTTCACTTACGATACAGTCAACAAATGTCGTTAACACGTCCAGTATCCGCCATTTGCATTTTGTAAAAAAATCAGTGACGTTTAGTGGCAACCAATCATAATGCAGGTGATTAAGGTCAATTGTAGACCAACACCAAATTTTAGTTCAAAAAAATTATATTTTCGAGACACAACAGGTAAACTCTCTGGCAACCACATGGTCAATTTTGGGTCTGGCCTATACCTGCTGAACGCTTCATACCCGACTTCCAGAAAGCACTTGGAAGTTCGAAGGAGGCGATTTCATGGTTTGAGACTCAATTTCATTGTTTGGATTGGTATGCATCTCCTTGTGTAAATCACGATTCCTCTTTTTTAAAATTAAATAACAGCTAAAATACTAAATTACCATGAAAGTTAAAGATGTGACTTAGTCTACTTGTAGTTTCAGTCATCCATTTGACATGGAACCAGTTTGAACAATTATCACAGCCAATGTTTTTCAAATTGTCATCTTTAGTATCACTGATAAGTTCATAATTACAAACAGCACTCATTTCTCTTAAATTACTCTGTTCCTGAGTTTCATTATCTGGATCAACAATTTCATCTGCACTGAAGATAGATTTCTTTTTTTTTTTGCCTATTATCTTGTTCATAAGAAATTTACGGTTCTCTTTCTCATCTTTTCTCTGTTGTTTAAATTTTCTTTCCTTGATTTTGGCCAAATCCTTTTTATTGATGAAATCACGCCATGATGCTGATGAAATAGCACTTGGAGATCTGTCTTTGATATGTCGTTACTTCTTTGTATTCGATAAGGAATCTGGACAGAACACATGATCTTCAAAATTTTGTGATTTTGATTTCTTATTAATCATGGTATTTATTTCTTATAGCATGGCGTATTTTCCAAATTACTTTGAATCTTTTTTCTGTGAAACATCAACAAACGTTACTGAATCCTAGCCAATTTGTGCATTATTTTCTATGATGTTGCTTTCATCTATAGTTTTATTTGAACAATGTGGTTCTGTAATTGAAGACAGAGCTATGTAGTGCCAGATACTACTTCTATTGAACCATCACTTTCAGAAATTTCAGTTACTTCCTATAGAACACGACCATTCCATACGATATACAGTAAATCACAGGCTGAATGTCAACACTGAATATATCAAGTTCAACCTCCATAGCAATCGCATCTCGAAGCACTGGCTGAATGTCATTTACAGTATCTTCTTGATCTGGAACTTGTGGCGTTGATACGACTGGAGGAGGAAATTAGCTTTAAGTGTTCAATCCCCTCTCAGACAGATCATTTCTTATGGAAGTGACCACAAGTACAGCAGACTTGAAGCAATGATCCTTAGGGCTCAGGTAAGATAATCGTTTCCAATGTGTGGCTGAATATAGATTTTCTAGATGCCAGTAATCAGCCACAATCTTTCATATTCGGCTGACTACTGGATTTTGTGTGTTTAAAACACTATACCATAGACGGGCATTAAAGGCCAGGCTCCAAACTTACAAACGGTAGAAAATGGTTTTTAAACTTTATAAGAGCCATATTTCCGGTAGTCAGCCACCCTGGCTGACAACTGGATTCTACGTCTTATTTAACTCTCCTATTGTCAGCCACCATTAAAATATATAACCTAACAATTTTAAACACAAATTCAGTGCTAATTTGCCTATTTTGAAACATTTTAAACTTTATTCAATCACTGTTTTAAGTAAATAAGACTGATAGTAAGGAAATATTGATCTTCTAAAATTAGAGTGAACGTTGTAAAATCCATAACCATGTGCTCTCCGCAAAAACTTTAGAGGCTGAATCCTTGTTTACATCAGGCTGCTGCAAAAGTTTTTTCCGGTTCCTGAACCCGTGCCCAAGAATGGCTCATTTTCCGAGGGGGATGTTCATATGTTTTCAAACAAAATATTGCATTCGATCCCTGAATATCTTTGCTATATTCCATCCAAGAATCAACTTTCTGACTATACATCTGTGAGTGACATCAACGGTCTGAAATGGACCTATCACGCGAGCATATTCGAGCAATAATCTTCTACGAGTATTCTGGAAAGTTCAGTGCTGCGCAATGTTACCGAAACATTTGCCAACGTTTAGGTGATGATACTGTTAGTTTACATACAAAAGAAGAATGGTATCGTCGGTTCAGATTCGGAGATAGCACTCTTCAAGATGTAAATCATGATTTCAGATGGTGATCTACGCCAAGCATTTAATGAAGATCACAATGCAATAACGAGGGAACTCGCAGAACAATTCAAGGTTCACTTTTACAACCATTGCCCGGCATCTGCATGAGCTGAATCTGTCATTCAAGTTCAATCGTTTTTGCGTTGGAATAAAAATCCGGAAAAACTTTTGCAAAACCTGATATTTCTCCCATCAAATATCAAGTTTGAGAGCATAGCAAATGGTGGCTGAGTAGTAGTGAACCAACAGAATACGATTGTATTCTCTCATGTACTTATTTTTCATAATTATGGCCTGATGGCTGACTATTGGGAAATGGCTGACTATAAGATCACCTACCCTACGTGTTACTACATTGCCAGAACGATGTTAACAAAAAATGACATTACACGCGAGCTGTATAATTATTACCTTTCTGTTGCTATTTTTCTGGCATTAAAAAGTAGAATAGGAATGTCTCTAAAACCGATCATCCATTGATAAAATTGAGTTTAACATTTGAAAGTTAAAGAATTTTCAAAATAATAAATAATTTGAATAAAACATTTGATTGCAGCGGAGCAAAGACTATCCGTAAAGTCAGTGATTGTTCATTTAATAAAGTCATTTCTCGCGGAATGATTGTTGATAAGCAACACTGTTCATCATCGCTTTGCATTATTTTATGAAAATTGCCTTTGTTGTGGGGTGTTATGTGGTATAATACTAAGCCGTGACCACCTAGAGAGAAGGCCTCCGCAATGAAACTGAATACATTGTTGCATCACATAGATAGTGCATTGTTATTCGTATTTCTACCAATAGAGCTGATAAGTGGTGACGTCACTTCCTGGCTGGTTGCCTAGCGATTCCAAACTTAGGTTTAACTTCTCTATGCTTTTCTATGGCCTTACACCACATTGTTAAACCTAATGTTTGGAATCGCTAGGCAACTGGCCAGGAAGTGACATCATACTTATCAGCTCTATAATAAGCCCTGAATTTGCACTATCTATGATGATGTAACAATGTATTCAGTTTCATTGCGGAGGCCTTCTCTCTCGGTGGTCACGACTAAGCCCCCTTTATTATTTTATTCCAGGGGGGCTTTGTATATTTACGGTATTTTTTGTTTTTTGCCTTTTTGCAGACGTATATGGCGGATTTGATTCCAACTGCTGTCGTTTACGAGCTCGAAAATTTCCTACGCGTACTGTACACTTTTTAGCTTTCGTTTTATTTATTTTTTGTTTGGAATTGCTTCTTTAGTTCGTCTACGAGCTCTGTACGCTCTCATGTGTTCTGCAGCTGTTTTTGTCGCCGAACTCTCCGTTTGATTCACATACAATCATTAAAAATAATAATAATAACAATAATAATAATAATAATAATAATAATAATAATAAGCCCTGAATTTGCACTATCTATGATGATGTAACAATGCATTGCATTTCAATGCGGAGGCCTTCCAGAGACCATCAATAAGGAGACCTGACATTTGCAGCTTTTCCCATATAAAACTTTGTAATATGCGCCCTCTGGATAAAACCAATGAAACATTGTGGACCGCTCATGAATGACGTCATATAATTCAGTCATAATTTAAGTCAATATATTATACTGCTTGCTCTTCTGAATCTTAAAATTTGTTTTCTGAGTTTCTTTAAAATTGTATTTTATTTATTTCATTTTCATTGGTTTCATTTTATTTACTTAACAGGTGTTATTTATTTTATTCCTTTATTTATTTTAATTTATTTTATGAGGGTGGGCTGAAAAGTAATGCCTCCATGGCTGTAACTTTTTTATTTTTTAACCGATTTTCAAAATTCTTTTTGTATCTGATACTCACATTTCTCCTCTAT
>JAHWFO010007654.1:48875-70537 GCA_023313115.1 Rhysida immarginata | reverse complement strand
ATAGAGGAGAAATGTGAGTATCAGATACAAAAAGAATTTTGAAAATCGGTTAAAAAATAAAAAAGTTACAGCCATGGAGGCATTACTTTTCAGCCCACCCTCGTACATTACATTAATTCATGTTAAATGTTTATGCTACAAAATGAAAAATTAAATTACTCCATATAAAAAACCCCACCAACATTAAGTTCAAACATTTAATTAAGCATTAATAAACAAGTTAATACGTAGTAAAGTAAAAATTTAAAAAAAATAAAGTAGACATGCAAAAATCAAGGCATTCGTTGCTTCATCATGAAACATTATTCATTATGGAATAAAAGCGATTTGAGTAAACTATCAGAGAATAGGAACTATTCTCCCTATTCCCTAAAACTACAATCTAATGATTCATACATATAAATTCTGGTATCCTCTTAAAATACATTGACTGTTACGAACGATCATCAGATTCAGGCGTGAACAATAAATTCTTCATCCCTCGTCAGTTAGCAAAATTGCTCGATAATTTAGTAAAAACGGCAGATATTTTTACTAAACGCTTAATAAAACGCTGCAGATGACATGTTCAGATAAAACTGGCGATGCTTCCATTGACGATTCAACGTTTCAAGATCAAAAACCACTATATCTCCATCGTGCACTTCACTGTGGAATGCCCACTGCTTGACATGTCAGACACACGTTAATGAACTTAACGGTCGTTTCCAACATTCATTTTCACTTTTATTGAAACCAATACGTCATCGCGTGCAGCGCCATCTGGATAAAACTTATGAAACAGAATCGGCGCGTGAAAAATGCGCATTACACGTAAAATGAGCTAATGCCAGGTCTCCTTATTGATGGTCTCTGAGGCCTTCTCTCTCGGTGGTCACGATTCATCTCGGATGTTAACGGTCAGTGCTTTCCTTTTGTTGGAAATAATGAAGGTTGGATTGTTAGAAAAACACAGGCTCCGTCACTGAGAAGTCACCTGACCAAGATAGCTCCAGCAACAATGTAACTTTCATTATTTCCATCTTAAATTTTAACAGTCAGTGTTTTTTTCTTTGCTGGAAACAATGAAGGTTGGATTGTTACTAGACCTATCTTGATCAGGCGACTTTTCAGTGCCGGAGCCTGGCTTTCTTGTTAGCAATGCATAATGTCCGAGGCCAACGAGTGACAGGCCAGGAGCACTCAAAAGTAGCCTGACCATCGGTCCGAGCAATAATCTATCCTTCATTGTTTCCAACAAACGAAAGAATACTGTTAAAATCCAAAATGGTGACAATGAAAGATGGATTGTTGCCTCGGACTCCGATGATCAAGTGAATTTTGAGTGCCCAGGCAACATCATCTAGATGAAGGCCTGATAACGGAAACGTCATACAATGTTATATCATCATTAGTCGACCAAATGTAGGGCTTATTATTGGTAGAAATAGGATTAACAATTGTCGACTAACAATGATGTAACAATGTATGGCTTTTCCGTTATCAGGCCTTATGTCTATTGTCCATCCAGCCTTAATTGGCGTGAAAAGTGATGGGCATGTTAATTGTTATGCATTGTTTAATTTTTGTTGTAACAATGTCCAACAATTGAAATGGCCATCACATTTCGCGCAAACTTAAGCTGGATGAACTATAAATGGTGTTGGCCCAGGCCTGTCTCTTGTTGACTTCTCG
Organism: Rhysida immarginata; assembly: GCA_023313115.1. NCBI lineage: Eukaryota > Metazoa > Arthropoda > Chilopoda > Scolopendromorpha > Scolopendridae > Rhysida > Rhysida immarginata. The sequence goes on along the minus strand of JAHWFO010007654.1, from coordinate 68,863 downwards.
TACGGCCGTAGCCAACGAGAAAGACAGGCCCCGGCCGTGACCACCGAAAGACAAGGCTGAGCCAACACCACTCTAAGAGAAAGCCTGAGCGCGGAAACGTCATACATTATTAAAATGACATAGGTAGTCACCTTTACTCGCATTTCTACCAATAATAAGCCCTAAATTATGACTAGGTATGATAATGTAACAATGTATAAAATTTTTGCACTCAGGCTTTGAGTAGAGGTGGTGTTGACTGAGCGCGGAAACGTCATGTATTGTTATTCATCATTACAAGGGTATTGTTATTCGTATTTCTACCAATAATAAGTCAGAAATTAGCCCTTCTAAGGATGATGTAAGAGCGTATGAGGTTTCCGCGCTCAGTCAACACCTCTTAGACATAAGGCCTGATAACGGAAACGTGTACCAAATTTAGGGCTTATAATTGGTAGAAATAGGATTAACAATGGTCGACTAATGATGATGTAACAATTTATGACGTTTCCGTCATCAGGCCTTCTGTCTAGGTGGTGCTGGCTCAGGCCTTGTCTCTCGGTGGTCACGCCCCGGCGCGGAAAAGTCACCTGATCTTAGCAGTCTGACCAACAATCCAACCTTCATTGTTTCCAAGCAGCGGAAAAATACTGATTGATAAAATCCAAGATGGAAACAATGAAGGTTACATTGTTACTCTGACTAGTATGGCAGGTGACTTTTCCGCACCAGGGCCTAATCTTTCTCCTTGGTCACGCGTAACGGTAAAAACATTTCATGTTAGCATTTCACTCTCCAGGTCGTTGGCACTGATAAAAAGTTTCACTTCAATAATCATATATGGTCGCCATATACTTACAAGAGACATACAGGGTGTTGCAGATAACTTCAGTGCAGTATAACGGGAAGCCTACCCGCTCGATTGCAGGGGCCGGCTCGATATCAAATGATAATTGGGTAATTTTATTTTGTTAAACTTGTTTGTTTGGCAAAGGGCATGACCAATTGAGCCAAGGAAGAGTGCGCGCTTTACTACTACAGGGTAGGGGTACACAAAAAGTAAACACACTCATGAATGTCCTCCGCAGTTAGAGGGGACCAACATAAAAACAAGAGTTCAACAGAGGAGAATAGTAAAAAATAGCGTTTCACACTTTTATTATTATTTTGTTTGGTCGTCACAGACTAACCCGGGTTTCGTCTTGTAGCGGACACAGGGCCAAAGCCACGAGACGCAGCAGACCAGTTTGCTTTACTGCTGAGAAAGTGTCACCCGGCTGTTTTGCCAATTTTTTTTTACGTTCACCCTCCTCCCCGACTGTGGAAACTGCTGGCTGCTGCAGGCCACTTTCATCTCCAATCGACCGAGCCGGCCCCTGCAATCGAGCGGGTAGGTTTCCCGTTATATTGCTCGGTAGTTATCTGCAACACCCTGTAGGAGCAAATTTTTTTGCGAGCAAGCGTACCTTGGAAAAGTTGCTTTCAGGTGAAGTGTATTCGTGCGTATTGCTGAGTAATGAAGAAAGAAGTTGAGAGCACAATAATACACATTCTGCCCGGGACTCAAGAGAAGACCTCTGATTTGCACAATTCCACTACTACACGGCAGAAAAATTTGGATGAGTTAATTTCTAAAATGGTTGGACAGGATACTGCAATTGTTGTAGTATTTTCATCCGATAATTGTTATCATATTTTTATCTCTGCGTTGTTTTTGTTGCGCGCATGCTTTAGACGACAATTGCCGGAGAAAAATATTGCAACAATTGAAATATCCCTACCCAATTTTTTTTTAGAAATGAACTCACCCAAACGTTTCTGCCGTGTAGTGGTGGCATTGTGCAACTCAGAGGTCTTCTCTTGAGTCCTGAACAGTACATATCGCTTCAACAATGGAGTCTTTTTATGGCTATATGTGCTCACATTTTTTCGTTTTCTCGGTTTATTTTGAAAGGAACAAAATTTAGCATTTTCTTATTTTGCAAGCATCAGTAGTCGCTTTAATGAGTAACATTTCTCAACTTGGTGGGAATCTGTGAGATACATGTTCGTGTATTTCCCTAATTAGTTTAACTCACTCACCCATGGAATAACTTAAGCAAATGTTCTTCGAAAAACAAAATGGAATTTCCACAATCATAATTTTCTTCTGATCACTAAATCAGTGTTGATCACTTACAAATTGCAAAAATTCATCTTTGAAGGCGCAGATAATTCATGTCAAACTACGGCACATAACATAAAATCAGATGCACGCCACATAGATGGTGATCAGAAATCCCTTCAGGAAAATGCTTAACTTCTTGGGCCAAAGAACGTGAAAGGAAGAGAAGGAAATCACTACTTGATTTACAGTAAGTTCTGTAGACCCTAGCGCCGCCACAGTCTGGTGGGAAATTGGTATGCAGAGAAGATCTCGCATATGTCAAAGTGGGCAGCAAATGCTTTGCTATACATGCATTCATTGAAGTTTTTGATTTATTTTTAAAATGGTGAATTAGATTATTTTTAATTTATTTTCTCATTTATTTACTGAAACGGTTATTTAGTTATTTAGTTATTTACTAATATTGAGAGTACATGTATAATTATTTTATTTCATAACATCCTATTCTAACGTTATCTTGTTGTTTTTTTTAAAATTCTGTCAATATACGAGGGGCGATTGATAAATAAGGTCTCCATGGCTGTAACTTTTTTATTTGTTAACCGATATTAAAAATTCTTTTTGTATCTTATACTCACATTTGTCCTCTATGTAATGCACTATTCACTTTTCGACATCGTCCCCATTCCTTTCCAAGCATTGCTCCAACGCGTGACTAGTTGGGTGAACCCGTCAGAGAGAAATTCCTGAGTTGTTGTCGACACCAGGATTGAATGGCAGCGTTTACCTCGCCGTCAGAACCAACTCATGTCCCTTAAGGAGCTCTTTCTTCTTTGGGAAGTGGTGAAAGCCGCAATGTGCAAAGTCTTTCATTTTTGAACTGCAAATTTTCATCTTCGAACTGTAGGCGCTGCAACGCCTCTGGTGTGTCTTGACTCGTGTGCGGGCGGACGTGATCAATGCTTAGTGCCACGTTTATAAACTGTAGCGCATTGGAAAATACGATAAGAGAAACAAGAAGCTCTATAAATCTTATTTTGTTAAGAAATAAGGTATTCTCTAACATGAGGTTACAAATTCCTAAGTAATAAATAAAAAATAGACGAAAGGTATGGGCACTTCACTTTAAAGGAAAGAATACCTCCCTCCCTTCAAAATTAATAAATATGCTTAGGGCTTTAAGGCTCAGAAATAAACAAGTGCCAGATTTGGATATTATTCAATTATACTGAGTTCTAATTAACAAAATTCTTGTTGGCCTTCCGTAGGTTTGTCAGGGCGTCTAGCCGCATCTATTCCAACATAAATATTTTAGCCGCGTATATACAAACTGGAAAGCGGCGACGCCATAGCGTTTCATTGTTGAAACAAATAGTGAAGGTTAGAGTGGCTATATCTTCGGCAGACTCACTTAATGTCAGAAAGTGAGGAGATACCAGTGAATGCAAGAGAAGTTAGGAAAGACTCAGCTTACCTTGGTTTTTCATAGAACGAGCCCAAATTTTCAGCTTGAAAGGTTGACAGTCCCTCATGGCATGATAGGTTATATTTTCTAAAAGTTTTTAATCGCTCGGTGTCGTCTGCGATAGCGAGAATGGCACACAAAGCGTGGTTGCTTCGTTTCCACACAAGGATTTTTGGTTAAAGTTTCTGGCCCCACGGCGCTTGTTTTTGCGCTGCCATTAAATTCCACGTTGTTCGGCTCGCAGTTGATGGCACCTTGCTCAACGTGATTTGGTCCAGGCCTGATAGAAGTTCTAACCGTAGCACAGGAATGTTTCTCTGCTTTCGTTAACGCGTTTATAGGTTTGAAATTCCGGTTATGTTCTCTGCTCTCGTGATTCTGGATAAGCTGTATCAATATCCAATGGTTTACTGTATAAATTTTTCACATAAGTCATTAGCAACTTTAATAATAGATAAACGGTTGGACGTCGAAGTGAAAGGGAAAACCACATATGGTGGCAAACTATACGTGAGCTTCCTTGTAAGCGGCGAGCCTTCGCCATTAATCGAGCATTCACTTGAATCGCCTACTTCTGCCCGTTTGCTCCAACATATCAGTTTGTCTCTTATTCTTCTACCTGACCTCTTCCTTTTTTTCCTCATCCACCAAACTTAAACTTCCCATCGCACTCAAGCTTCGGAATGGCTTTTAGCGACGCGCTCTCTATCACCGTTATAATTGTAAACATTCTTCAATTTATTATGATTTTCTTTCGTAACAGTAAATATTTATAATCATCTAGCAAACCTCGTTTACTGTCGCCAACAACCTTAGTTTCAAGTACAGTCATCAGAGGGAAATAATCCACACTTGAATTTTACTCTAAGTTTTACCGTTTCAGTATTAATTTATTTTTAATAATTTAATATTACATTTAGAGTTAACATTATTAAATTTAAATAATTGTAATTAAAAAAGCTATTATAACAACACATTAGCATGAAATGTAAAATTAAGTATTAAACTCGTGTGGATTATTTCCTTTGGTTGACTGTACTTAATTCCTTTAACATTTCTCAACATAAAATACTATTAACTCTTCGTTTCTTGGTTCGCCCTCAGTAGCCAGAAAAACAAAATAAAAACTTCAGCAAAAATAGTAACAAGAAGATATGTAATTTTATTTTTATGATATTCAAATTAACTATTTCAAAAACAATAACTTATTTGAAGCTCAAGCAGTTATCTTTACTGTCTTTTCCTTGTTAATGAATCAAACTTTTTATTATTCTGTTAAAGGATGGCTCTACAAGCGCTCGATTATCTCTATATTGATAATGTCAGTAATTAAAATACGTTCTCTAGCTTCGTCGAACTGTTTATTGTTATTTTTTTTCTTATCGACGGAGTCTCTGCAGTTTCTGTAATTATTATTTTAAATCTTTCTTTAAGGTTGGCTCTTCAAAAACTATATTCTTCGAGAAGAAATTCCGGACCGACGGGGAAGGTAAGTAACGGAACGGGGGGGGGGGGGGTCTGGACTAGCGAAAGGCTATATTAGTCAAGTTAGTAGGGAACGCCTATCATAACCTAGGGTTCCCTTCTTCATATCACAAAGGCACTTCGAACTTGGCTTGGAACTTTTCAAAAGTGAAAGGAACGCTTGTTACATTCACTCTGATCTTGTCGTCGCATTATGGGACGCTTCTTTTGCAGATCCGATTGCAAAAGGCGCTCCTTCGTTTTCGGGTATTCTGTAAAAGAAACAAAAGGGCAACGGAAGTCTTCTTCTGAGCTTAGTAATCGTGGCCAAAATTTTAGCCTTCATCAGTTAACGAAGGTGCACATCGCTGCAAAAATAATGCGGTTTCCGTCTCTTGGTCTATCGAACGTTTTCATTGGGCGTTCCACTGCAAACTCCACGGTTTACATCGACTCCTTTTTCGATGGAATTGCGCAGTGGTTCTGGCTCCTATCTGCCATACTAAAGACGCGACATATTCGCTCTAACTTAGCCTTTAATCCGTTTTAACTATTCGAACATTAAAGATTAGTAAACCATTTCTTTCATCTTGTAGTTCCTCCATCTCGGATCCTCGTATTAATCGTCTGTCCTGTCCAATACTTCATTCCAAAAAAAACCCCGTAACATTAAAAAAATTAGTTAACGCATCGTTATCCAACGATATACGGATTTTAGCGTCAAAATGTTACGAGCGTTAGCGGCATATTATAAGTGGAGGAGCAAAATACAAAGTTTCAGGTTCTGAGGCTTTTTCCTACAAAAGTTAAAGCTTGATTTGTATTTGGAGCTTCGCGGTCCCTGCCGAGGCCTTAGAGGACTATATCCGTTTTAGTGTGTAATAGCGAAAATTTTAAGCAACATATTATAAATATAAAACATTTCAGGTTTCTGGATTTCTGGTTTAAAATTTATAGCTTGATTCGAGATTGAGGTCTCATGGTCCCTGCCAAGAGAGTTATATAATTTTTATATATATTAGCTATATTTTTAAATACCACTATTATGATTAAACAAAATTTCAGGTCCCTAGGGCTTTCCGTTCAAATGTTATAGCTTCAATTGTATTTCAGGCCGCCAGGGGCCCCGAGGCCTGTATCAGGTATATTGTCTCCTTGTATATTGTCTATAGTTTTTAAGTAACGCACTGTAAAAATACAAGACATCAAGTTCCTAGGCCTTTTTATTATTCAAATGTTAGAGCTTGATTTGTGATTTGGGCTTCACGGCCCCTGTCGAGACCTAAGAGGCTTATCTCAGTTTTTAGTATATATTAGGTAAATTTTTCATAAGCTACTATAAGTATACAAAATTTCAGGTTTCGAAGCCTCTCCGTTCAAACATTATAGCTCTGTTTGTGTTTACGTCCCCTGCCAGGGCCCAGGGGATTTTATAAGATTTAGGGTATATTAGCTTAAAATTTTAAGTAACACACCATAAATATGCACGAATTCAGGTTTCTGGACATCTGGTTGCAAAGTCATAGCTTGATTTGTGATTGGGGCCTCAGGGCCCCTGTCGAGATACAAGAGGCTTATACCAGTTTTTAGTGTATATTAGCTAAGTTTTTAAGTAATTTTCTATAAGTAAATAAAATTTCAGATTTCTAGACCTTTTCGCTTAAACGTTGTAGCTTTGCTTGTGTTTGGGGCCTCTGGGGCTCTTCTGGGGCCTAAATTACTTTTTTTTGTATATTTGCAATTTTTTTTAGTATCACACTACGTATAGACAAAATTTCAGGTTCCTAGGCCTTTCTATTCAAATGTTATAGCTTCAATTGCATTTGGTGCCTCGAGTCCCCTGCTGGGGTATTAGAGGCTTATATCAGGCTTATATTAGCTATATTTTTAGTACCACACTAAAAATAGACAAAATTTTTTGGTCTCTAGACCTTTCCGTTCAAAAGTTATACTAAAATTTCTATCCACTTCCCATTTCGCGTGTGGCGTGGATTTTCCTTTGGCAACAGAACTCTTAAAGTGCTCGACTTTTATAGCCTTGAGAATGCCACATACAGCATGCTGTGATTGGTATTTGAGGCCTCGGGGTCTTCTGGCAGTGCCCCAGAGGCCTACATCTCATTTCTTGTATATTTACCATATTTTTTTAATACCACACTACGAATATAAAAAATTTCAGGTTCTATTCAAATGTTATAGCTTCAATTGTATTTGGGGCCTCGGGACCTCAGGCGGGGCCCTAGAAGATTATATCACTTTTCTTGTATATTGGTTTTATTTGTTTAAACCATACTACAAATTTAAGAAATTTCAGGTTTTTAGGCCTCTTTGTTCGCACCGTCCTCTGTATAGGGCCTACGTGTGTACAAAATTTCAAGCCTCTAGGTCTCTTTTTACAAAAGATGCAAAAGGAACCATGAAATTCACACACGTGGCCCCAGAGGGGCACAGGGACACCCTAGAGGATTCGCTAAATTTCTCTCACCGTCCTCTGTATAGGACCTGCGTGTGCACAAAATTTCAAGTCTGTAGGTCAATCCTTTCAAAAGTTATGGCTTGTGACATACAGATCACAGAATACATACATACATCTGTACCGTCGTTAATTGGGTTTTAGATGATGCTAAAAACGTTAAGCGCTATTTATCGCACTGTTACGTCAACTCGAGCTCCATCAACAATCAGTTTTCAAAGTCGGGATTTCGTTGGCAACAATGTCTTTGATCAAGCTTAAAATATTATTTCATTCATTTCTATTTCCTATCTTATTTAATTTTATCATTAATTTAAATCACCTTTATCTCACAATTCACCTTCTTTTAGTTTATTTCCTCTTACTTTTCCAGGTCTTATTCTATGGATTATCTTGAAGCTTGCGTAAACAGGGATTTCACAGAGAGACGGGTCTTTCACCACCAACACATTATTTGAATTGTTAAAACCACTATTCATGTAACGACAAAAATTATATTACATATCCTGCTTGTGTGTAGTTGAAGAAGGTTTTGAAGGAGAAACGCCACGGGATGGTCACAAAACGCATCCTCTTCTTGCAGGACAAGGCGCCTCTTCACAAGGCACAGGCAACCTTTCAGAAACTAACCGAACTGGGCATCTAATGCATTGACCATCAACCCTATTATCCGATCTGGTTCCGTCGGACTACCACCCGTTCCCTTCCCTGAAAAAGCACTTGAAAGTTCACCATTATGCATCCAACGTGGAGTCACTGCTGCCACAAAGGCATTTTTCGACGAACAAACTACCGAACTTTTTGAGTTGTTTAAAAAAGTTTGGAGGTCCGCTCCAAAAAGTGTATTGAGCATCGAGGGGAATACGTAGAATAAATACGTTTTTTGAGTAGTCCATTGGTCTACTATCGTTGCGAGAACAATATGAATAAATGGAGTCCAGATAACGATACGGATACAATTTTATTTTGCCGACGATTTTCAGTTTACACATTACAATCTAGCCTTGACAATGGTGTAAACTGAAACGCGTCGACAAAATAAAACTGTATCCTTGTCGTTATCTGGACTCCATTTATTCATTTAAATACGTTTTGTTTTTATTGCTCGTCTCTTTCCTGTCTGGCTTAGGACTTGTCAGCATCCCCTCATACAAAAATTGCAATTCGTACTTTGACGGTTATTGCTGTTGTAACGTATGCGTATCCAGTCCCTCGTAGTATGCATGTTTTTGCACCTCAACTGTAATGCTTACACTTTAAAAATTAAAAGAATGCACTTTCCTAAATACTCTTAATAAAACCATAAAGTCTATGACGATAAGTACTGTTCATTTGCTATCAAGCTTTTTTGATATTTTTAGTCTCACAGTGCGGGACTTTGGTTCATCAGGCCCGAAATCTTACGACGTACCGGCTGGCTCTCTACTTAACTGACATCCAATGACAGTACCAAGTACGAAGTCTAGTGTGTTCTTTAGTAATAACCCATCTCTGTGGTAACTGTAGTTTGTATTAAGACTAAGAGGCTTCCCAATACAGGATGATCAAAAAGTCCCGGTAACGAGTTTTGAGTAACGATATTTTCCAAGCCGTGCCATATAGGTAAATCAGACGAATAGAATGAATTTCTGAGAAAAATCCTGTGACGTTTGATAGGTTACATGACCCGCTTTCCATTTGAAGAAAAAAACTGATCTCCAATATGGCGATATAGTACACATCTGTTTCACTTTGATGGACTCAGATGTTTATAATTGTCTTCCTGTTTTTGGAAATTAAAGACCGTACTGGGACTTTGGCCCAAGCTAAACTTCTCGAAAGGTTGTCTAATTTGACATTTGACCCCTGTATATCGGGATGTATCAGTGCGATGAGAACGCATTGTTTATTTGTCAGTTTTATAAAAGACAAAACAGAGAAATCGCTGGTCTTCGTTTATTCAATAAAATCGCAGCATGCATATGACGTATAGAGAAACGAGAGCAGGATCTTTCCATATTACCTATAGTATTTTACCCATAGCAAATTGAGCACATATAGGTGAAATCTGAGACGTGGAATGAACACTGAGAAAATTCCAATGCTGCTTGATAAGTGTGTTCAATTAAATACCAGCATACAGGTAACGTATAGAGAAATATGGAGGAACGTGAACAGGATTTTACCTTTAGTGCTTTCAGTAGTTCCCCCAATCCTTCTACAGGATAAACGGTAGTTTACGTTTCAAGCAGCAACCTGGATCCACTGAAAAATAAGTCCTGAAACCCACTGTTCTTGTAGTACAATCTGCACTTATAACTTCATTCTTCTCTTTCTCGCATTTCAGTCCACACAAAAATACGTATTACCAAAGGCTGATATTGCTGTGATTCGCGGTCATCTTCCGGATAGCCGTTGGACTTAACACATCTTGTCCTTTCCATTGTCTGATTCAATGTTTTCCATCAAATGCCCCGACGGCTACCAAGAAGTGCAATGCAGCAATCCATCCGAAAGGTGTTGCTTCTGTTGTAACTCATGCAAACCTATTCTCCCGTAGATGGCTTGCTTCCACTCTAACATATGTAAATTTTATACTTTAAAATAAAAATGTACACTGGTCATTTTGTCACGGAATTCGAATAACACCCCGAATTCCGTTGGCGTCGTCCATCGCTACCGGTCTCGTTTCTTCTACCGAACGAAACCGGAAGATGGACGAAACCACAAGCGTCAAAGAATGCTACACGCGTCGACCAATCAGAAAAAGGAGCGGGAGTTTCGTCGTGAGGCGAGCGAATGCGACAATCAGGGGATTCGTTATGTGGAAGGCGATGGAGAAAGAGTTAAATAGCTCTCTTCACGGCGGATGGAAAATCTCAGACGGGGAAGAGATCTGCTAGCCAGGGAGTGTACGGAGAGGGTCTCCAAGCAGCCTGTTGCAGAGGATCGAGCATCCTGGCCTTTCATTGAGAACAGGGTGATCAACGCCACGACTCATGAACGGAACCTCATTACGGCGAAATTGCCGGCGTGGCAAGCCTTCTCGACAAGCGAGCATGAAGCCGAGTTTACGCGCTTCATTGGACCTCCACGACTGTATCCCGAGTCCCGGAGCTTCCGACATTAATGCTGGTAAGCATTCAATTTATATTGGGCAAGAATTCCCACATGGCGAGGGAGTGTTTCCCAGAGCTGACGTGCTACGAGCTAAAAACGAGCTCTAGTGTGTAGTGTTTATGGCCTGGTGGCATGGCCGCTTACTTTGAGAGTGTATTGGGCTTCACCTACGTGAAAACGTTTGGCGTGCTAAAAAAGAGTGCGCTTTATGATAGTGCACAAGTTCTCCCGTTTCTTTTCCGAGTATTAAATTCGGCGAGGGAAATGTGGTTTTAATTACCTGAAGTGTGATGTCAATAGCTAATATTGATGTTTTGCGTGTGTACTCAGGGTGTGCTAAGGGCTCGTCCGTAGGAAACCGGCGAAAGTATTTTGCTCCTGTGAGTTTTTAATTTTGGTGCTGTTTCGCCCACGTGGTTTGAATAGCTACGAGTGAGCTCTTGTTTTATGTAATACATTTATAATTATGTCTAGCGGTTGTTACCTCATTATAAAGTCAGATTAGAGTTATATTTTGATTCTGTGGTTAAGACTTTATGTGTTAGACGGACATTGGATGAATTGATTCCCTGGACTCAGCTTTGATTATTGAACCTTATTAATCGTTAGATTCAGGTGTTAGTCTTAAGACAATCATCTTACATACGTTATTTACGCAACTAGCGTACTGTCTTTAGTCATACTTGCATTTATGTAATACGTTGTGCTATGAACTCTGGGGCCGAATTTTTATGTCGTATATAATTATAGATATTTAGTATTCTGCTAAGGTCAACAGTATATAGCGGAAATAAGCTAATCTGTAGAATTGTGCTACAATAATATTTATACTTATCTTTATTGTTAATATTGGATTAGCGGTTGGATAATAGTTATACCTACCTTTCTTTTTATTATTGTGAATATTTATTAATTAAGGATTTGGGTGTTTTATATTCCGCACATTACCTACCAGACTGTTTATCAGTGGTTATTCATTTATCAATTATTGCGTTGTTTGATAAATGTCAACATGTATTACTTACCGGATTGATTATAAGATATTATTCATGTAGCTTAAGGAAGAAGTTTTTTTCCTAAGCAACGTTAATTGCATAGTTTATATTTTAGCTTTGAATTAAGGCTTATTTATTTAATTTTTGGTTATTGATATCTTTCTAATAAACCATTTATTTCTTTTGTACGTCATCTGTCTACGTGTCATATATTCCACTGCGCATACTCACTTTAATCATCATATACACGTGACATATTTCGCTTAAAAAAGCTTACTGTGAACAACGCACGTGTGATTTCTTCCTAGAAACTTAAGCTTCGTCTGTAGCTCACAGTTTGCTAGTCGTTTACTAACAATTAAACTATTCGTAATGAGGAAATATCTCCACGAGGAAATTGCTGCGACACTTGTGTCACAATTTACTATCTCAGTGACGCAAATAGCGTTGCACATAAAACTTTTCCCTTTAGAACTGTCATCAATCTCACCACAAAACAATTCCCTTGACAGACTTGCGTCACTATCCTACTTCAACTCGAAGCGACTTATTTCAGTTTGGAGGCTACTCTAGAAAAGGAAACAAGGGCGACAACAACAACAACAAGAATGAAAGGAGAGCTCATTTTCGTGTTACAACAGCATGACATCAGACATGGGTTTTTAGAACTAACCTGCATTTTAAAACATTTTAAATAAAACTATATAAATATTTAAGCGAGCGATTAGCTATTAGCAATTAGCTATTGAAACCAATATGTCTAACAGAAATAAGCTATGATAGCAATTAACTATCGATTATACGAGGAAATAGCTTTATCTTGCACACATACTCAGAGTCCTTTGTTTCGTAACTATCGTGCCTCTTTCTTTTGACCAGCACTTTATTCAAAAGTTCTATTATGTCCAATCTCGCTGCTTGTCACCATTGCTGTTGTGGAATTTTTTAATAGCATACATTGTTGCAAATCTTTGAATGGCCTCTCCGCATATGTGGAGGTATTTCCCGTCGGTGATAATACGAGTCGTGGAGATGCTGCCTTCTTCCATCTCTCCGCTCACCAGCCGTTAACGCTGTCGTTGAAATCAGTTTCCTCTTGCCGTTATTCCCGCTCGCCGCTCTCTTATCGTAAATTTCTGTAGGTGTCGTGTATTGTGACTTCGTTTATACCATGGTGGCTTTTGTTCTCCGTTTTCAAAATTTCTTTCACAGAGTTCCTCGTCTCTTCGGCGATACCTTTTCCGAATGCATATGCTCCAAGTGCAGTCAAAGAATACCCACTCTTTCTAGATGAAGTTGATGCTGCTCTTAGTAGCAGATAGAATGAAGATTCTCTAATCCTGATGGGCGACTTCAATGCACACGTAAGAGCTGATGACCAAACGTGGAAAGATGTGATTGGGAGAAATGGTGACTCCAATTCAAATGCGAATGGGAGGTGCTTGTTGGATCTTTGTTGTAATAATGGACTTTCCATCACGAACACATTCTTCCGGCATAGGGATGTCCGTAAGTATACCTGGTACAGGTATGCAATGGACCAGATGTCACTGATTCATTTTGCAATCGTATCAGGTGACTTATTCCGATCAGTGTTGGATATTCGTGTGAGGAGAGAGGCAGAACTATCAACTGATCACCACCTTGTTGTCTGCACTTTGTGGTTCTCTGAAATACAGCCAAAGCGAAATACTAGGTCCAGACAGACATGACGCATGAAATGGGAGGCATTGGAGGATAGAGCTGTGATGAAGACCTTTGCAGATAAAATATTTTCAAGTTTCAAAGAACTACCCTGTGATCCTGGTACTGTTGATGAGGAATGGTAGTTGTTTAAAACTGCTGTGATTACTTCGACTGCATTTTGCTATGGTCATAAGCACATGAGTGTGGCGTAGGGTAGTCAGAAAAGGAAGGCATGGTGGAACGGTGAAGTCCAAAAAGCTGTCAAGGCAAAGATAGAACCTATTTGCTGTGGTTTGCAAATAAGTCACCTTCGACTCGAGTGCGGTACACTGAAACGCGAAAAGAAGCACCAAACACAGTATCAACAGTGAGAGCCAAGGCCTGGCAGAAGTTTGGGGAAAAATTGGAGGCAGATTATTGTTCAGCAAACAAGGTGTTCTGGCAGACCGTGCACTGCCTCTGTTAAAAGAGTTCAGATGGGAGGCTTCTGAAAACAGAGGAGAGCGTATTGTATAGGTGGAAGGAATACTCTACATCTCTTCTTAACATCCTTGAAGCGGGATATGCCATATCTAGCCTCTGTATCAGAATTCGCCATTGGATGCATACAGGCTCGAAATTTAAACCTCAATAACGTTAAAACTTTTGACACTTTATCGCCATTTTTTTATATATAATATAGAAACCTTCCTTTAAATTATCTGATTAATATTAGGCACACGCAAACATTGGAAGTTTAATAAAATAATATTTATACATGCTGCTCTCATAATGAAGAGCATTGCAACTCGACAAATTAGCGATGTATATCTGATCTTATAAATAACTATCTTATGCAGCTACATATCTCAAACTGCTTGTATATTTCAACCCCTTCATTTATTTTTATCATTTAGACTTACTCAGTACCGCGACTTTTTATTTAGAAAATTTCACTTAACCAGTTAATAATTTATATGATCTAGTCGTGGATAGAGGAGGAAGGAGAGTGACGCAGTTTGTGATGAAATAACAAATCTGTTTAATGTCCGAGTTAGAATTATGAATGGATAACATAAAATAAACCATTAAGGAATGACATAACCAAGTACCGAAAGGTTAAACTAAAATATATTTTTAAACAGCCCTGTGTTAACATTGGAAGTTTCTATTGAGCCATAAAGATACCATTACACCACGTACCTTTGAACCAATTTCGACTATCATTAATTTTACGTTATATTCATTCATGACACATCATTCCAAGTCGTTTGATATATTACATGCTATATTTTAGCATTGAAAGTTCCAATGAACCATAATGGTTCCACTGAACCAGGTTCCTGGAAACCAATTCTTTCTAACCTGCTATCATCGTCTTTATTTCCGTTTTCATCGTGGTTACTACTAAGCTCTTTCTCTAATTCTGGCATCCCAGTACCACTGGCCACAAGACTTTTAACTGCTTCCTTTCTTCCAATTATCGGCGAGAGCTCGTATATTTCTAGGGCCTCCTGCCCATTATCTTGTCTTATGAACTTTCTAACGCTTCTAAGTCGAATTTCGCTTCTAAGTCGCCTATTAACGTTATCCTTGATATTTCTATTTCCAGAATAAACCCTTGTCAATTTCCTTGGTTATTAGCATTCTTTATTTAGTTTATATTGGCCAGCTTAATAGCAGCAACTAACAATTCGTCTTCTACAAAACTTTCGTGTAACTTAATCTCTTTTATCGCTAAGCTTTTTTGTAGGTCTGGATCTTTTACTTCTTCACATCTTTAGTCGCTTCAACCCTGCGATCTCCTGCATGTTACAATCTATACCTTTCCTTGTTTTTCTCCGCACAGAATCATTTAATATCTCCTCTAATTCCGGTGAAAAACTTCCGTTTTTGCTCCATCTCTCAGGTATTTCTCCTACTACTTCTGCCAAGAAGTTTCGTAGCGTACATTTATCTATCATACCCCATTCGTGAGCTACCGATAGAGCAATCGATTGCCTTATTGCACATATTAGACCGCTATTTTTATTATTTTCTTTAAATTCATAATTTCCTCAGTCAGCTTCTTTTCCTGATTTAATTCTTCTTCTTTAATCGGTTTAACACGTTTTATTTTCTCGAGGTCCTCCTTTCCTTCATTAGTAATTTCCGTGTTCATTACTGCCATGTGCCCACAAGCGATCTCTATACTATCATATCTCTCATTAGTTTTCTCATTGTCCGCCATTTTAATCGTACTATTATTTCTTGATTTACGCCTTTTACTTTTAGTTTTATTCCCCGCGGTATACTTAATTTCTATCTCCTTATCTTCCATTTTAACCGTCCGTTCACAATTTTCCTTGAAATTAAGCCCTGCTTTAAAGCTATCCAGGGCGTCTGTTACCCTTTGCTGTTTACTTCCCAATGATGGCAAATCTTCTTCTATAGTTGATAGTCAAATATATAAAAAAAACTTGGAATGATGTGTCATGCTTGAATATCACGTAAAATAAATGATAGTCAAAATTGGTTCAAAGGTACCTGCTTTTCGTGGACCCATTATGGTTCATTGGAACTTTCAATGCTAAAATATGGCATGTAATATATCAAACGATTGGAATGATGTGCCATGAATAAATATAACGTAAAATTATTAATAGTCGAAATCGGTTCAAAGGGACCTGCTTTTCGTGGACCCATTATGTTTCATTGGAACTTTTAATGCTAAAATATGGCATGTAATATATCAAATGACTTGGAATGAAGTGCCATGAATAAATATAACGTAAAATTATTGATAGTCGAAATTGGTTCAAACGCACCTGCTTTTCGTGGACCCATTATGGTTCATTGGAATTTTCAAAGCTAAAGTATGGCATGAATATATCAATGACTTGGGATGATGTGTCATGAATGAATATAACGTAAAATTAATGATAATTGAGATTGGTTCCATTATTCGTGTTTTTATGATACCATTATAAAACTATTGGAAACTTTCTCTCCTAAGATGTGGCAAGTAACTACTTACGCCTTATATTATCAATAGTTCGTTTGTGTTAGTCAAATTTTAACATTAGCTGGTAGCTACTCATCCCTTCAATGATATATGCTTACGTAGAAGAGAGTCGGCGATACTTTTTGAAGAAACATTATTAAATAGGAATGCTAATAAATCAAATGATTCGTATATGTTCTAATCTATAGAGAAATGCTACTTTCTCCATTTAAATTTCAGATTGTTTTATTCAGTTTGAAGTATACGTTTCCCTTAGATGTACGCACTTCTTAGCAACCAGTGGCTTCTTTTGCAACCTCATCTAATTCACAACAATGAAAGGCTTCTTTAGATATCAAATGCTTTCCTTTTCGTTCTCGATTTCTTTAAAAAAATATCGGTCCTGGGCATTTCCGTTGCCTGACTTATTTTAAACTGCACTTCGTTAATATTGTAAGTATCTAATGAACCATAATGATCCATTAAACCACGTACCGTTCAACTAATTTGGATTATCATTAATTTTACGTTATATTCATTCATGACACATCATTCCAAGTTGTTCGATATATTCCATGCCATATTTTATCATTGAAAGTTCCAATGAACCATAATGGCTCCACTAAAGTAGGTTCCCTGAAACCAATCTCAACTATCATTACCACTCAACCAGGTTCCTTGAAATCAATTTGGACTATCATTAATTTTACGTTATATTCATTCATGACACATCACTCAGGACATCTAATGGACATGATTCCAAGAAGAAGGGGAGGGTCCTCAAACTTTAAACCAAGCCAGATGACCTGAAGATGTCCTGAGTGCCAGGACGAAAGATCTCGTCGTTCTTCTCTTTTTAGTTCCTTTTTATTTATGTTTATTGATTTTCAATTATTATACTATGTTGAGCAGATGAATAAACCCACAATTAAGACATTGAGTCAAACACATCTGCATAATTATCTCATCATTGTACTCCAGGCGGCAAGGTGCGATGTATATACTTATATCTTACAAGGAGCAGGAAATAGCCGAAGCAGTCCATTTGGATAAGTAATTTTTTCAAATATATTTTTTAACTTTCCATCATACACAACTCTACTCTCGCCCTAAATATTCCGAACTAATATATGGATTCCCATCAGATACACTATTTCTAAGTTCCAAATCTGGTCTCCGCAGATTTGGTGAAGATAGCTCAGTTTTTACCATCATTACTAATTCTTCATCCCATACCTGTAATAGTTAGGTCCCTATTCTTTCCATACACGTTAGTGACACCAATTATACTCTCTTTTGACATATTCCCGTAACAACATGTCGTTCTTCAGCAACCTCTATAGCACCTATCCAAGGTTAAAATATAGAATAAGATCATATGAAAAGGAATCTGTAAAATTTGAACGCACCAAGTCACATTTGGAATTTAATAAGTTTCTACTTTTGCATAGAAAAATACCTAATTATGCAAAAATCAATTACAGAACCAGCGACATAGGCATAAAAAATATCATCAACAAAGCGGAAATAAATATTGTAAAAGCCAATATTAAACAACAATATTTAACACTGGAACGTTTAAAAACGTCATTAAACAAAACACGTGCCATCCTGATCAACAAATTAGATCCTGACTCCTTACGTTTCATCTTAGACTATGTCAGGAATAAATGTGAAGAATTAAAAACAAACTTAAGCAAAATGAAAAATGATAAAGCCCGCAAATTGCTAAACCAAAACGACCAGAATAACGTTATTAATCTCACCGACATTGACATCCCCCACAATTTCTTGCAACTTCTATTATTAGGTCTGAATTTTAAACTACCTGCCTCATTGAATACTATTGATTATATAGCCGATATAGAAGCTGCTTTAACAAAAATCTCAGAAAACAAAAAAGAAATGATAAGAAAAAAGGCAATATTCAGTATACACAAGTTAGCTTCATCGGACAACACGTCAGACAACTCCCAAAAAGAATTAAAAAGACTGAAACGATTCATTAAGGAGAAAGACCTTCACATCACCCCCATAGATAAAGGCAAAAAAATAGTCATTCAACATAAGATGGAATATATAGACAGCACTATAGAATTTATTAATAACAATATACATTTTCAAACAGAACTACAAGACAAGTCGAAAACCTTCCTAAACAAAACAATCAATCTGCTCTTAAAATGGAAAAAATGCAAAATGATTGACGACAATACTTATAACAATTTGAGACCAAATAATTCCCTTCCTAATAATTTCTTCTCAATTCCAAAACTACATAAAAACAATAAACCAAGACCTATAACCTCACCAAAAAATTCCGCCACGTACAAATTAGCCCAATATCTGGAAAAAATTTTAACTCCATACTGCAATTTTCTATATTCATGTAAAAATTCCTACCAAGTCAAAACGCAATTAGAAACCATAAAATTAAAACGTAACTATCAAATTCATACATTAGATGTTAACAGCATGTATGACCATGTGCCTGTCCCACTGACCTTAAATATCCTCAAACAAACATTACAGACACAACTTGACAGCACCACAATCAACAATCTTATAGAGGGCGTAAAATTATGCTTAGATAACAACCAATTCACATTCGACAATAAATTATTCTCTCAGACACAGGGCCTACCAATGGGAAGCCCTCTGAGCCCCCTTCTTGCCAACTTGTATGCACATAATGTGGAATACGAAGTAATAAACAAATCAGAACTCAAATCAAAAATAGTGTGCTGGATAAGATATGTAGATGATATCTTAATAATCACAAAGGACTACAATATTCAGAACATTGTAGATTATTTGCAATCTAATTCCTCCTTCCAATTCACTACAACCCCAATGAATAATAACCAGCTCATTTTCCTAGATCTTTTAATCACTCGCCACAATAACAGGATGATATTTGATTTATATGAAAAACCCACACAAATTACCATAACCATCAACTATAACTCTTATCGACCTTACCACTACCAAATGGACATCATTAAGAATCATCTATCTCGTATATTCAACCGCTGCTCTCCCATCAATATTCATAAACAAATAGATATGTTTTGGAAAAAATTGGAAAAAAATGGCTACTCAAGACAAATTATGACAAAATGCGTCAACGAATTTTTACACAGTCCAAATAGGAAAAATATTAAACCTGTGGAAAATAATCAAACGGATAACAAAAAAGAAAAAAATAAATTCTCTTTTCAATATCACCATAAACTAAATCGTGACATTAAAAAATTTTTCAATGATACCGAAGTCCAACCAGTATTTCGCAACCCAAACTCTCTTTTCAACAGCCTAGTCAAATTAAATACATCACCTCCAGTCCCGGAAAAAAAATCAGAACTCATCTATAATATACCATGCTCACAATGCAATAAGTCGTACACAGGTCAGACAAAAAGACGATTAGAAACACGTATTCATGAACATCAAAATGCATGCAGAACAAAAGATTTCAATAATCCCATTGCCCTCCATGCCTACACAAATGATCACCCAGTAGCATGGAACCAGGTAGCTATATTAAAGAGAGAGCAAAATTATATAAAAAGAGTGATCAAAGAATCAATTTACATAAAAAAAGATAATAACAATTTGGCAAGTTGTTCTTATCAAGTCCACCCAAATTGGCAATTAATTTTATAATTCTATCTACTCTCTTTTCAAATCCCTAGTTTCAATCAACTGTTAACAATTTCAACACCCTCAAAGTATTTTCTATTTCAGTCTCAATATAA
>JAHWFO010007654.1:0-48865 GCA_023313115.1 Rhysida immarginata | reverse complement strand
CCTTGAAACCAATTTCGACTATCATTAATTTGACGTTATATTCATTCATGACACCTCATTCCAAGTCGTTTGATGTATTACATGCCATATTTTAGCATTGAAAGTTTCAATGAACCACAATGGTTCCAATAAACTATATATTTTGAAACCAATTTCGACTATCAATAACTTTACGTTATATTCATTCATGACACATCATTCAAAGTCGTTTGATATATTACATGCGAAATATTAGCATTGAAAGTTCCAATGAACCATAACAGTTCCATTAAACCAGGTTTCTCGAAACCAATTTGGACTGTCGTTAATTTTACATTATATTCATTCATGACACATCTTTCCAAGTCCTTTGATATATTATATGCCATATTTTAGCACTGAAAGTTTCAACGAATCATAATGGTTCCACTGAACCAGGTTCCTTATAACCAATTTCGACTATCATTAATTTAACGTTACGAAAAAAATTTATATCCGCTTCTATCTCGTCATTACGATATGTTTGATATATTACTCAATATATCTTCCCATTGAAAATTACTAGGCGGTAAAATAGAGGAATCATTTGTGCACGTGCGAATAAATCGATTTGGATAATATTTGTGATTAGTTCGTGCCATGAACCATACTCATCGACTGACGAAATTAGATTTTTAAAATCTTTCTTAGCCTCAGAGGAGTTAGAGTTACAGACAGACAGACAGACACGTTTCTCCACACCGATAGCATAAAGTACCTTTCGGTACTTAATATGTATTTATAATTTCCATATAGAATCCATAAATTTAATAATTTAAATAAAAGACACTAGTTTCAATCAACTGTTAACAATTTAAACACCCTCAAAGTATTTTCTATTTCAGTCTCAATATAACAGTAAATGAAATATATCATTAAGGAATGACATGACAAAGTACCATATAAACTACACTATTCGCGGTATTTTATTTTTAAACTGCCTTATGTTAACATTGAAGTTTCTAATGGACAATAAAAATACCATTAACCCACGTACCTTTGAACCAATTTCGACTATCATCAATTTTACGTTATATTCATTCATGACACAACATTCCAAGTCGTTTGATATATTACATGCCATATTTTAGCATTGAAAGTTCCAATAATCCATAATAGTTCCATTAAACCAGGTTTCTCGAAACCAATTTGGACTGTCGTTAATTTTACGTTATATTCATTCATGACACATCTTTCCAAGTCCTTTGATATATTATATGCCATACTTTAGCACTGAAAGTTTCAACAAATCATAATGGTTCCACTGAACCAGGTTCCTTAAAACCAATTTCGACTATCATTAATTTAACGTTACGTTCATTCATGACACCTCATTTCTAGTCGTTTGATATATTACCTGCCATATTTTAGCATTTTAAGTTCCAATGAACCATAACGGTTCCACTAAACCAGGTTCCTTGAAACCAATTTGGACTATCATTAATTTTACGTTATATTCATTCATGACACCTCATCCCAATTTGTTTGATATATTACATACCATATCCTATCATTGGAAATTTTTTGAGGATGCCATTGTTTCGGTTACAACCATTTTCAAAAATCGTTCATTTCTCGGACCATATTTATTAATTGGCTAAAATAGTTTTTTATATTCGCTTCTACCTCGTCATTACGATTTATTTGATATATTACTTGATATATTTCTCCATTGAAAATTGCTAGATGGGGTCATGAGTGTACCTTTTCTACAAGGGGTATTGAACCGATTTAGATAATCAGGTTGGGCCATAAGTCGCGCACCAAAACATTTAAAACAATTCTGATAATAATAAACTTTATTCTTTTAAAACCAAGCTTAACTAATGAATTAAGAAAGACGTTGCTGGTATAATCACAAATGCTCAATATGCTCGCCATTTGCTGATTTTACATTGTTTCACATCACACTTCACGTCATTCTTTGGTGCGCGACTTACGGATTGGTTCGTGACATTGCCCACCCTGTCTACGGATTGGTTCGTGACATGTACCATATTCGTCGACTGACGAAAATACTAATGAATAACCTCTTCTATCTCGTCATTACGATTTGTTTGATTTATTAATTAATTTTTCTTCCCATTGCAAATTGCTTGGCGGGAAAATTGAGATACCATTTATGCACGTGCCAATGAACCGATTTAGATAATTGGGATTGGTTCGTGCCATGAACCATATTCATCGACTGACGGAAACATATTTTGAAAATCTTTCATAGCCTCGGAGGAGTTAGAGTTATAGACAGACAGACAGACAGACGGACAGACAGACAGACAGACAGACAGACGGACGGACAGACAGACAGACGGACAGACAGACAGACACGTTTCTCCAGACTGACAGCATAAAGCACCTTTCGGTACTTAATAAGGGTGGGGGGTTTCAAAATCCCGGGTCCTCACATCTGTACTGTCGTTATTAGGGTTTTAGCATCATCTAAAACCCTAAAAATGATTGTTAAAATGAATGATTACTCCTATAAATGCAAAAGAGAAAATAATAATTAAAAATAAATAGTAAGCTAAAGTTCACCAGTGAATAAGGATGAGAATTTTTAATAAACATTTACTACTCTATTCATTAATTTTTTTTGTTATTATTAATTAATAATTTTTATATACAGGGTGTAAATTTTAAGTTGACAAAGCAGAATAACTCGAAAAATAAGCTTCACACGAAAAAATGCGTATAATCCAAAGTTGATTATTTTCGAGGGGGCATCTGCTGGTGCTAAAATTAGCCCACCCCCCCCCCGGCCCCTGGGGGTGGGGCGGGGGGCAACTTTAAAATTTCAAATGGGAACCCCTATTTTTTATTGCAGATTCAGGTCCTACATAAAAAACTACGTACATTTTGTCTGAAACATTTTTTTTTATTTTTGGTAGATGGCGCTGTAATTCAAGAAAATCCATTTTCTCATTTTTGCGTGGAAATGGTTACGGAGAAATAAAAAATACTTATTTACTTCGTAAATTTTGCCGCAAAGTTATTATTTTATTATTTTTTGCCGCGGATTAGGATAATTTTGTTTTGTTTCGTGGTCATGAGGCCACACAACTTTATAATTATCAAACAAATCAACTGATTAGCTAACTAACTAACCGAACATCCTACGTACTAACGAGTGAACTCATTAACTAACAGAGTAAAAAAGTAAAAGACTGTGTAAAGATGAAGTTATTCCCGTTTAAGATTTGGTGGTCCTTAAAAGGACCGATTGTTTTCGTTTTATTTTTTCTTATTTGCAAATACTTGCAAGTAAATGAATTTCGGGGTGCTTGTATTTCCAGTGAGTCCCCTCGCCTCTCACTTTCGGCCTGCTTGTTGTCCTTAAATCCCTTGCATCTCGCCGTTTTATGAAATTAAATGTTCAAATTGATGACCTCCAACTTCGATGCATTTATTGACTCGTTTTGTAAATTCCTGAACACATCTTGATAACATGTCTGGTGTAATTGCAGCGCAAGCATCTCTTATTCTTTGAATCATGTTTTCGCGAGTGGTTGGCGTTTCCTTATAAACGATATCTTTGAGGTAACCCCATAAGAAAAAATCTGGCGATGTAAGGTCAGGCGATCTGGCTGGCCAATTCACAGGACCTTCCCTGCCGATCCAGCGACCATGGTAAAGTCGATGTAGTACTTCGCGCGCTACTAATGAATAATGCGCTGGACAACCATCATGTTGAAACCACATGTGTTGTCGAAGTTCAATACTCAGGTCTTCAAGTAGATCTGGTAGTTCATTTTCAAGTAGGTTACGATATTTGTTGCCATTCAAATTACCGTCTATAAAATATGGACCGATAAGTTTATCGCCAATTATCCCACACCAAACATTAATTGACCAAGGTCGCTGATGGTTGACTTCTCGAATCCAGTGTGGGTTCTGTTCACTCCAGTAATGCATGTTATGTCGATTAACTTCCCCGTGGTTTGTGAATGTTGACTCATCGGAGAAAAGAACTCGTGCAAAAAAATGTTGGTTTGTTTGCATCTGCTGAAGTGCCCAGTGACAAAACGTTAGACGGTTTTGGTGGTCATTGCCATGTAGTTCCTGATGCATAGATACATGATATGGATGAAATTTGTGGAGCTTCAGCATTTTCCAAACACTCATATGTGAAATTCCTGATTGCCTTGATATTTCTCTTGTGCTCGCATGTGGATTATGAGCCACAGCAGCTAGGACTGACACTTGATTGTTTTCTCCACAAACAGTAGCTGCACGGGTTCTTTTTTTCTGGTTCACACTACCTTCCGCAGTAAATTGTTTAATAACTCGAACAAAAGAAGACCGTGATCGCGTTTGGCCAGGAAAACGCTGAGCATAAAGCGCGACTGCATTATCAAAATTTCTCCCACTTTCTCCATAAATGTACACCATCTCAATTTTTTCTTCCACAGAAAGATAATTCATAATGTAAATTCAAAAGCAATACGGCGTTGTACACTCACAAAAACAGTTGAAAAATTAAAATCTTTTCTTCTAAAGATCAGAATTTAAAATGTAAACATTCTGAAAAAAATGCAAATGTTTACGTTATTTGTTTGTTGACGAAATGTCTTCAAATTACATTGTAGTTAAAACAATGTAGGAATCGAAATGAATAATAAATTAGTTATTTCCACGCAAAAATGAGAAAATGGATTTTCTTGAATTACAGCGCCATCTACCAAAAATAAAAAAAATGTTTCAGACAAAATGTACGTAGTTTTTTATGTAGGACCTGAATCTGCAATAAAAAATAGGGGTTCCCATTTGAAATTTTAAAGTTGCCCCCCGCCCCACCCCCAGGGGCCGGGGGGGGTGGGCTAATTTTAGCACCAGCAGATGCCCCCTCGAAAATAATCAACTTTGGATTCTACGCATTTTTTCGTGTGAAGCTTATTTTTCGAGTTATTCTGCTTTGTCAACTTAAAATTTACACCCTGTATATATAATTTTTAGTAATATCATATCAATTGATTTATGATAGTGAACTTACTAATAAAAAAGAGAAGGAAAACACTTTTCCATATAAGGTTAACACGAATGTGCTAAAAAACTAATCATCTTCATCTAATACCATATTAAACCCTATATGTGGAAAACTGTTTTCCTTTTACTTTTTCTTAGTACAGTATATGTCTTCTCATTTACAGTTTCTAGTGAATCTCACGTATATGGTGAGCTTAGTTGGAATTCACTGGCTTGATAATCACTTCAGATTCTTAATTAAATGGAGCTGTCTCAGTATCTCTGATATCACTTTCTAACTTGGAGTTCAAAATCCAAACAAAATACATAACATAAATCAATTCATATGATATCAAAATTATGTAAATATAAAATTTATGAATTAGTTATAACCAATTTTTTTTTAATAATTGCAGTATTAAATGTTTATTAAAATCACTCATCCTTATTCATTGGCAAACTTTAGCTTATTATTCATTTTTATTTATTATTTTCTCTTTTGCATTTTTAGGAGTAATCATTCATTTTAACAATCATTTTTACATATTAAAATTAAAATAGAGAAAGTCTTGGCACTGAAACGACATATATTGTTACAGCACCATCAGTCGTCCGTTGTTAATCATATTTCTACCAATAATAAGCCCTAAATTTGGACCTCATGTGATGATGATGTAACGGCTCGTTTTGGGCGTTACGAACTTTGCTCCGTCCCACTCCCCCCCCCCCTCCTCTTCGTTTTATTTGGCAAAATTTTGATAATTGACCGACGTGATTAGATAATCAAAGTGTTATCCGATGACGTTACTTATAGACGGATTAGATAACAATGAACGTCTGCAACAAAGAAAGCAACAATACGCTTCTTCTACGAGTTTCTCGTCGTTAAGTAGAAATGTTACAAGTAAAAAAAAATGTTTAGAACGACGGCAGCCATCGACCGACGCGGTTTAGAGAAATGGATGAAGACGGAGACGAGCTATGCGCGAAGGAAAAGGCTTTATCGTCGCTACCCGCCTTCTTCCTCTGATATCCTGCGAGAATGCTAAGTTGAGCCAATTAGTTCTAAATTGATCTTTCTTATGTTGTAAATAGCAAGAGAAATCCTATTCCTCCCTAACGAGAGCTTAATGACCCGTTAACAAAGAAATGTCCTGTACCGAAAGCTGAAATGCGACGTTCCGAAAATGGAGATCTTTATCCTGCCAGGACGACAGAAGATGAATTTGATGGATGCAAAAGGCTTTGAAACCTAATAATTCTGGTGTTAAGCTCCGAAATTTGGGCCATTAGCTTAGAAGACTACGCTTGTTAATTTATTTTATTTATTTATTTTTGTATTACAGGGTGATTCAGTCAATTTCTGACCATTTCAGTACTATCATTTATTGACCCATTAATGTTTACAACCTTAGCATTTCAGTATGATATTTTAGGCAGTTCGGAGTTTTTATTCCCGTGGAAAAGTCTTGATGTGGCCACCACGAACGTTTTGAACTGCTCGCAGCCGAATGGTGAAGTTGTTCATAACTCTATCTACAAGAGAATTTCTGCATCCACAAGAGTGCAGCAGTCGACGATGCTCTGTCGCAGCTGGTCTACGGTTGTTGGTGCTGTAGTGAACACACTGTCTTTAAGGAACCCCCAGAGATAAAAATCACAAGGGATTAGGTCAGGACTCGTAGGGGGCTAAAGAAAGCCACCCCCGAATCGATCTGGAAACCTGTTTGAAATGACACGATTTCCGAATTTCTGATTGAGAAAATCTAGCACTTCATTAGTGGTGTGAGGCCTAGCCCCATCTTGTTGAAACCATTGATGTCGAAGCGGTATACGCCTCCTTCGCAGCTCGGGGATGAAGAAGGTTTCCAACATGTTAAGATAAGCCTGTGACGTTACGGTGCTCTCAAAAAAGAACGGACCAATGATGCCTCTTTTGGAAATCGCGCACCAAGCCATAACCTTTCGTGGATGAAGAGGTGACTTATGGTTCTCATGAGGGTGCTGGGAACCCCAAAAACGAACGTTGCGCTTATTAACGTCACCTGGCAGATGGAAGAAGGCCTCATCTGACACCCACAGGTTGTCCACAATGTCCTGATTGGCTTCCATTTCTGCTCCAAATTCCATCGCAAATTGTTGTCGCTTCTGTCTTCCAGTGTCTGTTAACTCCTGATAAACATGGATCTTATACGGGATCAGATGTAAATCCTTTCTCAAAATTCGCCACGTCGTGGTATACGACAGCCTTTCTTCAATAGATAGGCGGCGGACAGATTTTTTTGGAATCGACCTTGTGCGAACATTTTCGACAACTTCGGCCGTTCGAACACGAGCTTCGCTCCCGCCTTTTTTCTTGCCTTTAACACATCCGGTGGTACGAAATTGCTTGACAAAAGCCATGATTGCCTGCCTGGTGGGTCTCGACACTTATACTTTTGCACGGTTACAGGTGATTTTGTCTCGAAATACCTCTCGACAACCTTGCATTTCTGCTCTGTTGATAAAGCGGGCGCCATTTTTCAACAATACGATTTTCATGCAGCGCCATTACAACAATACAAACTCCAACTATTTAGAAATTCGATATGGCGCTCATATTCTGTCAATTGTTTATCCCTAATGCACGTCATTCGAGTGAAATGGTCAGAAATTGACTGAATCACCCTGTAGAATTCCACTCTGGTTGAGAGAAGCCGTATCTTCGACTCTTCGCAGAGCAAATTCGTTTCCACCCCCGATGTCACGTCGCGAGAGCCGTCGCCAGAAACATGTGCCGGAAAAAAGAGGAATGTCATGGTATAAAAGCAATGAGATGTATTCGTGACTATTGAAGTTTAGCGCAGTAAGTCTACCCTACTAACCTACCCAAATTCCGATTACTTTGTTTGATTTGGGTTCTCCTTCCCCTCCCCGTTATTCTTAGTGTAGCTTTTTAGAACCCCCCCCCCCTTGCTGTAGCTATGTTAGCTACGATCTGCGGAACATCCCAACATGTCTGCAAAAATATCTCAATAAGTAATGTTGAATACTTACCTCTAAGATCCGTTACCAGATCAGCGTGCGCAAAAGAATACAGAAACAGAGACGCAGTTTTCGTTAACGTAAGTTTATTGGACGATAAGAGAATTATCTATCTGAACTTCAAAGTACGCTGGAAGTGTAAAAGGAACGCGTATAAATATTGAAGAAAGAAATTACCTGTTTTACCCGTTTTCTTGTTGATGTATCTTGAAAGTTCATAAAAATATAAAAAGAGAAAGATAAACTTTGTACATGACAAAACTTAAGTGTGAACTACGGAATATGAAAGAGAAATTGACCTCTACTGGTCTATTGTAATTCTTAAGAATGGCTTTACTGAGTGTTTGAAGTTAAACTAAGTTACGTTTAAATTTTTTATTTATTGATGTTAATGTCTTTTAAATCATACTTCTACCTTTTATTTTTTTCTCTAACGCTTGATGGCGACAATCTTGAAAGGTGCGCATGGAGAACCTGTTCGAATTTAGAAGCAAGAATGCCAGATAATCAGTTTTGATGCCAAACCGACACAAGACATGACGATTCAATCCAAAAGCTAGAACTGGCCGGAATATCTCTCTCGGTAACTCTTCCTTTATTACGAAAGAAGACGATCGAATGTTCGACGTGCTTAAGGTCCTGAATTCGTTCAATAATACAAACTTGGACGTCAAACTCATCTTAAAAGATTATGTTGAAGACATTCAATTGCATAGCAACAGAAATATTGAGCAATCTATAGTCACAGGGAAAGATTCCCGTGCATACGACCTATGTTTTGTTCATAAATTTACTATGTCGTTTAAGTGGAAACGTGTTTAGAAAATAAAGCCCCGGTTTATTTTGCGTCAGACGTACAGTCGTTTGCGTAGTTCCTTTGCGTAGTTTTGTTTATCTTTTCTTTCATACTAGGATTGCGACGGAAAGACCTTTTCTACCTCGGTAAGATTTCAAAGAGACGACCCTTTATAAGTACAAAGTATCGGACCAGATTATGTTGTAACACTACATTTAATTAGTTTTTTCTTTCTTTTTTTCTTCTCCGCAGTGAGGTATCGCTTCTGTATCTACGCAGAAGACCGCAGGACGTAATGGGATCCATTGACCAGGCCGATCCGTAGAAGACCTATGCAATTTTGTCGTTACAATGTAACAATGTGTGACGTTTCTCTAGGTGTTGACCGGGCAGATTTCCAAGGTTTTGTAGTTTTGTAGTTGATCCACAGGTTTTGATCCTTGAATTTAGAGGAGACTTTCCAGTTTATTTGGTCTGTAGGCTTATAAAGAAAAGAAATTGGTTATTCAATTTCCTTTAGGCAAGACCAACATAGCTATAAAAATTAGGCAGAATATTTTCAGTGGAATCGGACTTACAGGGAAAGATCACATATACTTTACAAACTAATGATAGTTTTCAACTACCAACATGTGGCATATATGTCATTCTGTAGAAAATGAACGACTTTACAGTCCATTTCGATTTTAAGGGGAGCTATGTCCTGAACTCAAGGCTTCCACTATATTCTCTAAACATGCATAGTCTATTTCATTGCTATTTGTAAATTGATTACGGCTAATTAATTGACGAATGATAAGGAAGTACCTGCACAAAGAATTGGCTTCGTGACAATTCCACTTTAGTAAACAATTCGAACCAGTGACGCTCATTTCCTTCCCATTAACTTCACTCTAAACCGCGATCCCTATAAAACGACAAAAGTTTCCTGGTAAACAAGCGTCATTTCAGTATTTGCTCAGGTTCCAATCAATCAGCATCCTCCTGCAAAGGTAAGCCAGCGCAACACAACAGGTGACAAAACTTTTCATACATGTTCATCCTTTTTCTCTCCAGATGAACACAGGGGCCGTCCTGTTCTTACTAGCTGTGACTCTGCCCTTGGGAAGCAGTGTCATTGCTTGTCCCGTCTGCAAGGTGCCCGAGTGTCCAGCCCTGGATTGTGAAGAGGGCACCGTAGAGACCCCATGCTGCCATCCTTACAATCCCTGTCCTTGCTGTTGCTGCCCCACATGCGAGCCTGCAGGACAGTAAATGCGGGTAAGTGTGAATTATAAGCATTCTCAACGCTATTGAAAACTCGATTTCTTTAATCACAGCATTGATTATAAGAGGAATTCTACTCTCACTGACCAATTTATCAGAACCCCACCTAATAGGTGTGCCTCCAGAAAGGCTTGAACTCTTCTGGGCAATGATTATACAGATTGCCCGAACCTGGTCAATCTGTTATTGCAAAGTCTGCCATATGTTTTTCGAAACATTTGATGAAAATTTGAACCTCACGTAGCATTGTCCTGCTGAAAGATTCCATCACCCCGAGGGAAAACTGTATACATTTGCAGTTTCATAGGTGGGGGTTTCGTAATAAATTGGCCGGCGAGTGTATACCAGTTAAGTAATTATTTAATTCTCGTTATTCAGAAAGCAATTTTGCAGCAATAGAACCAGTGTAGTAAAATATTAACAATTTTCTCCTTATCTTCCACAGCTCAAGGCTCCAAAACAACTACAACAACTGTCTCCATTCACTTGCCGCTTACAGATGTCAACACTTAACTGATTGACCCATGCCACTTAAATTTGTGTAAACCACAAAGACAAAGAATTAAAGTTAACAGAACACTTGTCTTGTTAATTATTTATTATAAATTTTGCACTTCAACTGAGACATTTTCTTAATATTAGCATAAAATTTCAATTTTGTGAACAAAGTATTTAGAAAAAATAAAAATATTTTACTTTTTCCTTTCTAAATATTTCCTATCGAACGCTATATCACATATAATATTTTTAAAATGCCCTATTTTACCATTTGAAAAACTTTATCAGTTTATAAATACCGGCACCTGCTTTGTCGATAACACATGCTTCGTCGTTTAGACAATGGATATAGATCATGAATCGAAATTTAGCCGTTCTTGCATGTTCGGAAACTTCTTCGTACAACATGCAGCAACTTTCCTTTTCCGTGTTAATTTTTCAACTTCAAACCAATTAAACTAAACAGGAAAGTGTATAATTTTCTATGTGTCAGTAAATCATCACCTGCAGTTCTGCTGTCAAGAAACGAGAACAGGATTTTCCCTAAACTCCTCCATTTCCGTCAAATTTCACGTTAGTGAACGGTCAACGTCAACAAAATTGCATTCGAGCATCTGTATCCGGTAAAAGCAGTGATCAAAAGTGAGTATTCTCAGCTTATTCTATAACAACAACGACAACAACTCTGTAAGCCAGTCTAACTGATGCTTTTTTCTGTCCCTCTTAATATACATAATGGTCATACAAATGAAAACGAAAATTTGTGTGGGAAAAAAAAGACGACGTGTAGGATCGTTTTTGTTTTCAACGATTGCGAAAACCCACGTGTAAATTCAACAATAGGTGCAAGTTTTGCATCACGTCAGAAAGAACGATAGCTCGCGCTTCGAAGCTCTGCGAGTGATCGCTTAGTCCAAACAACAAAATGGAGTCAACGAAACAGGAACAGAGAGCAGTTAATCGTTTTTTGACATGTGAAGGAGTTGCAGTTTCTGAATTTCATCGGCGTATGCAGAACGTATATGGAAATAACTGCCTAACCTTCACTGGTGTTTGAGCATGGAGCAAGAGGTTTTCGGAGTGATGGTCATCAACGCAAGTTGATCAACGACCTGGACAAGCAAACCGCGCCATCACGGATGATTTCAAAGTCAAAATTGACGCTGTCTTAACAGAAAACAGAAGAGTGACAATCGATGTCGTGGTTGCTAAAACTGGCCTTAGTCGTGGAACTGTTCACTCCCTTATCAGGAACCATCTGCACTACAGAAAAATCTGTGCAAAATGGTTCCCGGATTTCAAGAAACATCTGAAAGGCCGCAGGTTTCAATCGGACGATGAATTGAAGGAAGAGGTTTTGGAATGGATCCACACGCAACCAAAAGACTTCTTCCATAAAGGAATTACACGCCTTGTTACACAGTGGGATAAATGCCTTAACGCATTTGGAGAGAATTTTTAAATTCCTTGTATACACACTGGATAAAATAAATAACTTTCGTTTTCATTTGTACGACCCTTATATAATGATAGTATCCTTCTTAAAAGAATGAACAAGACTAAGATGGTGTTCCTGTGCTTTCTCGTCGTCATGATCCGTCCGGATAATAGATACAGCCATAACAGTTCCTTTATGGCCCGCTTGTAGGTTATTGTGTTTTGATGAAGCCTGCCCTAATGGTCGAATGTGCCCATGTTGCGAACCGGGCGATGTTTGCTGTTGCTGTTGTGACACATGCGAACCTATTCTTCCGTATATGGCTTGCTTTTAGTATAACTCATGTATCTCTTACACTGCGTACCTAAATGTAAAGAATTTGTTATTTCGCTTAATAAAATTGTAAAATGTACGCAAACGTGTACAGTTCATTGTATGGTGCCAAAAAGCTAAGCCTCGTAAGCGCAACAAGTTTGTTTTGTATGAATATTTAATTGGTTTATGATGAGAATAATTAAAAAAATATAACGCAAGTCTTGGATAAGCGGTGTGGTAGAGTATTTTAATTGCAGTCGCGTTTCGATTTACATCATTACCATAGGCTATACAGCTACAAATTTTTCTTGACAATCGAACAGTGAAGTGTACATTTGTTCAGGTGGGACGTAAGCAGTGCTTACACGATTCTCACCCTTCCGGAAGAAATTCCACATGAAATACACTGAAATAGGTAAGAATCCTGACTAACCCAAAAAGGTCTTCAAAATTATGAAAAAAACAAAATACTAAGATTGACGATTGTCAGAAGAGTGAGAGAGGGGGATATCACATCCTCCAAGAAGGAAACGTTTCCAATGTCTTTGAAGTTGAAGTTAAGAATATGCCTCGGTTATCTATACTTTGTATGCCACTTTATTTCCATCCGATTATTCAGTATTTCAGCCACCAGGTCATTGTCATGGCTCTTCATCGTCTGCACCTTGTTCATCAGGAAATCTTGGATCCACTTTCCAATATGAGTCATGTTCAGAACAGAGTAGATATAATAGTTTTCTACGGTTTTTCTTTCAAGCTGGGCAATGGTTTTCGGGCTAACATTCTGGAACGACTGAAGTTCTCTCCATCTGCTTCTACTACGCCACGCGGGCATACTATAAAGGCGGATGGTCCGAAACACTGTCTTATACTGTAGTAATTTATTGGCAATGCTGAGGGCGCTGTTTCTACCATGAGAGCTATAAGAGCAATATGTTTTCTTGACCACAAGTATGGGAATGTATAGTACAGAGAAATGAACATCCACCAATCAGAAACTCTGGTAGAGTTTCTAATTGGTGGACTAAAAGCCGGACCGAATAGAGAGCTATTCTTCCAAGAGCTTGAAGCGTTCAACATTCGAGGTCAACAGTCTGGTGGAGCTCACATAATACAACCCACAATCTGGGCATGTTAACTAATATACGCCGCAATATTTGAAGACATTCTCGTTATCATCAGACTTATCTTGTCAATAACATCTCTACGAGAGTCTAGAATTTCCTTCTTGATACCTTCGAACTTCTCCTCAAACTTTTGTGTAGGGATTGGACTTCTTCCTCCATTGCACTATACTTAGCGTTTATTTCATTCCAGAGAGCTTCTATCATTTCGTCGAACTCTAGGTCAAAAGCAGCAAAACTTATCATCCAAGCAGGCATCCCGGTAGGTCTTTTCGCAGGACACAGTTTTACCATCCGCCACTAGCAAAGGCTCTTGAGCCGACTTCAAAGTCGTTAATTTGGACGAAGCCATCATAATCCCAAAATATAATTGTATAGAGCCAGGGGGGGGGGACTAACCTCGCAGTAAGGTGTGTGCTAAAGAAGCCATCCTAAGAAGGACGCACCTAGCTTATGAAAAAAAAACAAGTAAGGTCTGCGAGAAAGTTAATTCTCCGCCAGGGATCCACTCGTGAATGATTAGAATAATAATAGATAATAGAAATGATAACAGTTATGTGGATAATAGATATGTGAACCTTAAGACTGAAAAACTCTTTCACCACAACAAAAAGCAAATTGAAATAATACAACCTGATAATCCTGTAAACGCTTTTCGAATGCCTTGCATTCATCATTCAGCAGTCTAAGTCTGACTCGAATAAGCCTAAGGCGAACTCGAGGAGGTCTGAAAAGAACTGACTTAGCAAATCGACAATCTAACAGTGAAGTGTACATATGTTAGGATGGGACGAAAGCAGCGCTTTCACAAAGCTCATCTAACAAGAATAAACTCCAAATGAAATGCACCGAGGTAGTCAAGAAGCCTAACCAACCCAAGCGGTCTTCCATATTATACAAAAAAGAAAATAGGATTGACGATTGTCAGAAACAAAAATAAACGAAATAATAAAAAATACAAGGAGAAATAAGATTATCACATCTTCCAGTAGTCTGGGAAAGGGACGTTGCTACTATCTTCAAAATTGATGTCAAGAACATGCCTCGGTTTATGATACTTCGTTTGGCAGTTCATATTCATTGATTTCTTCAGTATCCCTTTCACAAGCTTATTGTCGTGAGTCTTCATCTTCTGTATCATAATACAAAAGGAGATCCTGTATAAACTTTCCGATATGGGCCATATTTAAATCCAAGTGGATGGATTGGTTTTTCACCGTCCTTCTGTCCAACTGGGCAATGGTCCTCAGGGTAACATTCTGGAATGACTATAGTTCACTCCATCTGGTTTTACAGATAGTCGCCCACGCAGGCATGCAATAGAGGAGTATTGTCCGGATAATCGATTTGTACAGAAGTAGCTTGTTGTCAATGCTGAGGGCGCTGTTGCGACCCATGAGAGCTATAATACTGTACTTAGCCCTCTTCGCTTTATTCAGAGCATAGGACATATGCTGGTTCAATGAGAGACTTGAGTCAATGATAACTCCCAGATAGTTGTAGTTGTCCACCCAGTCCAGTTTCTTATTGAACAGAACAAGAGAATCTGGGGGATGCTTGAGCTTCCTATTGAGGTACAAAGCCTTGCACTTTCCGACGTTAAGGTTCAACTTCCAGCAGTTAAACCAGTCTTCGAACTGCTTCAAGGCGCACTGTAGCCGAGTGATAACGTAAGCCGGCTGGTGTGCCCATGTCATAATGGCAGTGTCATCCGCATAAAAATATAGATTACAATTATCGGGTTTCAGGAAATCATGTACAAAGTAATTAAATAGCACAGGCCCGAGGACAGAACCCTAAGGGTCACCGGCCTTTACAGCTGACTTAGAGAGATCGAAACCGGGTATATATCACACAGGAAAGCCAATCAAAAAATAAAGCAAGACAGTACTCGTCAATGACTGGGTAACTTAGAAGCCCATTCGATCAATGATGATTCAGCAATGGCACCCAAGTCCGAGTTTAATAATAATTTTCTGTCTGTGCTGCGAATAGCTGAGCATTCAAAAGCGTTTAAGAGGTGTTTTTTATTTATCGATTTTATTAATTTTACATTTTCTATAGAAAAATCATGGCCGGTTTCTAATGAATGTTTCTCTATTGAAAATTAACTGCTCCTTCCGTATTTTCTATGACTTAAATGTTCCTTGAACCGGGACTCTAAACTGCGGATCGTCTGCCCTTTGTACATCTTAGGGCCGTTGGAAAAAGATGCTTCATATATTCCTGACTTCGGCATGTGTGGGATTTGGTCCTTTGGATTTTGTACGTAGTTCTTGATCTGATTCGGATTACTGAAAGAAAGGGATGGAAACTGATGAAGAAGTGAATGGCAGTCCCAGCATTGGTGTTGTTCATAAAAAAATCAGAAAAAGCACGAGGATCGATAACCTAAAGACCGTCTCCAGCGTAAACGAAGAAATCGTCAGCGCGTCTAGAATGAGGAATCTGAAGAATGGACAGAGTCGCTCGACTAATGCAGACCATAGGATCACGGAGAGGTATGTACCGCCAATTATCATGCAGACTCATGGCATCCCGTTTAAGACGATTTTAACTGAGCTCGAGAAGCATGTTCCAGTGGAAAAAATCACCGTTCATACGGGCAGATCTGAAACCATAAAAGGTTAATGTGAAGATGAAGAACTTACAACAGGTTAGTCTCTGGAATTAAGTCTGACAATATTCTAAAAATTCAGCGTCATCAACTGAAGTCTGAGAAGGTTCTGAAATTGGTCATCCGAAATGTTGATGTTACCTATGTTCTGGATG
Source organism: Rhysida immarginata (assembly GCA_023313115.1). Lineage (NCBI taxonomy): Eukaryota > Metazoa > Arthropoda > Chilopoda > Scolopendromorpha > Scolopendridae > Rhysida > Rhysida immarginata. The sequence goes on along the minus strand of JAHWFO010007654.1, from coordinate 32,652 downwards.
ACTTCCAAGAAGACCTAAAAAGAGCCAAATATTTCCCGGTAAAGGTAATTCGATTGAAGAAAGCCAAAAGATCCATTGGTATGCCGATGGTTTTCGTTCTGTTCCCGAACACCGAACACAACTAGTCATTGAAGAACATCAGATGTATTGGGCCTATGGCAGTGCTATTGGAGGCCTTTCCAGGGAGCGAGAAGCCACTACAATGCTACAGCTGCCTGCGCTTCGGATACGTAGCCGTGGGCTGCACAGAAGATCCTCGTTGCAACAAATGCGCAGAGGGGAACCAGTTTAGAGATTGCTCCAAGATTAAAGGACAAGACCCCCACAAAGTGCGTCAGATGTGGTGGATAGCACACTTCAAGCTACAGGAAATGTCCAAAATGCCCTCAGGTTCAAAGGATGCCTTGTTCCAAGTGACTGCAGACAAATCCTATGCTGCTGCTGTGTCCAAGTCGGAGAATAAAGGCCTTAACATTAACGACCTACCAGGTATGTATAAGCAATTAGGACGTATCTTTCATCTGTTTTCTAATCTAGGCAAAAGTTACCCAGTAGTTGAGTGGGCTCCTTACGACCAACTAATTATACAATGGCTGCAAAACGTTACACAGAAATCAACAAAGGTGAACTTCAGTGCGTGATATGGAACGATAGTCTGATTCCTCGAAAGAGTATCGATTTTCACAATTTTTGGATAAAGCAAGAAATCGACCTTGCTTTCCTCTGTGAAACGCACCTCAAACCAAGCCAAGACTTCAAGCTACCTGGCTATTGTGTGTACCATACGGATCGTATGGTTTCAAATGCTGCAAGATGTGCTTCTGGGGGCACTGCGATCATCATTAGGAGTGGAATTCAACACCAAGAATTAGTCTCCAATTCTTATGCGGATATGGAATCGGCCTTCATCATTATCATTGACGTCTCCTTTGTTGAAGTGAAGTTCGTGGCACTCTACAATTCACCTAATCATTATCTTGACGTTAGGGAGCTTAGTAAACTCTTCAGTGGTGAAGACATCGTCCTTACGTTGAAGACATCACCAGAAGTATTAACAGTGCCATAAAAGATATTAACTATCCGTCAGAGAATAAACCTCCTCATCGTATCCAACTCACTCCTGGAATCCAACGCCTAATTGCTGAAAGAAACAGGATCCGTAGACTACGGCAATGCCATCATAAACCATGGCTCAAAACGAAGTACAACAGGCTAGTGCGAAGAGTCCAAAAAGAGATAAAAGAGCTTCGCGACGCTAGATGGAATGACAAACTCAAAAACTTGTCGGCTCGCGGCAATTCCATTTGGAATATGATCAGATCTTTACAGAAGAAGAAGAATAATACGCTTTCTTCACTTCGTACACCAAAAGGTGACTATATGCAAACTGATCAGGACAAAGGCCCAAGTCATTGCAAGTTCACTAGAAATGCAATTTGTTACTCCTATCATCAACAATCCCGAGAACCAAATCATGTCTCAGCGTGTGGAAGATGGTCTTGTCAACTTTGATAAAGTCCCGCAGCTTTTAACGATGAAAAACATTGAGGCCGTAGAGATCGCGACCATTATAGATAAACTGAAAAAGAAGAAGGCTCCAGGAAGAGACAGGTTGAACAATAACGCCCTTATGAATCTCACAAAGAACTTTTTTGACTATCTCACCAATATCATTAGCGACTGCTGGAAATTTTCTTAAATCCCTGCATTTTGGAAACAATCTATTGTTTTGAGTATCCCCAAGCAAGGGCAATTCCCTCCAGCTACAGGCCTATAAGTCTGCTCCCTTCAATGTCTAAAGTTTTGGAGAAAACGATCCTCATCAGATTCCAAGACCACTGTCTCGACAACGATCTGTTCGGAAAGATCAGTTTGGCTTTTGTGCCGCCTACTCTTGTCAGATGCAGATATGGATGCTCGTAGATGGCCTGAGTACTCTCTTGAACCTTTCCAGGTATGCGGAGTGGTATTCCTCGATGTCAATAAAGCTTTTGCCCAAGTGTGGCATGGGGGCCTTGTCTACAAGATGATTAGAGACGGGTTCCCTCTTGATTTGATTTTGATGATGAAATCCTTTCTCACCAACAGGTCCTACCAAGCTAAAGTTGGTGAAAATCTATCCACGCCCCATGTTATAAAGGCCGGTGTCCCTCAAGGTTCTATCCTCGGGTACGTGCTATTTAATTATTTTGTGCATGATTAACCGAAACCCAAAATTTGTAATCTATATTTCTATGCTGATAATACTGCCAATATGACATGGGCACACAAGCCAGGTCAGCTTATCACTCATCTACAGCACGCCTTGAAGATGTTCGAAGACTGGTTTAACTGCTGGAAGCTGAACGTTAATGTCGTGAAGTGCAAGGCTTTGTACTTCAACAGGAACTTCCAGCATCCCCTGATTCTCTTGTTCTCTTCAATAAGGAACTGGACTTGGTAGACAACTACAATTATCTTAGCGTTATCATCGACTCAAGACTCTCGTGGAATCGTCACGTGACCTACGCTCTGAACAAAGTGAAGTCTCATAGCTCTCCTGGGCGGAACAGCACTCTCAGCATCGACAATAAATTAGTAATGTACAAATCGATTATTCGGACCATACTCCTCTATGGCACGCCTACGTGGGCGACTATTTGTAGAAGCAGATGGAGCGAGCTACAGTCATTCCAGAATGTTACTCTGAGGACCATTGCCCAGATTGACAGAAGGACTGTGAAAAACCAATCCATCCGTTTAGATTCAAGCATGGTCCACGTCTGAAAATTTACGTTTGAATATGGTGCAGAAGATGAAGATTCACGATAATTACCTAGAGAAAAAGTCAAAGGACAATAAGTGGCATATGAAGTATCGAAAACCGAGGCACATGCTTGACATCATTTTGAAGGCATCAGCAACGTTTCTTCCCGGACTACTGTAAGATGTGATAATCTTCTTTCTCATTTTTTGTTCGTTTCGTTTGTATTTTGTTTCTGACAATCGTCAATCTTATTTTTTTGCATAATGTGGACGACCACTTGGGTTGGTTAGGCTTCTTGACTACCTCAGTGTATTTCATTTGGAATCTATTCTGATTTGATGAGCTTTGTGAAAGTGCTGCTTTCGTCCCATCTGAAGAAATGTACATATAACTGTTCGATTGTCAATTGTCGATTGTCAAGATCATCGACCATTGGGAAAGACCATTCGGACGTTAGAACGAGGACGTTACGACGGATCGCCGAGATTATAACGGATCACTGAGGCAGCACGGATCAGATGGATCATATGTGCGGATATAGTACAGTAGATTTTTACAAGGTAAGACTTTTTAATCAAGTTTTTCTTCTCTGTGTCATTGTAAGCAAATGCGTCCTTCTTAGGGCAGCAATACCGGCACCACACTTGCTTCACGGCGACGACAGACGCTGTGTCAAAAACTGCTACCATTATAATTATATATATGGATGGTAAAGAGCTGCCTTGCGACCAAGCTTATAAAGACGCATGCAAGGATGCTAGATTCTACGCTTTCAATATTAATGAGCAGCTAGAGGCTTGGCGTACGGACTTTGGTAACAAATATCTAGACCTTGAATCCTAGGTGGAAGCAGTGGCCAAGAATATTAGTAGTTTGGATACTAAACTTGATGGAATCAAGTCGGAGAAGAGATTTCAATAAATGGAGAAGAAATTTGAAGACGTAATCGCTAAGTGAAGGTCAGAACTAACAGAGCAATTCAAAATTCTAATTCATGATGACCCAGCTGCCAACCATTGTACCCACTTGCCTGACATCACGGAGGAAGTGTTTGAATCCATCGAACTCTTTATATCTTCCATATCACTGGAGAAGAAGGACGACACCAGTCGGAAGAGAAAATCCGGCAATTGTAAGCTAGTCGAGGAAAATCCCTGGATAGCAGTCAATAACAAAAGAGCAAGAAAAGATAAAAGGATCGACAACTTACAATATTGGAATAAAAGGAAAACACAAATCCACAACTTTTTTTTGTGGATTTGTGTTTTCCTTTTATTCCGATATTGTATATTGGTGTCCACATTTCTGGCTATTTTGTTTTATGATCGACAACTTGATGTCCATAGCCAGTGTGAATGAAGAAGCAGTCGCAGCATCAAGGATAAAGCGCAACAATCATGGACAAAGTCGCTCGTCTAAGATTGAAAACAACGATGTGACAAGGTATCATATATCCCGCCAATTATCATCCGTACACACGGTAAGCCGTTTAAAGAAATCTGCAATGAGAACGAGAAGCATGTACCTCTGGAACATATTATAGTCCATACGAGCAAAGCAGAAACTGTCAAAGTGAAACGTCAGAATGAGTTGTGGAACATATTATAGAACATATTATGGAACATATTATAGTCCATACCTCACAAGAAACTTGTGGCTGGCATCAACTCTGATAATGTTTTGAAAGTTCAACACCAAAACTTAAATCTGAAAAAGTGCTGAAATTTCTCATTCGAAACGTGGATGTCACTTACGCTTTGGAAGACTTTCATGAAGATTTAAAACAGGCCAATTACGTTCCCGAAAAAGTTATACGACTAAGGAAAGCAAAAGGCTCCATCGATATGCCTATGGCACTGGTCCTATTTCCCAATACGGATCATAATCAGACCCTAAGGAACGTCAACTGCATTGGTTCTTTAACTGTGCTGGTCGAGGTTTTTCATGGAAATAAGAAGCCTTTGCAGTGCTACAACTGCATGCGTTTCGGACACGTCTCCATGGGGTGCAACGAAGACCCACGTTATAATAAATGTGCAGAAGGGCATCAGTCAAGAGACTGCCCCAAGATTAAGGGTAAAGACTCCCCGAACTGCATAAGATGTAGAGGTCCACACATCCAGCTACACTAGTGCCCAAATTACCTGCAAGTCAGAAGATTACCAAGCGCAAGAGTATCTCCCGATAAATCCTTTGCAGCGATGGTGTCCAAGCCAGATGTAAATAGTTTCAATGATAACAACATACGTGAAATATACAGGCAACTTGGAAGCATCTGTCATCAGTTTACTGCACCAGGTAAACGATTCCCTCAGATAAGTGATCTTCTTACACCAACTAATTATTAACATGGCTGTCCAACGATTTAGAATGATTAACAAAGGAGTACTTTGGTGTGTCATCTGGAACGCTAGAGGTGTTCCTCGCAAGCGTGTGGAGTCTTACAACTTTCTTCTGGATCGTGAGATCGAGGTTGCTTTCCTTTGTGAAACTCACCTCAAGCCTAACCACGACTTCAAGTTACCTGGATTTTGTGTTTACCAGAAAGATAGAATCTCTGCAAATACGACGAGGGATGCTTCTGGTGGAGTTGCGATCATCATTCGGAAAGGTATTCTCCATCAAGAAGTTATCACCAATTTCTACACTGGCGTGGAGGTGGCCTCCATCATTGTGAACGATGCCTCCCTTGGTAAAGTGAAATTGGTGGCACTCTACAATTCGCCAAGGATACCTTTCTCTTCAATGAATTTGATGAGCTTCTCGCTGGAGACATCCCAGTGATACTAGCTGGTGATCTAAATGCCAAGCATCCAAGGTGGAATAAGATATCGCTCAATCAAAATGGCGTCATTCTCTATAAGTACCTGCAAGCCCAAGATGATGTCTTCGCTGCTGGACCTGTGGAGGACACCTACTACTGCGATCACTCCCCTACTAGTGACGTTTTGGACATCTCACTGATAAAAAGTTTCTTCAAACCATATAATATCTTCACGGTTGATGACCTTTCTTCTGACCACAAGCCTGTGGTGCTGAACTTCGCCAATGTTGACATTAATCTCAGAAAAGAAATCAAACATCAGTAAGACTGGAAGCTCTTCAAAAATATGCTCAAGGACTATGACTGTTGTCTCGGCGTTGCGAACTGTTCAGAGGATCTCGATCAGCAAGTTGAAGACATCACCAGGCGTATCGACAGTGCCTTAGAAGCTAGTGCCCAACCATAGGAGAATAAACCTCCTCATTGTATCCAACTCACTCCTGAAATGCAATGTCTAATTGTCGAAAGAAACAGGACCCGCAGGCTATGGCGAGGTTATCGTGAACCTTGGCTCAAAAATAGTAAAACAGGCTGGTGCGAAGAGTCTAAAAAGGGATAAAAGAGCTTCGAGATGCTAGGTGGAATGCCAAACTCAAAAGCTTGTCGGCTCGCGACAATTTCATTAGGAGTATGGTCAGAGCTGTGCAGAAGCAGAGGAATGATGTGCTTCCTCCACTCCATACCCCACAAGGTGATTTTGTGCAGACTGACCAGAATAAGGCCTAGATCATTGCAGACTCACTGGAGATGCAGCTTGTTACTCCTATCAACGATAAGCCCAAGAGCCAAATCATGTCTCAGCGTGAGGAAGAAGTTATTGTCAACTTTGACTTAGTCCTGGAAATTTAATGAAGATCAACTTAAAGGCCAGAGAGATCGCCACCATCATAAAGAAACTGAAAAAGAAAAAGGCTGCAGAAAGAGACAAGATGAGCAATAACACCCTGCTGAATCTCCCGAAGAACCTTATTGATGACCTCACTAATATCATTAGCAGTGGTTGTAGATTTTCATACTTCCCTGTGGCTTGGCAGCAATCTATCGTGTTGAGTATCCCCAAGCAGGGGTAAAATCCTGAAATTCCGACGAGCTACCGACCTATTAGCCTGCTACCCTCGATGTCTAAAGTGTTGGAGAAAACGATCCTTGTCAGATTCCAAGACCACTGTCTAGCAAATGACCTTTTTCGGGAAGAGCAGTTTGGCTTTTGTGCTGCCCGCTCATGTCAGATGAATGTAAGGAGGCTCGTTAAAGACCTGAGCACCCACCTGAACCTCTCCAGGTACTGTGGGGTGGTATTTCTCGATGTCAGTAAAGCGTTTGACCAGATGTGGCATGAGGGCCTTCTCTACAAAATGATTAGAGACAGGTTCCCTGCCGATTTGATATTGATGGCGAAATGCTTTATTGATGAGAGATCGTATCAAGCCAAAGTTGGAGAATATCTTTTCACGCCCTGTGGTGTAAAGGCCGGTGTCCCTCAGGGTTCTATCCTCGGGCCTGAGCTATATAATTATTTTGTACATGATTTCCCGAATCTCGATAATTGTAATCTTTTTTTCTATGCAGACGATACTGCCATTATGACTTGGGCACACCAGCCGGCTCATGTTATCACTCGGCTGCAGTGCGCTTTGAAGCAGTTCGAAGAACGGTATAACTGCTGGAAGTTGAACCTGAACGTTGGAAAGTGCAAGGCCTTGTACCTGAATAGGAAGCTCGAGCGTCCCCCAGATTCTCTTGTTCTGTTCAATAAGAAACTGGACTGGGTAGACAACTACAAGTATCTGGGAGTTATCATTGACTCAAGACTCTCGGGGACCGGTACGTGTCTATGCTCTGAACAAAGCGAAGAGGGCTAAGTACAGTATCATAGCTCTCATGGGTCACAACAGCACCCTCAGCATTGACAACAAGCTACTTCTGTACAAGGCGATTATCCGAACCATACTCCTCTATGGCATGCCTTCGTGGGCAACTATCTGTGAAACCAAATTGAGTGAGCTACAGTCGTTTCAGAATGTTACTCCGAGGTTCATTGCCCAGTTTGGCAGAAGGACAGTGAAAAACCAATCCATCCACTTGGATTTAAACATGGCCCATGTCTAAAAGTTTATACATGACATCCTTTTGATTTGATACAAAAGATGAAGACTCACGACAATGAACTTGTGAATGGGATACTGAAGAACTCAATGAATATGAATTGGCATACGAAGTATCGTAAACAGAGGCACGTTCTTGATGTCAATTTTGAAGATATTAGCAACGTTTATTTCCCGGACTACTGGAAGATGTGATAATTTTTCCTTCGCTGTTTTTTGTTTGTATTTTACCTCGTTTTTTTTCTTACTGACTATCATCAAGCTTATTTTCTTTTATGTATAATATGGAAGACCGCTTGACTTGGTTAAGCTTCTTGATCACCTCAGTGAATTTCATCGGGAATTTATTCTGGTTCGATGAGCTTTGTGAAAGCGCTCCTTTCGTCCCATCCAAACAAATGTACACTTCATTGCTAGATTGTTTATTGTCAAGATTATCGATGGGGTTACATCGAGATGAGATCCATATTTGTCACATTTCGGAGAACTCTTAGATGGTATAGATTGCAGATGGAACGTTGATTGATGGAGCTTTCTATGAAGGTCAGCGTTTTTTATATTATATTCTTTTAGGCTGTTTGTTTTTTCGACGGATCGTATTCCAGAAAAGCTCTTTCCAGGGCTAGCAGTCTGACTATTTTTTACTTATTATATTAAATTTTATCATTATGTTAGACTCGGGCAAAGCGTTAAGTGGCATTGCAAGCCAAAAAACAAGTGATGATAAATATACTCATTGCGATATATATAAAGATGCTTTTACAGATTACAGATTCGAAGTATTTGCTGCTATAATTAAGGATAAGCTAGAGGTATTGCAGAAAGAAATGTGCACTAAATATGCTAATTTACAAGGAAAAGTCGAGTCACTAAAAAGAAACATAACTGAAAACCACGATAAAAGTGCTAATATGAATGCTGAAATTTCTGCAGCACGTAATGAGGCCAACAAGAACTTTAATAAGATGAAGCAGTTTCTCAAAGATCAATTCTCTGCTCTGTTAATGAAAGGTAATCAGCCTGCAGATGAAACTTCTGACTATCTAAGAGATTCTTGTGAAATAGAGAGTGTGAATCCTCAGCCTATGGAAACTATCTCCTCCGGCTTAGGGAGTAATGATAATAATGGCAAAAAACCTATTAGTACGAATCGCTAATGGCTATACAATGATGTGGAGAAATGGATAACTGCAAACTCCTAAAAGACTAAAAAAAGCGTAGAAAATTGACAACATCAAGGATGTTTTTGATGTAAATGATACAATCGCTGAAAAGCCTATTAAAAAGAGCAGCTCCTTTATTCCGCCAATCCTGATACGTACTCACAGTCAGCCGATTGAGCAAATCCTGGGCGAGATTCAAAAGCATGTGGCGAATAAACTAATTAATGTACACACAGGGAGAGTGGAGACGATCAAAATAAGGTGTGATGATGAGGAAACGCATGGTAAACTGGTGTCTGGCATAAAGGCTGATAACGTGCTAAAGATTCAGCATCATCAACTTAAATTGGAAAAAGTCCTCAAGTACGTTATACGAAATGTAGACTTGACCTATTACCTTGGCGACTTTAAGGAAGACCTAAATAAGGTCAATTATTTTCCTGAGAAAGTGATTAGACTTAAAAAATCCAAAGGATCCATAGATGTGCCCATGATTCAGGTTCTGTTAGTGAAACTTTCATGATTTTCACTGAAATGCACCCATGAGTGGATTTACACTTTTGCGCATACGTTTTGCCAAACTTTCATGATTTTCACCAAACGTCCTCAAATGGGTGGATTTACACTTTCGTCCACACTTTTTGCCAAATTTTCATGATTTTGCACGCATAGAACCCTTAGATGTGTTTAACTGCTACAATGTTTTAACTGCAATGTTTAAGAGACCACTAAAATGTTTTAACTGCTTACGATTTTGTCATATAACTCTAGGGTGTACTGAAGCCCCTCGCTGTAGCAAATGTGCTAAAAACCACCAGTCATGAGACTGTCCAAATGTTAAAAGACAAGATCCTCCAAAGTGTGTAAGATGCGATACAAAATATCCAGTTATACAAAATGCCCAAAATATCCGCAAGTCAAACAAGTTGTGACGTGTAAATCCTATAAATTCAGAATGGCGCAGTGATAGAGTAAAGTACATGACAGCGAATGGCCATATAACGATAAATAACTTTTTAATGATAATATAAATGAAAACAATAATGGACTTAGTACACAAGTATAAACTCCAATAACAGACAATAATTATCTTTGCTAAAAACTTAGTTAACTTAAGATAATTGACCAATAAACAATAAAGCAATCCATGCATAAATTACAATAATATGAGAACATGCATTTCAATAAACGGTAAACAATTCCGAGTTAGCCCCTTAAACGAAACTACAACTGAATTTAAACAATTATAAATAAACATATTGACTAATGACTTGATTGATATCCAGGTATAATCAAACAAAGGGGGCTAGATAAAAGTCAAATAGCAACCGCTTAAATGACTGGTTATTACAATAGCAATAATCACAACTACCACTTCCACCATCAAAAATCGTAGACTTATCGTATACTCAACAACGTCCAAAGCTAGGCTTACAACTGAATGACTTAAAGCAATGGTAATTTACAATCACATCTCTCTTATAGGATATGCTGTTAGCAAATACGAATTCACATAGATACACCATCCACAATAACTGAATTAAAACCAATTAAAAACACGCAGAATAGACTGCACAAAGTCTTACAAGTTATACTATAATTCACACAGTAATTTCAGGTAATACTTTTAAAGAGTCTCAGTTCCAGTTCATAGTCCTGTGATATGCAATAATTAGGTTGTCACAAAATTAAGTAACAATTACACTAGTTCCAGTTAACAAACTCCACAATGTCTACATCACAAATTGAGAGCGGGAAAGCCACAAATAATATCAGAAAATGTCCGGTAAAGTCTTAATAAGTAAAGCACTAATATTGAAAGAGTTCACAATAATGAGGTCAACTGCTTCCCCATACGCTCTCCGCTAAAAGACAAAAAATCAACACCCTTATTAGCACTAATTTTTACAGAATAAGCAACCCTTGTGACGCAAAGAAGACAGGGATAAATTACTTTTTAATAGTTCGGGCTTTTTCTCACAAATAGCACTAACACACGCTTCCAAACCAGGTCACAAATTAGCCTTAGATCTAATTGGGCGCGTGCCCCTAACAAATACGTTAGAGTGAAGCACTCGTCGAAATAAACTTCTAAATAGATTTCCGAACAGGCTGGCGTTTCCGCCTATAGAAAGCACAGTACTCACAGAAACGGCTGGACTCCCCGTTAACAATTGTTCCACGGATGCTTGCGCTCCGAATTCGCACTGACTGGTCTCGTCGCTCCCGTCAGCATTCCAACGGCATAGTGGTGAAGAAACCTCCACCTCGGATGCTTTACGGCACGCCTTGCTCTCTGCAAATTTCCATTAGAATCGACCGCCCAGGGTTCTTCGAATTCCCCGTTCCAGTTATGAGCGCTCGTCGCCTTTACAATGGAACATAACTCGTGTTTCAATTCCAGCCCGTCTTTGTTCTGCCAACTGCTCTCCATGGAGTCCAAATCCTCTCTCCACGATTTTTCTTTGCTCTTTTTAAATTTCCCACGCCGTAGATGTTCTGCTCTTCTATTGGAGCAGGCGTGTTGATGTGGATGATGCTTCGTCTGGATCTCCTCCCTCCTTCTGGTGTTGTAGAAAACTCGATGCGGAAATCCAGCACAAGTGTCTTCGGAAATCGAGTTGGCGTTTGATTTCCGTGACATCCTCGCCTGCCCCAACCGCAAAATTTCTTGCGTATTGATGCTGGAGAGCTTCCGGCTGCGAGTGAAGTTATCTCCTCATCTTCTTTCTTGGCAGAATTTTTGTATAAGGGCCTGGCAACGGTGAAGATTGCTCTCTGGCTCTCATGTAGATTCCTTGTATCCTACCCATTTGACTAGGAACTGCCTCATTGTTTTTTTCCCCTTACATCCAGCAATTTTTCTACCCTATAAGCGTCCTTAAATTTTGGGTCGTGTATAGGGCCCGAACTTTCAGAGATACGCTGCCTCTCCATGTATTTCTTTAAGAAGGAACAATGCATTATTTTGTTCCGGCATTTCCATCTTGGGGGAATGTCGAGCTGGGCAGATACTTTGTTTATTACTCTGTTTACTCTAAAAGGGCCGACGTATTGGGGATATAACTTAGGACCCACCCGCTTCTTAGGTAGCGACCGTGCCGCCTTGACCAACACCCTATCCCCTGGTTTAAAGGAGTATTTTATATGCCGCCGCACGCATTTATTAACCGTCAAAGGGATGGTGATCATCCTATCCAGGCCTAACATAAAAGGAGAGAATCCTGTCGCTTCCGACACAACGCTGGCAATTGCGATCTCAGTGGTGGGCAAGTAATCCTCCCAGTCGGACTTATCAACGTTCAAATAGTGTCTTAGCACCTGGATGGTATTTTGATTTGTCCTTTCGGATTGCCCATCTATCTGCAGGTGGTAAGCAGATGCCAACTTCAGGGTGGTGCCTAAGTTTTTAAATATTCCTGGCCATAAGCTGGAGGTGAATCTTACATCCCTATCAGAGATTATAACCACAGGGAATCCGTGAACTTTGAATATTTGGTCCACTAACAACCGGGCTGTACCTTCCGCTGAAATAGTGGATGAACAAGCTAGTAGACGCACCCTTTTCGTCAGCTCATCAGTGACGGTTAAAATGGCGTCATGCCCTTGGGGCGTCATCGGAAGGAGCATTATATAATCGATGCAGATTGTATGCCATCGATGCGGTAGTATGTCAAGCGATTGGAGATCACCAAAGGGGGGATGCCTAGGGTCTTTGTTTTTTTGGCATACCTCACATTCCCTGACTGCCTTCTGGATGTCTCACTCCATGTAACGCCAGTAATATACTTCCTTCACCTTACTGATGGACTTGTTGACCCCCCGGATGCCCTGCTGCTGGATCTGAGTGCACAGTCTTAAAGATGGCAACCAGCACTGATTTTACTCTAGGCAAGACCAATTGAATCATATGTTTATTTCTTCTGTAAAACAGATTTCGTTTCACGAAATATGGGTGCTTTATTTTATTTAACTACCCTTTCGTGAAATTACATTTGTTGTTACTCTTTTGTATAAGGTCCTTTAAGATGTTCCTGGAGTCCTCCACTACAGCACTGGCTAGCAGGGGCCTGGAACTCGATGACGACTTCCCACCAACTTCTTTAGCCGCCTCGACGGGATTGGCATTGACCTCCACTTCTGTGGTATCCTTTGTTGCACCCTGATTAGTCTGGGTTTCCTGGTGCACTTTATAGCTAGGAAATGGATTCGATGAGTGTCGAGGCTTAAAACCAGAGATATCAGCTGATATGGGTTGGCTACTTTCCCTTTGAGTTTTCATAGACGTCTTTCCCTTGATCATGTCTGCAGTATCTTGCATCAATGCTTGAAGATCAGCAGCGGTCTGCTGCTGAACTACCGAATATAATGGTATTGAAAATACGGCTTTATACAGCTGCATTTTTTTAGATTCGGTGCAAGCAGATAGCTGTGACACCAGCTTGCCAAAACACTGGTTAAAGACGACGATGTCATCCTTAAACTTAGATTTAGACAGCCCTTTTAAAATTTGCTGTTCCAATTTCTCTTGCTCAGAGTGCAACTTCTTGCCACCGGACATACTGCTAACCACTATTCAGCCTTCGATCACCCTCTATGACTGATAATAAACACTCCAGCAACTATAACACACACTTGTTGGTTTCTTCTTTTTGCAAATGCACCACTAAACCCACATAATTTTTGCACATATCACGAATAGTTGAGGTAAAACCAAACAGACCAGTAGCACTTCACACACAATTCTATAGCTTCCGCTACAATCAATACACTTGCAGATAACAAACAACACCTTGCAGACAAAAAAAATAGCACCTCACCACAGATTATAAAGAGGAAAAAAAACTTTTTTTTTTAAACTGACGAATTCACTACTAACGATGACACAACCACACTGTTTCACCAAACTATAGAAAGGTTGTAGCACAACAATGCATTTAATACGTCGCACCACAAATGCCGATACCGTAGTACCCCAAAACAACAAAATAAATTTGGGCAAATGTCTACCCAACGCTGCTACCACGCACCACCGCTGTGATGTGTAAATCCTATAAACTTAGAATGGTGCAGTGATAGAGTAAATTACGTGATAGTGGACAGCCATATAACGATAAATAACTTGTTAATGATAATATAAATGAAAACAAAAATGGACTTATTACAGAGGCATAAACTCCAATAACAGACAATAATTATCTGTCGAACGCAATCGAACACAAGCGATCTGGATTCGAACTAAATCGACTGTTTCCAAACTCGATTCAGGGAATCCTGTTTGAAGAATTGGATCGATGCTGCCAATCTAGATTCGTTCCTTCCCACAATCCCTTTCACAAAATGGCTGTCCAAACAATCTATTGAATCGTGGTCTGAATAAAAAAAAATTTTATTCGACGTATGGCTTGAAAACTTAGATGGATTGAGACGACAAAAAAGAAATTAATCCATATGCAATCTCTTTCACCGGTTGACTATAATGAACAATTGGAGTTGTAAACCTGGGTGGAGATTAATGTACGAGTTCCCTAACTGTAGAGCAGCGCTGAAGTGCGAATATTCTGTGGATCTGAAATGAATCCAATTTCTCATTGAATCTAGTTTGTATCTGGATCGACTCGAGCTAGTTCTGTAGTGTGAATGAGATATAAGGTTACTACCAATTGCATTGTTTGTGATGGCATCCAATCCAGGAACTTTCTTGTTTTTGAGTTTCTTGATGATCTCCACAATTTCCATCAGATGGGTAGATCGCTCTACAGGATCGCGCCGTCCCTCATAAAAATTGGAACACACATTGCGAACCTCGCTGATTGCATGCTCTCCATCAGGAGTATCTGGCAATGGGTTGTTAAATTGTTTGCTAAGTGACTCAGCAATTAGTTGAGCTTTATCTTGGTCAGTAGTAGCAAGGGTAATGCCATCTGGAGAAAGCAGAGGTAGGAATTTCGCTTTCTTACACTTAAGAGCTCTAATCATAGACCAGAGCGAGTTGTCATGAGTTGAGAGATTCCTGAACTTGCTAGTCCATTTTTGCACACGCAGCTCTCTTACTTTTTCGTGAACTTTCCTAGAGGGAAATGCGTCTCTGAGGCAGCCGTGGAGGCTGTTTCAGTAGCCGTAGAGGAAGCAAAAATGGAAACCTCACAAGGGTCGTGCAGTGTAAGTGTTGTTGCACGTCGAATGGACTTACCACTGAGTACGGTGTACAAGATCGTATGTAAAGTGCTGCGGTACTACCCATACAAAATCCACCTTGTCCAACAACTCGAACCTAACGATCTTCCTCATAGAGAAACATCCGCATTGGAATTCCTTGCACGGATGGAGGTGGATGAGCATTGGCCATGGAACATTTTGTGGACGGACGAGGCCCAATTTTACCTGAATGGGGATGTTATCATCCATAACTGCAGGATTTGGGCCACCAGTCCCCCTCATGTTATCCACCAAATTCCATTGCAATCTCGTAAAATGTCCGTGTGGTGTAGTATTTAAGCAAATGTCATAATTGGACCATATTTTTTTGAAGAGCAGTCGAGAGATGGCCTCGTGACGTGCACTGTGACTGCTGATCGATGGGGCTCCACCTCATACTGGCACAATTGTCAAAAAGTTACTTCAGCAACATTTCACAGATGAACGAATTATAGGCCGAAACGTCACCCTTTTTTGGCCACCCCGGTCACCAGATGTGACTTTTTGCTCTGGGGTTACCTGGTCTCAGCCACTGTTTACGGTGATAACGTCAGTAATTTGGCGGAACTGAAAGATGTGATACGCCGACAGGTGCGAAACATTCTTCCTGATATGCTAAGAGCTACAGATGTTTCAAATGCCCGTATAGCTTTTTCTGTTTTAGTTGCAGAGTTTCTCTGACTAATACTCCTTCTTTCTATTTCCTTTCCAGACACAAATTTTGCCAGTCGTCTGGACGTTTGATAGGGAGCTCAAGGGAGACACGCGTGACTCTTATGCCTAATCAATAGACATTGCCTTATTAAAGTTCTGTCACTGCATCTTCACTTTATGCTCATTATCAATAATTCTTGGAAACAAACGTTCAGTCATCGCATTTTCAGCATCTCAGGTTCCAAAATATATACTTTTCCACAGAATATAGGCAAAATGTATTTTTAGGAAAGGCTTGGATCTGCTGTGCTACCAAATAAGCTAGGTAAAAACCCCGGCGTGGCTCGGACTTTTTTTTGGATAAAATTTTGCAATATCTTTGAAAAACACACATGAAAACGCTTAGAATTAATACAGTAAAATTTCTAAACGAAAATTCGAAAAAAAATTTTTTAAAGGTTCACAATGGATGGACCTCTCAAAGAATGCCACTGCTAGGCTAAGTAACATCTTACTCACGTAATCTTACTTCAAATGTGCACTTGATGTTGTTGCCATTTTCAGTCTTCTGTCGATGTCTTGAAACAAAACTTGGCCATTCTTCACTTTGTGTAGTCTTGCGGTCGCCAATTCTTCTATTTACTTGCTTCCCATTTACTCAATACAGCACGGAGCTAAAGGACTCCTTCCACTGTCGTTTGTCTACTCTTTCTCAATAGTCTGCTAACTCTCCATTATCTCCAGTCACTGATCATTTTTAAAGATTTTCAAGAAATTGTTAAGTACTAAGAACTCTCTTTTCCAAGAAAAGCCTGAATAACAGGAATTCTATGCATTATTACAAATTGAAATTTATCTATACTGCACAAACTTTGCCTTGCATTGTTGGTCATGAGATATATATCGTTGGTCCGTGTACAGTGTTTGTGAATAACGTGTTGATACCATTGTTGTTAAGTATGTTGATACCATTGTTTTTAAGTATTGTTGCACAAGGTTTGCCTGGCATTGTTGGTCATGATATATTTCTCTTTAATATGCTTTGCCATAACCACGAATATCGTTTTTTTATCAATATATATTATTTTTTTGAAATCTGAAGGTCATGTATGGAAAATTTCATTAAGATCGGAATTAAACTGTAGATTTGTATGAGAAACAAACAAACACACCCACAACTTACCCACAAACATCCTTCTTTATATATATAGAAGATAACATCAGCATTTTCTGACAATTTCTTTCCTTTAAACAGATTTGAAGTAGCAGTTATGGTTCAAAAGTTACAACACATTTTGTTTCATTTTGTAGCAGGTGTCACCGAATAGGGTGACAGGCGCATTTACCAATGCTCCCGACGGTGCCTCTCGTACAGGGAGCAAGATTGAAAAGCCTGAGTCGCTATCTACTGAGAATATAGTAAAGTTACCAAGTAACTTAGATGACGACCGAGGGCAAGAGCGTCGTAAGGGCGTGAGAAAGAAGATTCAAAACGAGGAGAGGAGGCTTGGAACCGAAGCGAGAGATCGACAAGATTCTCCGAGCCGAGGGAAAGGACTGTGTGTTTTAACAGCGACCAAGTGTTTTGTGATAACGGCTGGGCAAACCCATCTACCTCAGCGAGTGCCACGAAGCGCGAGCCCGGTTGGAGTGCGCCTCGTAGACTACGAGCCGTGCTTTTCACACGAACTAATATATGTTGGACATTTGCAGTTTTTATGTCGTTGGATGTGAATTCAGCGTCTGCCACTAAGGTTCTCCGCAGCCACGAGCGACCGAGAGACGAGGACGACTGGACTCCAGAAGCCAACAAGCTCCATGAGAACGAGCGAGGAATTTTCCGCTCGCCTAGGACGCCACAGTTCGTCTCATAGCTGCAGATTTTAAAAACCGGCACCCAGAAAGACCTCCAATATCACACAACACTGTTTGTTGCTTAATTAAGAAATTCCGAGAAACTGGGACTGTGGTTGACAAGGCACGGAGTGGCTGTCCAATAAGTGCTACTGACGAGACAACCTCAAAAATGGTTTTGGCGTCCTTCGTCAAGAGCCCACAACGCAGCACACGATGTTGTTCAGCAGAATTTGGAATCAGCCAGTCATCGATCGTACAAATCCTTCATGCTCATCAATGGCATCCATTCAAGATTCAGATACTCCAGCACCTGGCAGAGGATGACCCAGACAGACGTATGCAGTTTTGCACGTGGGCCCTAGAGCAACATCGACAAGATCCCTCTTTTGCACAAGGTATCTTGTTCAGTGATGAGGTAAACTTTTATGTCAATGGTGAAGTCAACCGTCCCAACCACAGGTATTGGAATGACCACAATCCACACTGGATGGAACCTTCTAAAGTATTGGTGAAGTAAAGGTTATGGTATTGTGTGGAATATGGGGTACCCGTGTAATTCGACCCACTTTTTCATTGACCAGAACTTAAATGCTCAACGCTACCTGGAAATGCTGCAAGAAATGGTGTTTCTCTCACTTTCACCAGTATGGGGCACCACCACACTATAGTGGTTAGATGTTCAATTTCCTGGTCATTGGATTGGCCGAAGTGGTGTTGTGGATTGGTCACCCAGAACACCTGATCTCACACCACTTGACTTTTATCTGTGGGGTCATTTAAAGCAACTCGTATATGCAGAGAAAATCAGAAAGAGACACCATCTCCAGCAACGCACTGAAGAAGTGTGCCAGCACTTTTGCGGAAATCCTTCTGCAAGTGCATGACGATTGGATTCAGCGCCTTCAAATGTGCCTTGATCAAGAGGGACACCATGATGAACACATTAAATGACTGTCCTTTATGGAGAACATTCCAGCCTCTAATTCCAAACAAAATGTATTGTAACTTTTGAACCATAAGTGTTACTTTAAATCTGTTTACAGGAATGAAATTGTCAGAAAATGCTGATGTTATTTGATATATCATACGACCCCCTTTCTATTTAAAAACTTGACTTAGGTTCAAGATGGTCGATTTCAAGATGGCAGCCATATTCGGTACATACCGTAAAAGATAGACCACCTTACCCATACCTTACTGGAATATTCAGATTTCCCAATTCCTGCAAGGTTTTCAAAAAAACAGGATGTACTGCGACTTTAGACTCACCCTGTACTTTCAATATAATTTCTTATGCAAATT
The DNA here is from genome assembly GCA_023313115.1 of Rhysida immarginata. Lineage (NCBI taxonomy): Eukaryota > Metazoa > Arthropoda > Chilopoda > Scolopendromorpha > Scolopendridae > Rhysida > Rhysida immarginata. Next base: position 13,803 of record JAHWFO010007654.1, on the reverse strand, counting down.
CCGATTTATCCGTCGCTAAAAAAGTTAGTTATACGGACCGCTACATGGTAAATATTGACATGTATAGCGGGCTTAAGATGTCAGCTTATATTGTAACGGTCCGGATAACCAACGTTTAAGCGACAGATAACTCGGAATTTGCATAAGAAATTATATTGAAAGTATAAGGGTCGTACAAATGAAAACGAAAATTTGTGTGCGGGAAAAAAAGACGAAGTGTAGGATCATAAGTTCTTGTTTTCAACAATTGCGAACCCGACGTGCAAATTAAACCACAGGTTGCAAGTTGCATCACGTGAGAAAGAACGATAGCTCGCGCTTCGAAGCTCTGCGAGTGATCGCTTCGTCCAAACAACGAAATAGAGTCAACGAAACAGGAACAGAGAGCAGTATTTCGTTTTTTGGCATGTGAAGGAATTTCATTTTCTGAAGTTCATTGTCGTATGCGAACGTCTATGGAAATGACTGCCTAACCTTCAATCGTATTTGGGCAAGGAGCAAGAGGTTTTTGGAGGGACGGTCATCATTGCAAGATGATCAACGACCTGGACAAGCAAACTAAGCCATCACAGATGATTCCAAAGCCAAAATTGACGCTGTCTTAAAGGAAAACAGAAGAGTGACAATCGATGTCCTGGATGCTAAAACTGGCCTTAAGTCGTGGAACTGTTCACTCCATTATCAGGAACCATCTTCAGTACAGAAAAATATGTGCACAATAGTTCCCGGATCTCAAGAAACATCTGAAAGGTCGCAGGTTTCAGTCGGACGATGATGTGAAGGAAGAGGTTTTGAAAGACTTCTCCCATAATGGAATTACACGCCTCGTTATAACGCATAAATGCCTTAAGGCATTTGGAGAGTATTTTTAAATTCCCTGTATAGGCTTTGGATAAAATAAATAATTTTCGTTTTCATTTGTACGACCGTTACACAGGGTGTTTCATAATTGGTATCTCGTCTTTAGGTCCAAAAAAACGGCTCAAGGGGAACAGATGGGGGGAAAATGAATATTGATTATTTGGTTTCAATATCCCCTAATTCAGAATAAAAACATTTCGCGTCCCTGGGGGTGAAAGGGTAAATTTTGAAAATTTTAATTTTGTAGGGGTAGGGGTTAGACCCCATGTGTTTTTTAGAAAGTTGTAGAGCATCATGTAAAATGTGGGTTTAGCAAAAAACCCGGTGAAAAAATCTCATGCCCTGCCCCCTTTATCAAGTGGGTAAAGTGAAAGGTATGGCTAGCCGATGTGGACAAAAACCATACTTATTTGAAAACAGTAAGGCCTACATTTGGAAAATTAATGAGAATGAATGAGTCGTTACCCTGAAAAGCTAATAAACTCGACCGGGCTTTTCCCCCCCAGGAAAAACATTATGAAATCTGAATGAGTTTTTCTGTTTTTGTCTACATTAGCTAGCCATACCTTTCACTTTACCCACTCGATAAAGGGGGCAGGGCATGATGCTCTACAACTTTCTAAATAACACATGGGGTCTAACCCCTACCTCTACAAAATTAAAATTTTCAAAATTTACCCCTTCACCCCCAGGGACGCGAAATGTTTTTATTCTGAATTAGGGGATATTAAAACCAAATAATCAATATTCATTTTCCTCCAATCTATTCCCCTAGCGTCGTTATTTGGACGCAAAGACGGGACACCAATTATGAAACACCATCTATATGGTGCTGGTGCGTTAACGTTTCGTTAAGTTTTACCTTTATTTTCGTAAGTATTAACGAATCATCAATTAGTATGAACCTTGACATGCTAAAATACACATATACCAAGAGCATTTATACTCTTCCCATCCCGAGAGCAAAATTTCGATTGTATATTTGTTTAAAAAGTGTATACTGTATATACTTACATTGGCACTATATCATAACAAGAAATTAATCCTTCCGAGAAATATCAGAATGAATAAAAAGAACACTATTCCACAAGAATTTCTTTAATTGATGGATACGTATTTCGGCAGCACTGCTGTCTTCTTCAGCATCCAACTATCGGCTCTACTGATCGTGGTCGATAGTTGGATGCTGAAGAAGACAGCAGTGTTGCCGAAATACGTATCCATCAATTAAAGAAATTCTTGTGGAATAGTGGTCTTTTTATTCATTCTGATATTCGAAGTTATCCACAGATTCTGGCGTAATTATCTCCTGTTGACTTCCGAGAAAGGTACAGGAAAGAAGCGGAAGCCCTGAGATCATCTATTTTTACCATTTTATTTCACGTTTTAACCCCCTCCTCAATTTTGTAAATAGAAAATTGATTTTCTCGAAAGTAGTATTTAGAAATTGTAAAAAAGTTCGCATCTTCTTTCGTTTCTCATCATTTCCGATCGAATAATATATAATATGCCATGTGTTGCCATAGTTCTAAAGACCAAGTAACTGCCACGCCCACAACTCCGACACCATTGGGGCGATTTGGCCCAAACATCATAGTAATGGAGATCTTACTTAGAGGAATCTGCATACCAAATTTCACTCCTATTTATGTAGACCTTTTGGTCCTCTCTAATTTCCACTCTCGAAACTCCAACCCCAGTGGGCCAATCAAAATCAAACTAAATAGTGAGGATGCACATGCCCATAGTAGAACTATTCCGAAGTTCAACTTTCTACCTCAAGAAATGTGGAAATAAAGAAGGGGACGGACATTGTGAAACCAATAAGAAGCTCCATTCTTCCGCTTCTTAATAATGTAAAATAAATAATTCCGAGAGCAGAATGTACATTTCCATTAGAATCCAAAGGGATAATTATTTGATGAAAAATAGGAAAGAAAATAATTTTTCTTTTTCATCAATAATTTGAACAGCTGAGGTATGGCGTAGGATAAAACCCTCACAGACCATTCATGAGTTATTCAATAATTATTTTCCTCTTATTTCTATATGTAATAAATAATATTGTAATAAATGGAATAAATTTCACAGAGAATTATTATTTTCATTTTATATTCATTTCCTGCATACAACACCATGATAAATATGATTGTAATAAACCGAATGTTTATACTTCTTATTGTGACTTCGCGTCATATTTCAAGTTTTTACCTCAACTGTCATGGCGGACATCACTTCAACTCGCTTCAAGTATGGCGTCCTTATTTCCACTATAATTATATTAATCTCGTTAGTGAAGTTGCTGACATTTTTCTATCGAAGATATGCGAATCATTCACTATGTCATTTATATTTTTCCCCAATTTGCCACTAGGCGCGCTGCTAGTTAAAAAGTAGCCTGACGCTCGGTCCCTATTAACATTATCCATATATCTTAACCTCCACAGCATCCACAATAAATATCAGATGGAGGAAGATGAAAAAAATATATACACAATATAATGTCACAGGGTCAGGAGCACATGAGATATAACTGCAGGAATCAAGCCTAGGTCTTCTTGAACCAGATATTGAATTAATTTTTTTTATTTACATAACGGTATATTAAATAGTTCTAAGCTTTATGAGACGTTCCCCGTTTTGTTTCCGTAAGACAACAGATTTTAATTTTAGATAACGGATATAAACATTAACTCTATCCTGTTTCGTGCAGACCCTCTATTTGAAAACTCGAGCCGCTTGAGCTGAATTAGCAAAAATCCTTGAAAACACTAGAATGCGTACGCATATTTCGCATGCGCAGTAAAATAATGTCGAAATCGTCAATTGTTCTAGTGGAAACCATTAACATATTTCTAATAGCAACACATGGTATGTGATATGCCATTCGATAGGAAATGATGAGAAATGAAGGACGACACAGTTCATTACGATTTTAAGGAACTCTGCGTCTTGAACTCAAGACTTCCGCTATTTTTCTATACCTGCAACAACACGTACAGTTTATTTCGCTGCTATTAGTTTACAATTTACGGCTAAGTGATGAGCGATAAGGATGTATTTGCACAAGAAATTGACGGCGTGAATATTAAGCAATTCGAGCCTGTGACTCATATTTCCTTTTACAGTTACTTCACTCTAAACCATGGTCGAAAAAGTTTCCTGTTAAACAAGCGTCATTTCAGTATTTGGTGAGATTCCAAGCAATCGACATCCTCCTGCAAAGGTAAGCAACCCCAACACAACAGGTGATTTATATCCCATATCCTTTTATACGTATTCATCCTTTTTCGCTCCAGATGAACAAAGGGGCCCTCCTGTTCGTATTAGCTGTGACTGTATCCCTTGGAAGCAGTGCCATATTTTGTCCTGATTGTATGGTGGCTGTTTGTCCAGCCCTGCATTGTCAAGAGGGCACCGTAGAGCGCCCATGTTGCGATCCTGAGAGCGCATGCCCTTGCTGTTGCTGCCCTACTTGCGAGCCCACAAAATAGTAAATTACAGGTATGTGTGAATTATAAGCATCCTGAACTCTAGAGAAAACTCTATTTCTTTAGTCATAGCATTGAATAGAAGAGGAAATCTACTCTTGATTGGCCGATTTATTAGGACCCCACCTAATAGGTATGCCTGCAGAGAGACTGAACTCTTCTGGAAATTGATTATACACGTTGCTCGAACCGCCTATACTAGTCTATATGCCCTCAGCGAGTACAAAGTTGCAATACAGTAGTAGTCGCTGATTCCAATTCATCCCAAAGTAAAGAGTTTTCTATCGAAAAATGGAAGGAAAAATTCTGCGACCTGGGTTCGAACCAGGAACCTCAACTGTCATGGCCGACGCCTCTACCAGTTGGGCTATCGCAGACACCCGGACAGCTGTGCTGTCTCAAGGTGTCTTAAAGACAACCAAGTTGCCTTGGTTGAAAGCCCAATGGGAGGCAGGCATCTGGCTCACAGATCGAGAATCTCTCCTATCCAACCATCAGAAAGTTTGTGGAACTCACAGATAACTTAAATAATAAATGATATTATAACTGGAGATAAGCCTACCAAGCATCTGGTAAAGATTTTTCCTTCCATTTTTCGATAGATTTTTCCTTCTAACTTTACCAGTTGCTTGGTAGGCTTATCTCCAGTTATAATATCAATTATTATTTAATTCATCCGAAAGTGTTCAATCGGACCAAGATCAGTTCACTGTACTAACGAATCTATTACTGCAAAATCCGCATTATGTTCTGGCCAAATGTTTTCAACATTTGCTGATATTTCGAAATTCATTAGCATTATTCTGCTGAAAGATTCTATCACCCCGAGGGAACACCGTAGACATGTATTATACATTTGCGTTTTCATAAGTGGAGGCTTTGTAATAAATTGGCCGGCGAGCGTATGCCAGTTGAGCAATTATTTAATTTTCATTATTTAGATAACAACATTGCAGCAGTAGGATCAGTGTAGTTGAATATTAACAATTGTCTTCTTATCTTCTACAGCTCAAGGCTCCAAAACAACTGCAACGGCTATGGACTGCATTCACTTGACGCTTACAGGTGTCAACACTCAACTGCTTAACCCATGCCAGTTAACTGTTAACCACAAAAATAAAGAATAAAAGTTAGAAGGACTTTATTATCTTGTTATTTAATTATTTTATATTTTACACTCCAACTGAGATATTTCCTTAATATTACGTCGAATTCAAAGTACGAATAAATCCATATTACCATTCGAGTTGGATAGCGTGCAGTGCTTAAAAATTGAATTTTTCAAACACAGTATTTACAAAATATAAAAATACTCTACTGTCTCTCCCATTTAAATATTTCCGATCGAACGATCAACATGCCCTCTGTTTGCCATTTGAAAAATTTAAAGGTACGACCACACAGAGCGCTACGCGACAGACGCGATGGATGCGAAGTTCGGGACGGACGCGATGGACAAAATAGGGTGGCCCCACTCGATTGCGAGAGCAACGCAGTGACGTCAGTCTCGCGAGGTTCGATTGACCTGCGACCATGCATCGACCATCGCGAGGGAGAAAATCTACAGGAACGGTAAAAATAACCTTCGACAGCCCATCGTACAAGAGTATCGTTGTTTGCATCGTTAGAGCGGTTAGTCGTTCCATGAAATAGACTGGTTGCTGATTGTGCGCTTGCTCATATAACAAAAGTTAGTCACTTGTGGAAGGAAAGCTTGTGCTTTTTCATTGAATGTAACATTGCCGATAGGAATTTTTTTTAATACTATGTAGTATTTTTTAATTAAAATATTGACAAAAATAAAAATTCAACTGCTGAATTATCATGAAAGGTCTTTGTAAATAGATAAAAATTATTTCAAATAAAAACTGAAATTAAAATTTCAGCCATTATATATTTTCCCTATTTTTTTATTTATTTTTATTTACCTTATTTCTAGAAGCATTAGATGAGTTAATTATAAATCGAATAACTTAAATGGAAGAGTAATAAACGTTTTTTTTTTAAACTGCAGAAAAATACTACAAACTTCTCATCAAACGATATTTTATTCAGGAATGCCTTTAAATAAGTCCGTCGATAATATTTCGACCACCTGCTAAAGTTGAAAATAGAGTTAAATAAGTTTTATAAACAACTTTGCAATAATGCAATTTTGTAATATGCAATACATTTATTGGTCCTTAATTAGGAATACATTTTCATTCGCTATGGTTTAATGACTTTAATGTCGTGAAATTTATTGAATTTGAGTTTAATACTGAATTTTATGTTTTAGAAAAAAAAATTGGATGGCATTCATGCCTTTTTACAATAACACGGCCTTATCAGTTCCGGATTTCAATCATTTTTTCCCTAAATTACTATCCCTAAATTATCAAAAGTGTTTTTTCTAAACCAATTTTTATAAATCTCTATGTAACTTTCGAAATATCTGTAGAAAATGATCAACGATAAAGAATTGTATTATTTAAAAAAATGGAAATTTAAGAATAATTCAAACTTTAATTTGAACATCTATATTTTCAAAAATTATAAGATTTAAAATGGAAAAATATTCTTATGGGTTTATTTTATGGATTTCACAAAATTTATTCACTGATGAAATGGCTACACTTCTATCTATCACTCGGCCACGGATTTACTTCGTCTCATGGCGGATTCGAGCACCGTAGTAGGCGTTCATAGATAAGTAGGCTTGTCTGTGCTTGAAACAAAATAATCTGCTGACCCACTTTCTTGTTAATTCTATAGGCAACAAACTATTTCATTTCTTGTTATTCAAATAAGAAAAAAATCGCTAAAAGTTTGTACTCCGATATTGTGTATCGCGAGCCAAACTATTGATGCATCGCACACTCGCACTCTCTCTCTCTCTGCGTCGTTGCGAGTGTCAGTCTCGCGAGAGCTCCCCCTCCTGTCGCGCGACACTCGTTCGATGTAGAGGAACAGGTTTTTGAAAAAAGGCACCAAGTTCGACTCTAAATATTGTAACAAAAGTATAAAATACATAAATTATTTTATCGAAATAATCCTTTAATCAGGCATTTTGTTTTTCCAAAAGTTTCAATATATGAAAGTTTGAATGTAAACAATTTTTACAATCTCGATTAAATTATCTGATTTCAAATAATTAATGACTTATATTTATATTAAACGTTTATCCTGCTCGAAATACAAGTAGTATGCGGGAATTAGAAGTTTATTCTCAAATTGTAAAACTAGATAATGACGTTTCACGTGAAATTCCGCCTCTTTTTCCATCGATGTCTCCTGGGGCGATGAAACGATGAAACTAGATAGTTTGCTATCTATGTAAAGCCATTATTTTTTATTCTTTTATATTTATTTGCTCAGAAACGCCGTAATCGTAGTTTATTCACATGATTGAAATCACCGAAAGCAAAAAATTAAAATGCGTCTACAGAAACTGCGACGCAGAAAAGCAATGGTGATATGCTCATCGCCTGCAGCTTCGGTGATTTCAATCGTGTGAATATTCTACGATTATGGCGTTTCTAGAGCAAATGAGTACATGTTTTTTTGGAAAAAATTATATAGTTAAATAAATACAAATGCATAATTCTTTAAAAGAAGTATAAACAAAAGAATAAAAAATAGTGGCTTTACATAGACAGAAAATCAACAAGATTGGAAAATATACTTTGAAAAGACAGTAACAAAAATCAAAACAATTAATATTTGGTATTATAAAGCCTCCGTCCATATCGTCCCGAAAAAACTATGAATAAAAAACATATTGCATAATTATACGGTAGTTATATCGTAATTAATTATGTATATTTGATTCCAATAATAATTGATATTAATTATACTAATTCATTAAAATTGTAATAAACATTATTTCTTGTAAACTTAAATTTATCTTCTCTTTACGTAAATCTTCGAATAAGCAATGAAACAAACGGAGTTTAAACAAATCGGAGCGAATATAGCATCCGTCGCAACGGCTCGGTATGGCTGTAGTTTTAGCTGCAGGCGAAAAACACATCACCATTGCTGGTCTACTGCGCATGCCCATCCACGACGGACGTTTGGGACGTCCAGAAAATATTTGCGCAAATAAAACGTCCAGAACGTCGCGTCCGTAGCGTCCGCAATTCTGTGTGGCCACTTACATAGAGAATAAAGGCGCATATTTTTTTGACGCGCAACGTCCGCCCCATCCGTCGCGTCCGTCGCGCTCTGTGTGGCCGTAGCTTAACAGTTTATAAAGACCTGGTTTGTCGAAATGGATGTGCCTCATGAATCCTAATTTAACCGATCTTGAACGTTTTGAAAGCTTCTTCGTACAGGATGCGGCAACTTTTCTCCGATGTTTTCCGTGTTAATTTGTCAACTTCAAACCAATTCAACGAAACTGGAAAGTTTATAGTTTTCGGTGAATCAATAAATCATCGCCTGTAAAGAAACGAGAACAGGATTTTCCCTATAAGGTTCCCAATAAACTGCTCCATTTCCGTCAAATATTATCATTAAAATTGCATTCGAGCACCTGTTTCCAGTAAAGGCAGTCATCAAAAGTAAGTATTCTAAGTTTATTCTATAACAACAACAATAACAACTCTGTAAGCCAATCTAACTTATGCCTCCTTTCTATCCCTCTTAATACACAAGGTTGAACAAGAGTATGCTGGTATTCCTGTGCTTTCTCGTCGTGACAGACGCGGCCATAGCAGTTCCTTCCTGTTCCCCTTGTGGGTTAGTCTGCTTTCATGAAGCCTGCCCTAATGGACGAATGCGCCCATGTTGCGAACGAGGCGACCTTTGCTGTTGCTGCTGTGATACTTGCGAACCTATTCTCCTATAGATTGCCTGCTTTAATTTAACTCATGTAACTGTTACATTTTTGTACACCAACATGTAAATACTTGTTATTTCGCTTAATAAAATTGTAAGATATACGCAAAAATATACAGTTTGTTGTACGGTGACGAAAAATTAAGCCTAGTAAGCGCAACACAGTTTGTTTTTATGAATATTAGATTAGCTTGTGATGTGGAAATATTCCACGAGGAAAAAGACACAATTGGGACCAGTGATCCAAATAACAAAACCCTTTTCCTTTAGAATTGTCATCCGTATCAAGTGCTGCAAAAAAAAAAAACAACAAAAAAAAAACGGTTTTCCTGATGTACAATCATCAAAGGAAATTAATTCACACTTGAATTTTACTCTAAGTTTTACCGTTTCAATATTAATTTATTTTTAATAATTTATTATTACATTTAGAGTTAACATTATTAAGTTTATTAAATTTAAATAATTATATTTAAAAAAGCAATTAAAACAACACTTTAGCATGAAATGTAATATTAAGTATTAAACTCGTGTGGATTATTTCCTTTGATTGACTGTACTTACGTCAATTTCATATCCTGCTCAAGGAAACGTAAACAAGAAAAAACGCAACTGAGTAATTCATGTGAGGTTATTCTCCCGTCGATGGCCTGCTTCGACCATAACAAACGTAACTGCTACATTTTACAATAAGAGAATTCATTCTTGTTATTTAGCTTATTTTTAAATAATACAGGTCGAACCTGGCCGTCATTTTGAATGGAGGTCATTTTTTTTTTCAAATGGAAAGTAAGTCATGTGACCTATCAAACAGCACTACAAATTTCTCAGAAGTTCATTCCACCTGTTAGGTTTTACCTATATAGCGAGGACCAAGTACATTAACAAGAAAAATATGTAAATCATTTAAGACAGTATCTTATAATCAGTTTATGATTATTTAATAAATATAATATAATCTGCCTATTTGGAAGCGCCAATCACCTGATAGAAATTCCCTGAATTTATAATTAGACAAAAAAGAGTTATTAACAAATAAACCATTAATGAATGATATAACCAAGTACCGAAAGGCTAAACTAATCGCCGGCATATAAACTATTTGAAACATAATTCCAAAATTTTTGAATTACTTTTGAAACATTAAAACAGGTTCCAATTATTTAAATTCGATAATCTACGAATTTTATAACTATTATATATTCATTCTTGGAATGTTGTTACCTGTTGTTTGAGAACTTTAGGATAATTCTCTAATGAATAATAATTGGATCTATGAGGATTTTTATACACGCCATACCTCAGATGTTTAAATTATTGATGAAAAATAGGAAAGAAAATTCCACAGCCGGGGATCGAACCAGGAACATTCTGCTCACCTTGCAGATGCGCCAGCCAATTGTGCCACTGCGGACATGGAAGCATTACGCTATCTACATGCCCTTTGGGCTGGCTGGAGCAGTACCCAGTTCGCAGGCTGGGACTATCTTTCCTATTGGCATAATAATCGTTAAAGAATAATAATTGGATCTATGAGGATTTTTATACACGCCATACCTCAGATGTTTAAATTATTGATGAGCAGAAGGTTCCTGGTTCGATCCCAGGCTGTGGAATTTTCTTTCCTATTTTTCATCAATAATTCTCTAATATTCTAATTGCCTTTAGAGAATTATCCTTTTTGGTTTGATAAAGGATAGTTACTATCCGAAACATCAGTTTTATATTTTATTTTTACTTTTTTTATTTTATTTATTATTTATTATTTCTTTTGTTAATTATTATTTATCTTTATTTTTATTTAATATCTATTATTTATATATTACGTGGCAAATTTTAACACTGAATATAATTCAATAATCTTCGAAATTTGTAATTATTCTTATATTTTCGTTCATCATAACAACCGAGAAGAAATTTATTCCTTCTTTATGATCATAACAGGTCGTTCCGAGTCGTTTGATATACTCGTGCGCTTCAAAAAAATGCAATATTCAGCTGGATAGTGATCCGTGTTGTAAAACATTCTCCTGTTAACTGTGATTAAATTTGTTAAATGGAACAAAAAATTTTATTTCTAAACGTATAATGGATGAAGTGTAATTCTATACAAAAAGTAAAACAATTCATCAAAAATCAACAAAATTATGATAGTTTTCATCACTTCAAAAAATGGAATATTGACAGCACTGCTTCAAAATAATGGAATATTAATACAAATAATAAAAAAAGAATCTAATAACGAGCAAAACTATCAAATTAACACTAATACTTCGTAGGGACACCATTGGCATCTATGACAGCGCGAATTCGTTTTGGAAGAGAATGAATCAGTTGTCGACATCAGTGTTCGATCAAATCTTCTGTTTCAGTTCTTGAATTATGAGTTGTTATCGTTTGCCAGTTTGCGTTTCATGATTTTCAGGGAGTTAAGAGGCCAGGGCTTTGTGTGAATATTCTGTTCCTGTAGCCAGTTCTCAGTTGTGTGTGATGTGTGAGCTAGGGGTTATCTTGTTGAAAGAAAAAGTCCGTCTCCATATAAATTTTCGGATGATGAGACAAGAAACGCATCCAGTATTCTTGTAGGCCAATGAATTAATCGTTCCTCTGATGATTACAAGTTCTCCCGTACCCATGGAGCTCATACAGCACCACAAGATGATGCTGCTTGGAAACTTGACGTTTTTGTTCATGGTGCGGGGATAGTGTGCCTCTTCTTTAGTTCGCCACACTCTAATTCCTTGGTCACCGAACGTAGACAGAATCGGAATTCATCGCTGGAGATGACATTGCTGAAGTTCTCAGGAGAACAATTGGCATGAGCTCTACACCATTTTATTCGTGCTTGTGTTGGGTTTTGTTCAACATAGGTGTCTGTTTGGCACACAGCTGTTTATTCCAAATTCAGATAAGCGCCGGAGTGTTGTACTTAAGGTTACATCAGTTCCATCCTAACGCCACAAAATGTTAATAGCTTTTGACGATTTGAATCGATTATTAGATACAATTTTGCGCACAAATCTCTCTTCAAGTGTCGTCGTTGCACGTTTGTGTCAACGTTTGTCCCGACTTGTTTAAAATCCATAGCCGGAATTTGCTTTTTTCAAAACTTTAGAAATAGCACTTTATGAGCAATGTACTGTTTCAGCAAAATCACTTTGTTTGCGACCTGATTTGTGCAACTGGAGTATCAGCTTACGCTGGATTAATGACAGATTATTTTTGGGTGACATTTCTCAATAGATAGTGAATTGAAACTCTTTAGCAGCCGAGGAGGTATATGAATTATAGTATAAACTCAACAAAAAATATTCTATCTTGGAAAACCAAATAGGATATCCCATTTCAGAATATTTATATAGGAATATTCCATTATTTTGACGCGGTGCAGTCAATATTCCATTATTTTGAAGTGATGAAAAATCTCATAACTTTGTTGGTTTTTGATGAATTGTTATACACTTTATATAGAATTAAACTCTATTCAGTATAAGTTTAGAAATAAAAATTTTTGTTTCATTTGACCAGTTAAATCACACGTAACGTGAGACTACTTTACAACAAGGTCACTACTCAGCTGAATATTCCATTTTTTTGAAGCGCACGAGTATTACATGCCATATCTTAGCAGTGAAAATTTCCAGTTGTATAATTGTGATATAATTAGCACGGTATCTCTGAATAAATATCGACCAATATTGAACTTTGTAATTATTCTTATATATTCGCTCATTACAGGTCGTTCCAAGCCGTTTGATATATTGCACGCCATATCATAACAATAAAAATTTGCAGTGGTACTATACTGGTATCATCGGCCTCGGTGGCTCACTGGTTGCGTGATCGTCTCTGATACCAGACGACGCGGGTTCGACCCCGGCCAAAACGACGAGGATTTTTTCAGGGGGAAGTAAAGCCGTTGGTCTCGTGTAGTCGTTTGCCAGCTGCACGTTAAAGAACCATTGCGAGGCAAAATTTGCTGCCCCTATAACGCCGTGCTAAAATGATCTTGGCAGTTGAAACGGACATTAATACCAAACAAATTAAACCTCGCCAATATTGGTATCATTAGCACGGGTACCCTTTTTAGCACTCCTCGTATGGGCGCCATCCTTTTTGGGCAGTTTCGACTAATAAGTTGTCCGAGGCAGGCACGATAAGAGTTAATGTGCCCTCACTTATGCATGAAAAGGTGCACTGACGCGTTCTGACGTCGGGTTTCCAAGAGTGACATTGTCTTATGCCTCCTTTTGGACAACACCCTTTCGAGGATTGTGCCTTTCCCGCGGGGGCGTTAGACCTTTTCTTCTGACCAGGCACCTCACCTGCAATCGTCAAATATATCTTTCGGTTTAGGAGGGCGGTCTAAACCCGGTTTGGGATTACCTTCACCCTTGGTGTGTTGGAGAGACGGGAAAGGCTGGTCGGCAGTCCTTTCGAAGACATGGCAGTGAAATTAGCCGCTTTTAAAACTTCGGATTGGATTAAAAAATTCTATTCTCATGTTCCGCATGTAAAATGTGGAAACTGTTTGCTGGAGGGTTTTTTGTACGTTGTTAAAGATTTTTTTGCTAGGTGAATTGTCTTTCCCGGGCGTTTATTAGTTAAATTTTAGAAAAGAGTGCGGCTC